>OX940860.1:16715000-17315000 GCA_954871525.1 Parietaria judaica | reverse complement strand
CGATCCCGATTGATGAAAGCACGTCCAGGAACTGAGCCACCTCTGTTGGGCTCAGAGGTATGTTGACTGAGAAGTTGCATGATCACCATATTATTATTCATAATAGCTTGGCATATAGCGTCTTCCTCTTCGTCAAGACTATTTATTATATCATATACGACATCGTCAGAAGAATCAGATGAGGAAGATGAACTAATATTCATTTTGAGCACTGAAGTGTTTGATAGAGCGTGTTGATACATTGATATGAACTCCGAAAGTATTTATAAATCATTCATACCTTATCTTTTGGAAATGATATAAGAATGCAGGAGATAAGAATGCAGGGGATAAAAAGAATGCAGGAGATAAGAATGCAGAGGATAAAAAAAAATGCAGATGATAAAATGCAGGCGATAGAATGCAAATAATGAAAAGAAAAATAATAAAGAACACATATATTGCAAAGGATATGAATGTTGCAGAGCAAAAGGATAAGAAATAACAAATAGTAACCTTGAATAGTAGATGATAAAAATCAAATAGTAAAAGCAAATAGTAATGTTGAATAGTAGTTCATATATGTCATTTCCTATAAATTGAGGTGATGTACATGTTTGTTTTCATCTGAAATTCTTCAGATCAAGAAACGTTACACTAAATATGTCAATCCGATCTTCTGGATACTCTCACGATGAAGATAGACTTCTTTGTCAACTTTACATAGATATTTCTCAAGACCAAATCGTCGGTATGTACCAATCATCTGATCTTTTTTGGGGTCGTGTTGGAGAAGCCTACAACCAAGAAAAAAAAAACAAACTTCAAAGATGCGTACAATGTGATCAGTCCAGCATCCAAAAAATTCTGAAAGGTGCAAGGAAGATGCATGCATGCATTCGACAAATCCAGCAAACAAAACCGAGCGGTGCAAACACGGATGATATTGTAAGTATATAAACTCTTTTATTTTTCTTGATTTTAATTATTTAGTAACTGTATTTGGTTATGACAACTTGTAGATGGACAAAGCCAAAGTGTTATTTGCTGAAGATAAACAATTCAAAAGGGGTTGGCAGTTCGATCATGTATGGAACATCGTTAAGAATTATGAAAAATTTCAAGATGGAACTTCAAATTCCAAACAAAAATCTCAAGGTTCGTCTTATCCATCTGACTCATATAACCTAACTTCTGAGTTAGATAGACAACTATCTCATTCCGAGCGTCCAATTGGGGTAAAAAAAGCCAAATTGAAAATGAGGATGGATGACAAATTGGCGTCATCTCTTAGCGTTATTGATGAAGGAAATAAACAACTTCTTCAACAAATAAAAAATTCGGAAGAAATTAGACATCGCCTCTTAGATACTCAAATCAAGAGTAATGAGTTAAAAATAATCAAGAGAGAAACAAAATATTGTTTCAGGACTTAAATTCACTACCGCCTCATGTTCGTGCATATGTGGAAGTCTACAAAATCCCGTGACTTTTTCTTCGTTCAAAACTCGATATTCTCTCATTATTTTGAAAGGCATCACAATTCACAAAGCCTAGGAAGATTCAAGTAATGGAATACTCTTTCAATATTCGTTGCAAGTTTAAATTAGATATGAATAAAAACACATCATAAACATAGCGACTTTTGCCGGGAAAATCTCCCAAAAAAATGAGTAAAAATCACAAACGCTGGTAGAGTGGCTATACAGTCTACATTAAAATGAATAATACGTCACTAACAAAGTCTTATGTAGATCCCCCCTATCAAATTAGAAGTTATACGGATCATAATCAATACTAGACACTAAATTTACAAGAGGATAAATAAAATATTTGATGAGAAATTTATTTTAACTCGCACTTTCAAAACACCTATTGGGCTTTCTTCCAATAAATCCATCTAGAAAAATCATAATCACATATCTAATCTAAAGTTATATTTTATTTCTCAAGCAATGAACAAATATGCCAACTCGATTGACCAGGAAGTTACCGAAGAAAGTTCCGAATCCGCGATAATATTTCTTCTCTCCACCTTTTTTCTTTCTTCATCTCACTTTTATCTATCCTAATCCTCACACAAAACTTACAACGTCACTAAATGAGTTATTGGCCCTAATAGAATATTTGTGGCAATTACTTTTAGTCATTTTGTGTGTTCCCCACCCCACCCCTTCGTTTATTCGGGTCAAGAATTCAATGAGCGTTAAATATAAAGTTTTGTTAGAAACTAAGGTTATCTTTATTTCATGTCGGGTCGATTTTTCATGCTGTACCCGAGACATTGCACACCTTGTTTAATCTCGCATGGGTCGGGATGATATTTCACATGGTACATCGCACACCTACAAATACTAAAGTAGCACAATTTAACGTACTACAATCTGTCGTAAGAAATAGTTCTTGAAAGAATGAATTATATAATTGCTTAAAATCGAAAGTCACGTGTTTGCACACCTGTCACTCGAAGGTCGTTTACCGGGTCGGGTCAAGAATTCAATGAGCGTTAAATTTAAAATTTTGTTAGAAACTAAGGTTATCTTTATTTCATGTCGGGTCGATTTTTCATGCTGTACCCGAGACATTGCACACCTTGTCTAATCTCGCATGGGTCGGGATGATATTTCACATGGTACATCGCACACCTACAAATACTAAAGTAGCACAATTTAACGTATTACAATCTGTCGTAAGAAATAGTTCTTGAAAGAATGAATTATATAATTGCTAAAAATCGAAAGTCACGTGTTTGCACACCTGTCACTCGTAGAAAACAATGTTCATGCTCACGAAGGATATTTCTGTCAAAAATCAAAATTCCAAATATAATGTGCACCGATAGGTGAAGGTCGTTTACCGGGTCGGGTCAAAGTCGAGAATTGACGCGGTACCCGAGTTGACCCGGTCTCTTGTCCCACAGCAAGTAGTCAAGTGCCTCTCCTCTGTGATCGTCTGCTTCGCCCCAAATAACCTCTTCTTCTTCGCACTTGTTCTGCTCTGCTCTCTCTCTCTCTCTGACAATCATCGAATCGTTTACCGACCATTTCTCTTCCTGGTACGCTGTCTCTCTCTCTCTCTCTCTCTCTCTTGTTCATTTTTCGTTGTTTTTATGTTCGGCAATGGATTTCGTTTTCATTTATGTATCGTCTATGATTTTTTTTTAATAGTATTTTTCACTTGATTGTGAGCTTCAGATCTGAATATGTGTGTATATAGCTGAATGAATCTATGTATTTTGCTAATTGGGTTTGAATTATGCTCCTAGGGTTTATGGCATCGTAGCAAGATTCTGGTTTAAGCTAATAAAAAGAGAATTTCGTTGATTGTAGTTTGATTGATGGGGGAAGAAATGGAGTACCGTTGCTTCATTGGTGGCCTAGCATGGGCGACCAACGATAGAGGGCTTAGAGACGCTTTCGAGAAGTACGGCAAGCTCGTCGACGCCAAGGTAAACGTTGATTTTATTTAGTTTAGGGTTTGGTTTCTGTATATTCTGGAGTCCCTAATATTATCTCTTTGAGTACTTTTGCAGAGGAAGTCTCATTCGCAACTATATGAAGCTTTGACATACTGGTCTTGTTTGCAGGTCGTACTTGATAAAGTCTCTGGGCGATCGCGCGGTTTCGGGTTTGTTACCTTTGATGACCAGAAGGGTATGGATGAAGCGATTGAAGCAATGAATGGAATGGATTTGGATGGACGAACTATTACCGTGGACAAGGCTCAGCCTAACCAGGGTTCTGGTAGGGATTATGATGGTGACCGGAACCGTGACCGTGACCGTGGAAGGGATCGGGGCAGGGACTCCGGCCGGGGTGGCGGTGGCGGGGGTGGCGGGGATTGCTTCAAGTGTGGGAAACCTGGGCATTTTGCTCGGGAGTGTCCTTCCGGTGATGGAGGAAGAGGTGGAAGTCGTTATGGCGGTAGAGACGATAAGTATAGCAGCGGTGGTGGTGGAGGAAGTCGTTATGGGCCCGATCGGAATGGAGATAGGTCTGGAGGGCGTAGTAGGGATGGTGGTGATCGCGATCGTGATCGTTCCAATCGTGATCGATCTGGGCCGTACGAGCGTCGGAGCTCGGGAGGAGGTTTCCGTTCAGGATCGTAAATGCTTCTAAAGATGGTGCGTTTGCTCCTTATACCTGTTACTTACTTACTTGGATACTAATGGTAGTTTGTATTGTGATATTACTTGCTTAACCCTTTCTTCATTACAATAAATCAATAGAAACTTAAGTACTCATGAAGTTTGTCTGTGATATTACATGCTTAGCCCTTTCTTCATTACAATAAATCAATAATAACTTGGGTAGTCATGGAAGTTTATTTTTGTGATGTTCTTACAGCTTATGAACTACTGGAACTGCCGGGCTCGCTGTGGCAGTTGATGAAGTGTGGAGTTTTGTTTCGCTCAAGATGTGTTCTTGTGATGATTTATGTTGGAGAATCGCTGTAGTAAACCAGTACTTGAAATGCGAACTTGGCGCAAATATTCGACTGTTTTTGTTGCTAAAATGCTGAATTTGAAGTTTTCGTTCCGTGCAATCTTATGCTTGCTTGACACGTGGTTTGTTCAATTCTGCTCGTGTACTCAATTGCGGTTCTGGTGGTGCTTGATTCCTCTTGCCTCTGTGCGTTGTCGAGTTCATTTGATTGCTACCCGGTTCGGTTTGCGTTGTCAAGTTCATTTAATTGCTACCCGGTTCCCGTTGACTATCTCCATAGGCAGTGGTGGAGTGGAAAAGTCGATTTGGGTTAGATATCCCGAGGAGGATTCGGTTGGTCGGAGTTTGGTCCTTTTCTTTGGGAAGAAGTGGTCTTAGAATGCCCGTTTTAGCTACCCGGTTTCCGGTATCTTACTAAGAAAAGGGAGTAAAGCTGGTAACATCTTGCTCTCGATTCTTATGCATGATATTTTTGTGCTTTGTTTTTACGGCTTTATTAATTTTATGAAACTCTTTGGCAGGAAGCTTGGCTAGTTATGGTTCTTTTGGGTACTTGATTGGGTTTCTTTGTTGCTAATTGGTCATGCATGGTTTCAAACAAACAAAAAATTGTGCACTGGTTTGAAGATTTACGGGCAAAAAACCGCAGCTTGTCTGCAAGTTATGAGACTTAAAGATTTGCTATGCGAACGAGGTTTCGGAAGTTTGCTGCATCTGAAAGAAGTGTGTTCAGTTTCTGTAGTAATTTGTTATCTTGCCCTTACTAATCACACTTATTAATACATGATGTTCTTTTTCTTCTTTGTTCATTCACATGTTGATCCCTTCGTATACTTATCGTTTGCATTTTTCAATTTACTTTTGTATTTCGTGCTTACTTATGTCGTTCTCAGAATTCTGTAGCTATGACGATATTTCCATTTTTTCCTTTTGTGAAGCATAACACAGGATTGATCCAATATGTGGATTTCAACTTTCCGTATGAAAATTGTAGAAACAGTATTGTTTTAGGCCTTTTGGTGTACATGTATGCCCCTTTGTTTTAGAAAAAAAAAATATATTTTTGTGGATTGGCTTTTTGAGTGTCAATTAATATGGAATTTAATATTTTTCTACTTGAAATATATGTATTAGTTTAAGATTATTATTTGATGAAAAAAAAATAGTATTTTTGACTTAAAAAGTAAAAAATATTATATTTATTTTTAATTAAAAATCGTCTTATTTTCTTGTTAATTGATTTCTGCCATATATGTATATAAATATATATATATATATATTTTATAAATTGAGGGGTCTAATTTGCACGTACCTCATAAAATAGGGTCAATTACTCAGTAATTACTTTAATAGTCGTAGCACGAGTGTCACATGACTTGGAGGAAATGCCAATCTTGTTTGTTATATTGACTTCTTTAGTTGCAACCCTAGTGTTTTTCTTACTCAAGTCCAAACCTTTTTAATGCATAGAGCTTCAAAACACATGAAATTCACATTTCAAGACCGGTCGAACCGATCAACTTGGTCAGCCCGAACGTGATCGCCATGGCCATCCACCCGCCGATCAAAACCCGAGCGCATGACTTCGCAACCGGAGTCTGGCCAATCACCGCTCCCCCCGCCCCGAACGCTACTAGCACCACGCTGGCCACCGCCGCCACCACCCCCATCCTCAGCCTGTGCTCGCTTATGAACGCAGCCGCCAGCAGTGGCGCTGCTGCCCCTGCCGAGAATGCCAACGCTGATGCCATCGCCGCCTGCAGAGGGTTTGGGAGAGACTCCTTCTGGTCCGCCTCCGACCCGGCTTCAGCCTTCCGCTTCATGTGCGCCACCTCGATGTCGTACTGGGTGTAGACCGAGACGAACTCGCCGATAGCCATGCTGCAGGCCCCGGCGACGAGGCCGGCAAAGCCAGCGAGGAGCATGGCCTTGACGTCCTTCTTAACGGAGCCAACACCCATCATAAGGGACGCCACCGTGACGAGCCCGTCGTTGGCGCCGAGCATGGCGGCCCGGAGCCACTGCGCCCTCTGGAAGATTTCATTGGAGCCGTCGGTTTCGGACTCTTTCTGCTCCGCCGGTTTGGGGTTGCGGACCGGGATTTCGACGTGGAAGTTGGAGGTTCTGTCTTGAGCTTGAAGTGAAGCCATGGAGTGTTTCAAAGGGGGAACTAGATATACTTCAATAGAAGGATTTGATTGTTTGGTAATGCTTGTGGTGAACACACGCCATGTCTGAGAGTATTTATATAGAATGAGGGTGCAAATATTGGCATGGAAGAGAGGTGGGTTTATGTGGAAAGCACTAAGCATGGAAGAGTTGCTTGCTTTTTCTTGATAGTGGTCAAAATTTACAAGTAACTTTCTCACCCATTATCTCAAAATACTCTATAATACTTGACACTAGCTTGTAATATAGTCTATAATATATGTCATATCATGGCTTATATGAGTTGAATAGGCTGTAATGTTTCACATAATGATATTCTGATTTTACCGGTATACCGATGAATAAATTGCAACAAGAGTCCGACGAATTTGACCGAGAGGCGGTGTCGAATCTATGTATATTCTAAAGAGGGTTGTATTCCCCTTAAAATTTTGGAAAACGTTCAATTTTTTTGTTCTTCAATTTTACCAATTTTTTTTTAATTAATTATGCTTAATTAGCTATCCTACAATACTTAGCCTACTGAAAATTGTATCGCAAATCCGCCACCCGTGAAACCGCCGGTATTTTGAAACCTTAATCTTAACATGAAGGCTTGATATACATGACAAGCTTCCATATATTAGGGGGTTAGTTATGTTTTCTGCTCAAAAGGGATATATCTTGTTATCTCACGGTTCATGCAACGTAGTATCAATTAGTGATGAGAATTAATTAGTGAGATTGTGATCAGGCAAGCACTAATAGGGATTATCATATGTAGAGAAAGCTAAGAGAAATGTGCATTCCACACTCTACATATATAAAGGTATCAAAGAGCCTTACCAAAAGAGAGCACATTGGACTTGCATAAAAATAGTGTTTCTTTAGAGATTGTGGAAGCTGCAATATCACACACATTTATTGTAAACTAATGAGAGAGTGTGCATTCCACACGAAAGCTTGTGCCTACTAATTAATAAAAATATTTAGAATATCCAAACAGTTTAAAGAGATACTCTGAATTTTGTACACATAATTATACTATTAGATATCTTCTTAGGTATAATTATACTATTATACCTGATTAGGTTCGCTTTGAAAAGATATTCGAAGCATAAGTTAAGAAACGGGTTAATAGCGATATAAGTATTTAATATTCTAATTTTAATGGTAGTATAAATTTAATTTTTTTTACGGGTGAAGTTTCAAATATCTATTATAATGCGTCTTTTATAAACATATCTTATTTGGTGTTGAAGTCTTTGTACATATGTGGCTAATGCCGGGGTGACATGCGGTTAATCGACTTTTAATACTAATTGAATGCGGCTCTCGTTAAAATTAGTTTTGAGCAACGCTGCATATTTTATATGTTACGAAAACCCTTTTAGGATTGATGAATTTTGGCCAATTAAGAATTGAGAATTATATCTTGAGAGCTTTGAAGACAATGATTGGTAAGATAAACGACAACAAAATAATAAACGAAAGCGGAAAAAAAAATACGACAATGAAGGGGGAAACATAAAAATGTTTATACGGCAGCTAAACAAAGTAGAGGAAAACAAACCACAAAACGGTAATATTTTTTTTGTTAGAAAATTACAATCTACATCATACACAAGCTATTATAGAAGTCGAAAATGAAAGCAACAATTAGTAGCATTGAAACGAAATTAAACTGAAGATATCCACATCAACACTTTCCGTTTTGCTTGTACAACAACTGTTTTACGTGAACGTTGAAATCAAGCGATGATCGACGTGTCAATAAGAGCTAGCTTAGTGGTTGAGTATTTGAACTTGTATTCTTAAGGTGCACAATTCAAACCCCACGATATAAAATAAATAAATAAATAAATAATGGACATCAATTTACCATGTCCTTTATTAACATTCTTGCAGATATTCCAAGCTTCAAAACTTGATGAGTATTGCTTCTTTATTCAAACAATTCATTGTCAAGGCTGTGAATCTCACATGTGTAAGGTGAGAAATCATATATGTTAGATTGATCTCACAAAATTTCTGGATATGTTGGTATGGGCACTCCTGAATCTTCCGTCAGCTTTTTATAAGCGTTTTGCAATTGTTGCGTCACCGGTCCTACTTTCCCGTCTCCGACCACACGGCCGTCAATCTTCACAACCTGATAACCAAAATGACAAGAAATCGAAATGCTCAAATATTGCTTTCACGCTACAGATGAACTAATATTATAGGTACGTGTGTAAATTCATGCCCGTGTTCGTGCCATGTCTTATACCGTCTTGACTGATCTATAAACCTAGAACTTAAGAAGACATTAGTATTACCTTTTAACATCGATTTTTCTTTGCCTGATTATGATCAATTACTTATCTATGTAGTTTGTAATGAAATTTTGATCGCGAAGAGTATCGGCTCTTACCGGAGTGAGTTCTCCCATAGTCCCTGTGGTCCATACCTGCATGGCACAATGTTCCTACTATTATCGATGGCATTAAGTAATCTATATAGTTTGTATGAAATGTTATAAAAGGACTATGCTTTCAGTTTTTATGATAGATTTATTGATCTTTGGTTGGACTTTGGAATTTAGATTATGATTATTTTATGTGTAGATTAAATTATTTAAAAACCTCATCTGCAGTGTGGAATTCAGAAAGGCTGATTCTACGCTCCTCCAAGACTAACTTCTCTTGTACAACGAGCTCCATAACCTAAAAAAAAAAAACATAGAATTAAAAAAAGCGTAAAAAGGGTTCATTCATTCGAGATATCGATGAAATGAGAATGGAAAAGCTTACAGTAGCTCTGGTAATTCCCGGAAGACAATAATCAGCATGAGGTGTCAACACACGGCCCTTCTTTACCAGAAACTGCATAAAGAAAGAATGATTTCAACGATTCTAATTTATAGAGCATTATATGTATATGCATAACTCGATCTCATCGTTTGTTGAGAATGATTATTTTATACTTCAAATGAAATGACAAAATTACTACAAATAAAGAAGCTCACGATGTTTGTAGCATTTGTTTCCGACACATAACCATCTTTATCGAGCATGATTGCATCACCGGCATTTGCATTATTGCCTTCTATCTGCACTATCCAATATGCCATATCAAAATCAAGACGAGGAAATCACAGAAATACCCTCGTCTATTTATGTGCATTCATTTTATGACCCAAGTTTTGATGACCAGGCATTCTACATATTAAAAGTTCGAGTCAGTCGTTATCACTGGTGTATCAACTATGCTTAGGTAAATACGAAACTTTTATGCAGAATGAGCAATACCTTTGCAAGAATATTATTGAGGAGATTATTGTGGTGAATCTTCGAATCCAAGTTCTGAAAATACAGAAGAAAAAGAAAACCCTTAGTCAATGGAATCAATCATAACGTATGTGTCAAATCTCTGCAACATTATGCAATGGTTACTACAGAATGTTCCACACAAGTAGGTCTATAATCCTCTTCTTTTGCTAAAAATGAGAAAATAGGTCTATAAAAGAAATAAATGAGATAAAAGTATCTTACATTTGGTGAATTTCGGCGAGTAGTAGCTGTTACCAGCATTATACCGTGTGTATTGTCATAGACTGGGGGTTTCCACTCAGGAAGAACTGAACAAATAATTTACAAATATTGAGCAAACATACATGTTATGTTTAGGAAATAATATTAAGATCCGGACTTGCGAAAATGTATTTAAGGGAGGATTTTATACTCTTCATTGTTTTGGCAAGAATTGTTAAAATAAATTTGGCCAATAACATTGTTATCAGATTGTATTCAAAATTCTGTCAAAAAAAAAAAAAAGATTGTATTCAAAATCCCAGAACACTTAACCTCAGTCCATTGCCACGAAACAGGTTTCGATGTTTTCTTTTTCCTTCTAATTTTTTAAATTTATAAGCGTATGTAATCACCAAGAAATGGACTTACAAATAACCTTTTTCATAAAAAGATGGAACATTTTCAGATCAGCATCTTTATGTTCCTTGGAAAGCAAGTTCAGAACACTAAAATAATTCTGAGAAACATATCCAAATAAAAGCACCATCCCATTGATCAATATGTAACTAAGCCCATTTACCGATTAGCATGCAACCATAAAGATTGAATTCTGGACTCATTCCAGAAGTAACCTGGGAAAACACAAATACTGTCATTATCAGAATTAAGAGATTATCAGAGTACAAAACAAAACATAAAAATATTTCAAAAGGTTGTTTCATTTGAATATATACATTATAAAATTCCGTGCTGTTGCATAGGAAAATGATATCTTCAGTCCAGTAACAGCACTAAACGTTATGTTATATCTAATCTATGAATTATATATATATATATATAATAATTACATATGTTAGTTATGCATACGAAATACCTTCTTTCCACGGGTAAGACTTAGACGAATGTGTGAATTGTTGAACATCCCATTCCGTATAAGAGTTCTGAAAATGGCTTCTTTCACCTGCTCTTGTAAAATAACTTATGAGGATGATCACTAACTTCTGTTAGAGCCGAGTACAAATTTCCGAAACAAAATCATTACCTCTTCGCGTGTCGGCACGTTGTTGAAAGCCAACGCCTTTGCCGAGTCAAATAATCTAAAACATGGAAAGATAATTTGATTCGTTACAGGATCCTTGAAGTGTATTTACTATTAAACAAGAACAATCAATACTTATCAAAGCTTTTCTTTTCACTGACCTATCCAAATGATCCTCAAGCTTAAATATCTTTCCATTGTAAACTCGGAGTCCCTCCCAAACCGAATCTCCTCCTTGGACAATAGAGTCGAACACAGAAACCTTAAGAGCGTGACGGTGAAGAAATTGAAATTAGTTTAAGTAACTTTTCCATAACTCATCTACTAATTTCAAAATAATCATAATTACCCTAACTAATCCCAATGTATAAGTTTATAATCTAATAAGCTATAATTATCCTATTTAACTGTAGAGATAATTAATACACAATATATGCAATTGTAAGATACCTTTGCACTGTCACGAGGAAGGATCTGATCACCCACCCAAGCTAGTAGCTTCTCATTGGCAGGGACCGGGAGATCGGGAGTGGGCAAGGGGGACTTCAGGAGGTTTGATTTCTGCTTGCAATGACGACGAAGTAAGTTGTACAAAGGTTGACTTTGCTCCAGCACATCATACAGAGACATCGGAAATGGCTGACCATGCGAAGAAAGTCAACTCTTTAAAGCCTTGTTTGTTCAACTAACTTAACTTTGTAATCTATCTGTGTTCCTATATTTGCGATACATGTTACGGAAAGAATCCAAAGCTTATAAATATGGAGCTTTGGAGTCAAATCATCAAACACGACATACCACGGGATACTTCTTCGGTGTTTGGAAACCAGTCGATTTGTGTACATTTTTATACCACCAAGGAGCCCATATGCCATCTATCGGTTTTGGACCAGCGTCCCATCTGTATAGTGTCCGGGACCAAACATGTCATGAGTGAAGATGAATATTTATAATTGTATTGCATACAGTATATGTTGATTTTCAATGTCGAAAACGGTATATCTAATTTGATGCTATCAGCTTGAAGAAGAAAAAAACTTGAGAAATATCCTATACTTACTTGAGCATTGCAGCTTGAAAAGGAATATCTAATTCCTCACAAAGCCCACGTAATGTCGCCTGCATTAAAACGATAGAAGTGACCAAAAGTAAACTCCATTACTATTAACAATTTAAAATCATAGAATCTTGTAAATATATCATTCAACAGTGGAGAAATTAAATACTTCGGGGTTTTTTCGGAGTTCTTCTGAGTCAATTACTGGTGGAGGCTTTCCCAACGCCGAGAGCTCACCGTGAAGGCCTATCAGCTCCGCAAAACCTAGCTCAAGAAACGATGAAGGCACCACCTTGTCAAAGGATGGCTGGTAGAGAAATTTCAAAATATATTAACTTGGGATAATATACAAATGATTTGTATAAAAGACTAAAATCATAACAACTTACCAAAATATCAAGTGGGTTCCTTATCAACAAGAAATGCTTTCCTTTCTTCAGTAAATCACTAGACAAGCCAGGCACCCAGTGCTTAGCTATATGCTGCGCGGCATGCGAAACAAAATGCACGAAAAGGCACGAATTCATCACGCTAGTCACTTCTGATACAAAATCTTGAAAATTATAATTAGTCAAAACAAACTGCTATTCCAACCCTCGAGGATAAGATGACTAAGAATTCTAAAGTTGATTTTAAGAGTCCAAATCTTGAAATGCGATTTCGTCAACTTGAAGCTAAATCAGAAACCGTTTTAGAATGGTCGTTTTCAAAACGCAGATATCATGTTTTTATACTATCTCTCCTGACCTTACAGAATCTGTATTTCTTTTCTCCCGGGGCGAAAATGGCCTCTTTTATAACCTTATCTCCATCGGCTTCCTACACGTTGAGAGAGAAAAATTCAAGAACGGAAATCCAGATATAACTTTAGCAATCAAATAAAAATATGAAAAGACAATCATCGAGTAAAAAGAAAACCAGTAGAAAAGTCGTATATATTCTTGTTTCAGATTTAAAAAAAAAAAAGGCAACTTTCAGCAACATACGACTTTTGAGAGCAGTTCCTCTCTATACGGCCTGTCACGACCCGTCACCCGAAGATAATTTGCATACAGTGGTTCGTCGAGCACTTCCATATCGTCTCTCTGCGTAAAATCCCAAAGAAAATTACAAAGCTTACATTAGCAGACAAGAACCGAGTTTGAAGAACTAGTGCTAATAAACAGAAAACTTGACGAAAACCATTCCCAGATGAGTGAAAATACGAATACATACTAGTAAGATTCAAGGTATATATCTCGTTTCGTACAATCATAATATCCGAATGAAAATAGCAAGAGATCGATCTTTTAATCAAGCCTTGAAGAAAAGTCCTAGAGAAAAATGAATCTTCAACCAGATATCAATTCCAAATTAGAAACGCGCATAGATACATACACATCAAGATCCTCGAACTATATCTATACGAAATGGAAATCGGAGAATCGAGGGGAGAGAGACCTGTGCGAAGGAGTACATGAGGCAAGTACTGAGCGATCTCGGAGGAGACCATGCATGGATGAGCTCCACATCTCCGAGCTCAGACATTTTCAATCGGCGATTTCAGCACTCGAAAGTAGTGACGTCTCTGCTTCTGAGCTCCTCCTGTCCCGATCGTCAACACCACACCCAGAGTGTTACGGAAGAGTGGTAAAATGGTATTTCCCTCGAGTTTATCAAAGATCGTTTCTTTTAAGGACCAATTACGGCATAAGTACTTAATATTTTTGCAAATGAAATAATGAAACCCACTGTATACATGGAGTTATGGACAACTTAGAACGTGTCACATGACACTTAAGAAAAGCCATTTAATTGAATGAAAATACGTAACTTTACGGAAACACTTTTTATACGTTGTGATTTTTTGTCACGATAAAAAAAATATAAATAAAAAATATGAGTAACTTGTGGGTGTTTTGCCGCAAATATCCTTTTTGCAGTGACATAATTTTAAAAAAATACAATAAAAGTTTTTAATATCCTCTATTTTTATTCTCACCTAAATTTCGTTAATTTTCAAGGGTAATTGGTAGCATATGTATTAAAACTTTGATTAACCGAGGCAACATAGATCCAAAGTGAAAAAATAGCGACAAAAGTAAGCATGGATGCATAATTTTTTGTTGATTTTAGAATATGCATCATTTTTTTATTATAGATACTTTCGCCGCTATTTGTAGAGGGCGATTTTCACCGCCCTTTTCCAGTCACAAAAATAATCACAAACAACAAGTTAGCAACAATGATCAGTGAATATCTTTGTTTTATTATATTTCCGATATGAGCTCGGTTTCCTTTCGTTGAATAGCTGGACAGTTGAAGGATCAAGAACAATGACTTTGTCTATTTCTTCAGTCTTTCTATTACAGGATATTCTCTCTTTTTCCTGGGTTTTCTTCTCTATTTTTCCGAACCCCTTTTAACGAGGCTTAACTAGCCTTTTATAGAGTTTACATTATGTCCCCCTCGCATCTTTCCCGCCTTTTTCCCTTTTTAATCATTCGCTTCTCAGATTGATTTGAGGGAAGCATGGTTAATTCATGCTTTATGTCACTTCCGAGCAGACTGTCATTATGGGTAGGTGAGCTTCATTAAATGCGCATCCCGTCAGCCGTCATTCGGCTCTGCAAGCTTCGTCGTTGATGCCTCTCATCGAGTGAGTAGGTGGGCTTCATTAAATGCGCATCCCGTCAGCCGTCATTCGGCTCTGCATAAATCATCATGACGAAATTCCTCGTCGAGCGTGATGGGACACTTCATCGCAGTCTGCTTTTGCGCTGGCCATACCTCCTCGCGGTTAAACCTCTTCGGAGATAATCCTCCTCGGGGATACGCCGTATTTGACCATCAGGCGATGAACTTCCTCGTCTTCCCTTATGTCGTTTATGGACCAAACGACACGAGTTGTGTTGAGGATGGATTTGACCAAATCCGACCTTAACACTATTTTTTATTATTTTGGACCTATGTCGCCTCAGTTGGTCAAAATTTGGATACGAAATTACGAATGTCCCCATTGCCCTAAAAATGTGAACATAATTTGGGTACTTATTCCGTCAATATATTTTTTAATTGATTTGATAACATAATTACTCAAAACTTTGACCACTAATAGCGACATATCTCTAAAATAAAAGATAGCGACAAAAGTATCAAAAATCAACAAAATTGATACGATGCATATTTCCAAGGGATATTTATCAAATGCCGTTGATCCCACATGGTTTCCTTCATTATTTTTTAATGTTAACTGGTATTGCACGCTGATACAAGTGCAACAATACTTGAGACATCATGTTTGCCATCCATGGATATAGAGAGATTGATGTAATTCGTAAAAAAAAAAAAAAAAAAAAAATTGCTGCGAATTGCGAATAAATTATGGCAAGTAAAAAAAATCTTGTATAGGAGATGATAAATAGATGTATATATATCTGATTTATTATACAATCGCATGTAAGAAAGCAGTTCTACTTGCTTGATCATTTCAGTCATGGTAAGGCTCGCCGCTTCAACCAACTCACGAAAGCAATCATAAATAGATCACGATCGGCGCCTTCTAAGCTGAAGGATGCGAAGACATTAATTAGCACTCTTTGATTTTGGTACTTATGCCTTCCCAATCTATTAAACGACAAAAATAATGGAGCGGTATTACCATTTTCTTCTACTTATATGATATAACATATAATCTTCAAGATTATTAATAATACATCGTACGTATTCTTATAAAATTTTATAAAAACAGTACAATAACATACAAGTGCAACTACACTTATGACATGTTTGGTATCAGTTGACATACAAAGATTGATGTAATTCGTAAAAATATATATAAATAATTTGAAGGGAAGTAAAGAAATCATGAATAAGAGATCATAAATAGACGTATATCCGCTTTATTGTACGATTGCATGTAAGAAAGCAGATCGACAGGCTTGATCATTACAGAAATGTCCGTCATGGTAAGGCTCGCCGCTTCAGCCAACTCACAAAAGCAACTGAATGTGTCGATGTTGCGAATCACCGACGCTATAAGCGCCACCGGACCTTTCCTCGATCCTAATCTCGAAGCAAGATTGGTTTCTGGCGTTTTGAACTCATCTGTGATACGGATGTCCTCGAGGGAAGAGCCTTGGATGTCGTTTTTTGTTATGTTGGGACGAGAAATCTTCAGAAGGGTTTTGAGTAATCGAACGAGATGAGGGAGGCATAGAGGATCGTAGATCACATCGGCGCCTAAGCTGAACAATGAGAAGAGATGAATTAGCACACTGATTCTGGTACTTATGCCAAGCCAATCGATTAAACGACACAAAATGATAATTATAGTCAAACTCACAAAATTATCTCATGGGTTCATCCATAGTCCCTATAGAATTTCAGCATAATTCAAAATTAGCCCCTGAACTTTTATTTTGGGCCATAATTCACACATCTTTTATAAATTTCATAAAAAAAATGTTATCTACAAGATATTATTAAGGGGAAAATTATTATCTAGAAATATTATTGAATATAATAAGAAAATAAAAATATACTCTCTTTTTTTTTCGTTAGTAAGGTCACCTCCATAACGATTCATATCAGTTTTATGGTAGAAACGAGGTATTTTTCCACCAAAATTCAGGTAACAAAGTGCATCAAAATAATGCCGAGATGGCTAGCTACTCTGAATGGTGAAAATAAAATTTAAAGGGCAAAATGCACCAATGAGAAAATTTCAAGGGGCATTTGTGTCAAATGCTTTGAAATTAGCACTATCGAAGTTTCAAAAAAACGATACTCACATTATGTCTGCCATATAACTCCGAAGCTGTTCCTCTTCAGCAGATTCCCAAGGAAGATATATACACTTCACCTGCATTGTTTCTATGATTTATCAATTTTCAGGCAACGAAGTTCCGTTTTTCATTCAATCTCGTAACCACAAAGTTTGAATGACAGTTGAATGATTTACCTTACTCGGATCATTAGTACCGTTCTTTATATCAGTTTCAACACCCAAGCTATTTGACTCCAAATTAAACTTCATGTTTGCTAGCGTTGACATGTCACCGTCACTTAGTACCACCTAAATCAAACAAGCAATAATGTAAGTGAAAAAGGGGCAGACGGACGTACAGTCCGAAGAGGGTTGTAGTCCCCACCAAACTGGTAAAAAAAAAGGTTAAAAATTTACCTGATTTTTTTTCTTTTCAATACCCTTGTGTTTTAATAATTGAGTTTTCATCCCACATTTACAATTGAAGCAAAAACTTAATTTGAAAAAATATACCTTGGAGGCTTTTACATGGGCAAGGCAAATTCCAACTAAACCCACTCCTGAGCCAACCTGTTCTAGTTTGTGAAGCCAAACAAAATCTTCATAACTCAGCACCAGAAATCGGAAATCGGAAATCAGAAAGCCAGAAACAAACAATAATCTAATGGCTCGAGCGGAAGTGAAATCACAATATAGTCAGCAAAAATTAATCAGCACATTGCACCCAAAATGTAATTGAATATCATTACCTCAAAACACGATTTGTTAGAGAATAACTCTGGAAAAGAGAGTACAAACTCCGACAAATAAAGGCTTGATGGCCAAACCGAACACCTAAAGAGAAGGAAAAAAGACATTTTCATAAGAAGATACAAACTTATTAGGATTAACATGGTTGATCATGAATAGACGAACAAGAATAAATCAAACCCGGTATCTCCTTCGAGCATGTTAAGAGAACTTTGGAGCGGAATCACCAGTTTCTTTGACTTGGGACAACTTGAAAGTTCCGAATATTCTGAAGAAAAAAAAAATTACACTATCAGCAACAAGAGCAAAAAAGACTGCAAATAATGCTACAAAATCACGGTTTCGTTCTCACCATCGGGAAAAAGAAACGAAATGTGTTTGACGACCCTTGGAATTTCCTTCCCCGCAAAATCGTCCTTCAAACACATTACACGCAAAATTCATAATAAATCAGCCAAACAAACAAAATATATACTGTTAGCAACCAAAACAAAATTCTCAATTCTCTGTGTACCTTCGAGGAAGCCATGTAATGAGCATAACATTCATATATTTCATCCAGAACCGGACAAGAGTTCAGCTCGGCATCGCTAATCAGCTTCTTCAGAAAGTTCTTCACATACGGATCATGAAACTTCCCACTCTGCGATCAACCAACGATCACGAGACCAAGCTTTAAGTAGAACAAAAATGGAAGCCATGAATCTGCACTTCTTACAGTTTCAGTTATGCAATGTCTCCAAATGAACCTCTGAACCGTCTCCGTTACTGAACCTTTTCCACAAACCCTAACATATCAGAAACAAACAAAGAGAGGAACTCCTATCAAAAGTCGGAGTGAGACATAGACGATGAACAAATTAAGCTCGGGGAGCTTAGGTACCTGGCTAATGCGATGATTGAGGGCGTGGGTTCCATGGCGAGGAAAGCCGCGAGCAGGTTCAGGCACGGAGGGTCCGACGGGTTGAGCTCGTGTTCCGCCATTGTTGATTCTCTCCAAGGTACGATTTAGGAGGGTTTAAGCTGTTTTCTTCTTCTGTCGTTTCACAGATTTGCTGCGTGAATACGTGTCGTTTTTCTTTTGAAGTCTTTTTTTTGTCGTTTATTACAAAACGACATATGATTCAATGTTTCTAATCTCTTATTTTTATTTTTTAAAGGGTCATTAGGGCATAAGAAAGTTTTCGTTTTCATGTAACATAAATCTGTGTTCTTTTTACGATCAAAGTTCTAAATCTTCAATATTTTGATGTTCACTGAAATTTTGTCCACTATTTCAATTGATTTAACAAAATTTTGATTGTGTTATTAAGTATCGGACATGTGTCACTCGTGAAAGAGAGAAAATTTTATTAGCGGCACATCCAAAATGGTGGACGACATTTTGTATCTAAATCTTATTCTGTCTATCATATTATCGGCTATAACATTGAATTTTTTTTATCGATAATAATAGATAGATTGAGTTTATACCATTTATAGTGAAGAAATACAAAATAGTTGAAAATCATTAAAACATTAAAAAAACTATACGGTAAAAAAAGAGAGTAAAACAAGGAAAAGAATGCTTCTTCATTTTTGGAACGTATACTTGCTCATGTGAAACGTCATGTCGTCGCACATTTTCAGCAATACCCTTTTCAAACACAACATTCCCATTTGCGTATCAAGATTTCAAACACATCCGTGTAAGGAAATTTTACCCATTGCTTGCCAACTATGGAATTTTTAGTCCCATCATTTTCCAAAAATATCAAATCTGCCCCTTCCATATAATTACCCGACACAATCACCCCCTAATCCCCTCCCCCAAATCACCGTATCAGCCACAGACCTAAAAAAGTCAATATTGGATACGCTATCGCCTAATGCACCCTTGAGCCAATCAAACAATGCAAGGGCAAAATGGTCAATCCATAAATAAATAATAAAACCTTGCTTTACTCTCGTTTTGCCTTCCCACATATCAAAGCAACAGGTGGCATAAATACCTCCAAAACATTCCCATATTATCACACACGTGAATATCAACGTCTTTGTTCTGTTGTATTCACGTGACAATAATGTTCCTCCACATTGTTACTGCGTTTCTCGTCCTGTTGTTGCCCTACGCGGTGGTGGATTCCACGGTGTTCAATTTCCCGGCGGCTTTCAACTTCGGAGACTCGAACTCCGACACTGGCGAGCTCGTCGCCGGCCTCGGCGGCCGCTTGGACGCGCCCTACGGCGAGCTGTACTTCAAATCCCCGAATGGAAGGTTCTGCGATGGCCGTCTCTTAGTAGATCTTCTCAGTAAATTTCTCAACTAATTAGTATCTTTCTAGTAGTCTAATTCGGTTTTCGGTGTCACGAGGTTTAAACGTTGGACTTAAACGGTTAAAGTAAGTGCTCAACCGTTTGAGCTCGGCTCTTAGCCTTATCTAAAGCTTAATAATTCTTTTACTGATACAGGAACTTGAAAATATAGTTATTTGCATAATTTATTACCAAATATGTTGTTTCAATTATTCTATATTTTAAGGGTTTTTTTGTTTTGTTTTTGAATTGGGTGGTACTATTGGTCAAGATTACATGTATTTACATTACAAGATATTTTTCACGGTAAGAACAACCGGCACTATTGGCCGCAGGCACTATCGGCCAAGATTACATATATTACGCAATTTCTGCGTCTCAAAGGATTGAACCCAAGACTTCATGAAGAGTCTTATTGTAGTGGATTTACCACTAGACAAACAAGCTTGGTTTCTATATTTTAAGTTTTAACTAAGAGTAGTTGGCAATGGCATATGTGCTTAATGAACATTGATCTTATGTGCATTTTGGTAATAAAATTTAGGCATGCACATATGCATTAAATAATAACAAAATTAACTTGCCCCAACATTCAACAAGAGAATTAATTCAAGGTATTATCATAATTTTTTATTATTAATATTTGTCAAATTTACCCCAACATTTATTCGATGATATAACGCTTTAATTGCTTCACTACTGTTCCACAATCTAACATATTGATAAATGATATCCTTCGATTACTCATGCAAAAAAAATAAAAAATCGAAGTAAATCGATATTGTTTACATTAATTTTTATTTTATTTCGAATGTGGCTATTTGCTATTTAACTGAAAAAAATTAATAAATTAAAACTATAGAACATTATTCCTGAAAACTTAAATTTAAAGGATGAAATTATACACATACAACTTGAAGGGCATTAGTAATTTTGCTCATTACCCACCAGCGATTTTTGCTCATCGGTGACCCCTGCTCGGGTTGCCCATCTCGCGGAAATTTTTGGGTGGGCAGAACCCGCCCGCCAAGTCTAAGGACGGACAATCCATCTCCAGATAATTTTTGGGTGAACCCGATCAGCCATAGGCGCGGGTGCGGGTGCAGGCTGCGGGTCCAAACCTACTGCAATACTGCTAACTAGTCTGTAACTTTAATCAACTTTTTCCCTATAACTGAAAGCAAAGTTTGATAATAGCCTCACAAACTGACAGTCTTGGGCCCACAAAGCCAAACCCCATATCCAATGAGGGACATTTCTTAAAACTTTTTCAAAGCTGTTGCCATTGCTGGTGCCTCTAACATATTCAAGCCTTGAAGCACCAACAAACAAAATTCCCCTGCTCTTACTTACCCATGGCTTCCAAGGCTCGTGTTCTTCTCATTCTCGTCTTTGCCGCCCTCGTCTCTATATCCGATTCCGTCCACTTCAACTTTCCCGCTGTGTTCAACTTCGGTGATTCCAACTCCGACACTGGCGACCTCGTCTCCGCCGGGATCGAAAGCATTAATTCTCCCTATGGACACAGCTACTTCGATTCCCCGACCGGGAGATACTGCGACGGAAGGCTCATTGTCGATTTTCTCTGTACATTGTGCTCTGTTTTACTCTGTTCTACTCTGTTTTTAGCTTAATTTTCTCTGCGTTTGATTTTTTTTTTCTTCTGTGGTTGAAATGATGAAGTGGACGCGATGGACCTGCCGTTTCTGAACGCGTATCTAGATTCGGTCGGCGCGCCGAGCTTCCGGAAAGGATGCAACTTCGCGACAGCCGGATCAAAGATCCTCCCGGCGACGGCTGACTCAGTTAGTCAGTTTTCGTTTGGTGTTCAGGTCTCGCAGTTTCTACGGTTCAAATCCCGGGTTCTGGAGTTGCTGGGGAAAGGTTTGTTGTTCATAAAGTTCTTTTGTTTTTATTTTTTAATACGGAGAGAATTAATAGTTTTTTTTTTTTAATCACTGTAGGAAGGAAGTTTGCTAAATATCTACCCGAGAAGGAGTTCTTCGAGAACGGGCTCTACATGTTCGACATCGGACAGAATGACATCGCTGGCGCGTTTTACTCCAAAACGTTTGATCAGGTCGTCGCGTCGTTACCGTCAACTTTGGCCGACTTCGAAACTGGGATAAAGGTCAGATTTTACAACTTGCTGTAAATGAGGATAGGGAAACTCTCCTTCAAAAAAAAAAAAGATAGGGAAACTCGGAATGTGATTTTTTTTTTCTTCATTTTCTGGAAAAACGGAACTGAAAGTACCCGTTCCCGAAAAAAGCCACAACTCCTTTTTCGAAAAAATAAAAATAAAAAAATAAGAATTTATGGATTCCGGTTCTGGAAAAAGGAAACTGATTTCTCGGCCCGCTTTTCCAGAACTACGATTTTCGGATTCTGTTTTTTTCATTATAAATAAATGGCTAATTAATCTGAAATGTTGAAACTCCATCCGAGGATTTAGATTAACTAGCTGTTATTTATAATTATATATATAAAAAAGTTACTGTTTTTTCGAAATCCTGAACTGGAATTCGGCTGCGAATTAAAAAAAAAAAAAAAGTATCCGGATTCGCAGAGTCCATAACTGTAGGTAATTATACTCTTGAGAAACTGGCCACTTTCTTCAAATTTTTTCACTGGCTTTGTTGCTTCCTCAGAGGCTGTACGACAATGGCGCTAGGTACTTCTGGATCCACAACACCGGTCCGGTCGGGTGTTTGACGCAGAATGTCGTCAAATTTGGGACGGAGCCGTCGAAGCTCGATGCAGCAGGGTGTGTGAGTGCGCACAACCAAGCTGCGAGGCTGTTCAATCTCCAGCTCCACGCTCTCTGCAAAAAGCTTCAGGGTCAGTATCCCGACGCGAACGTCACATACGTTGATATCTTCTCGATCAAGTCCAACCTCGTTGCGAACTTCTCAAAATACGGTTAGTGCTAAAGATCTTCACTGTTCAATGAGCACAGTTCCGAGCTTTTGTCCTCATGTTTGATCTTGTCTGCAGGATTTGAGCAGCCGATTATGGCTTGCTGTGGCTCTGGGGGACCGCCATTTAATTACGATTCTAGGGTTTCTTGTGGACAAACGATGATCTTGAACGGAACATCGGTCACTGCAAAAGGATGCGATGACAGCTCTGATTACATCAACTGGGATGGGATTCACTACACGGAGGCGGCGAACCGGTTTGTTTCTTCTCAGATTCTCACCGGAAAGTTCTCCGATCCACCGTTCTCGGACGAAATGCCTTTCCTTCTGAAGCTCAAGTTCTGAATTATATTGTGGTGTATCATCAACTATGTACTAAGTAACTCCAAGCTATTGAACCAAAAGAAGTTCCAACAAATGAATCTTTATTGCCCTGAAGCCAAAACTCGCGGAACCACCACAATTTGTCGTTTAACATTGGTTTAGAACCCTTATCTGAAACCCGATCTGATCCAATCTCAAGAACGACAAAGGTAAATGAACATGAGGAATTAATTAATTGTTAACGTAGTTCGGTACCTCTGCCTATTCAAAGGGTTGGAGATTGTCAATCAAAAATCTGTTATAATAAAAAACAATTACAAACTCGAGAGTTCTCCGTCACTTGCCTACATTCTCGCTTTACAGTTTATCCGTCTCGGAATTTGCAGCGATTCCGGAGAGAATTTTTTGAAGAAATTCTCACTCTTAAGACTTCCGCTCTTATGACTTCCGATTTTCTCTCTTAATGACTTGTGTTTATAACATGGTTATATACTAAGCCGTCGATCGATCATAGCCGTTAGATCATAACCGTCTTTTCCACCTAACTCCACTTCTGAATCAATCGACTTGAGAAACATAAGTCTGGGGCTATAAACACAGTTGGTACGGTTTTTGCAAATTCTGGTTCTGTTTTTTTATTTTAAATTTAGGTTTTTATAAATATGTAAATTAATCTCAACGGACAGATTTACATCTGACGGTCCATATTAAATCACAATTATAATAACTAATTTTTTTTTTAGTTAAAGATGGAGGCTCGAAATCTTGCTGAGTGAATTTGAATCCCAACTAGGTTGGCACTCAAAAAGCACAGAGTAAGAGCCGAGGCTCATAATAATATAAATAAAATATCAAAGATTACAAACGAAACCAAAAGAGAAGAGAACTATCGAAACCTAAAGTTCTCTCTCGAACAAATGTCATCGTTTACAAAACGCGAAGAAAAATCTGGGTGCGAAGACCACCAATGATGACCCAAATTTTGAGCACCAAAACTAGCTAATGCGTCGGCTACTCTATTTCCTTCTCGGAAGATATGAGAAACTCTGAAATTGATGACATCCACATATCGGATGCATTTGGACCAGCGAGCCCGTAACTTCCAAGGAACCGAACTCGATTTCTTCTGAAAAAGTTGAACGACGTATGTAGAATCACACTCGAGCCATATGTTATCCCAGTGAAATTCCATAGCCTTTTCCACCGCAAATATTGCAGCCATAACTTCAGCTTCATACGCGTAAGCGGAGTCAATATGGAAAGAGAACGAGCCATGAGGAAATCCACGACATGTTCTGAAAATGCCTCCAGCTCCCGCCACTCCTGGGGTGCCCATAGAAGAGTCGTCTGTGTTACATTTCAACCACGTTGAAGGAGGGAACCGCCACACAACATGAATGATTCTTGGAGCTTCTCTGGGTTGAATGTCAATGCCGAAAATCTTCAAAACTCTGAGATCCTCCAAAGTACTTCCCGTCCCTAACTTGAAAAAATTCACTTCCTTAATAAGTCGCAAAACATGTCTCAAAAAAGTGTGAATGTTAGGGATCTCGTCATCATATACACATGCATTTCTAGTTCGCCAAATTAACCAAATTGTTGAAATAATAGCAGTATTCCAAAGTGCAAAAACCTGGGGGTTTAGATTAACTGAAGCGGCGTCGGAGAGCAATAAGGCTAGGGACCCTCCTCTATTAACATGTTTAAGAAAAATACCAGAAATAGTAGACCAAACCGAACCAGCGAAATTGCAATGAACAAAGATATGGTCCGAGTCTTCCACCTGATTATGGCATAAACGACACATAGAGGCTAAAGAGAATCCCTTTTTCTGCAAAATTAGCTCTGTTGGGAGGAAACCAAAGAAAGCTCTCCAACAAGTAATAGACCTCAATGGCGGGAGAAATTCTTTCCATAAAAACTTTTGCCACTGAGGAAACAAATTATGGTTAGAGCAAAATTTATTATACATGGATTTGACCGAAAACTTACCATCATTATGGGGTTTCCAGACACACACATCATCTGGTTCCTCGATAAATATGTAATTCTTGATTTCATCTGAGAGAGTGGTCGCCAAGTTCAAAGGCAAATTCCAACTGTCATCAACTCGGTAATCAGATACTTTTGCTGTGAGATTGATTCTATTTTGCAAAGGAATGTTTTCTCTATCCGCAACACAAGGATACAACCAATTATCAAGCCAAAAGTTCTTATTATATTGTTTATTTATCAACCAAACAACACTATTAGCAACAGAAGAGTAACAAGGTTTCAACGATCGCTATATGGAAGATGAAGTGGCGCTAGTTCTCAATGAACCATTCTCATTAAAGATTCGATTTTTCATTAGATTCAACGGGAAAGAACTTGAGCTTATTAATTGCCAAGAAAGCTTTCCAAGCATGGCTTTGTTGAGCGCACTCAAATTTTTTACACCGACGCCACCATCTGAAATAGAAAGACAACAAATATCCCAAGGCACAGTTACCAATTTTCTACAATCAATTGAGCCCGACCAAATAAAGTTTCTCACGGATTTTTCCAATTTCGATAGAAGACTTTTTGGCCAAGCATATATAGAGAAAGAGTGGAGAAAAGAACTTTGAACTACCGAGTTAACAAGAGTGATTCTACCCGCCAGAGATAAGGATGATCCTTTCCAATTAGCAAACTTGCTCAAGATTTTATTGGCCACCGGTTGCAATCAATTATAATAACTAATAAAATAAAGGAGTTGATATTAAAAAAAAATTCCGGATTCGGGATTCGGGATTTTTTCAGAACCGTTTTCTGTTTCGTATTTTCTTATACCACATTTGCAAGATTGCATTAAGACAAGACATAAGATGGTTTGTTTGGTGAAAAATAAAAATAAAAAAATCAAGTCCAAACTTTTTGAGTAGTTTATATGTACTTGACAAAACCTCTCCTCAATCAATATCATAATTATAACATCGTCGATACACAATGAACAAGAAATTTACAGGAAAAAATGTACATGGACCAATCTTATTAGCCATATCCTCTTTCACTTCTTCGAGACATAAGCGTAGTACTGCGCCATCGGAACGACGAAGGCGATGACGAGCAACCCTCCAACGACGAGCGAGAACTGGCCTCGCTTCTCATCTGTCTCTTCCCGGCTCTTGAAGTTGGACTCCCTCTTGCTGTCCTTCACCTGGGGCCCGCCCGGATCTGGCAGCCCGTCCACGGCAGCGACGAGGCGCTTTGCGCTGCTGTAAATGGCCTCGTTGTACTTCTCGTCCGTAGCCAAGACTGGGATCGGAAAGACATTTTTGCCGTTTTAGAATTTTTAGTGTCGTGAGCTTCTTTGGTGCTAAAGAGAGGGAAAAGGGAAGGTACCGGGAAGATTCTCGGACACGGTGGCGTCGAGGATGTTCTCTCCGACGGCTTTGATGAATGATGGACCGCCCGTGATGGCGCCTTCTTTCTGGCTGGTTACAAGGACGACGATGCCCTTGTTGTCGCCGTCTTCGAGGGTCGGATACCACCGCTCCAGTACTTGGTCGGCGTACTCAAACGCGTCGGCTTTGCTCTGGAATCACATTGCCACAACACAAATGTTTTAGTACAGCGCATTAATGTTAACAACAAAACAAGTATAATGTTTGCTCATAACCCGTCTCGTTTGATTTGGTTCGAGATTCTCGATCCTAATTACATATTTTGTTCTTGATAATAAGCAAACATGTATTTAAAGATCTCGGATATCTTCTAAAAATTATACCATCAGTGAGAAAGCCAAAGCTTATATGCTACAATGGCGATCTTCGATTCCGTTGATGTCGGAGAAAAAGAGACGAAATTGAGCAGGACTTACCGTGAGCTTTCTGACAGTGATGAAGTTGATGCGGATATTCTTCCTGCTCTCCAAATCGGCGAGAAGCCTCTTCAAATCCGACCTCGTCACACGGCTCAAAACTCCAGCATCGTCTACCACGTACGTGTCCTTCGGTGGGCCGTCGTTGAGCACATTGAACTCGGAGGCCAACGCAGCGTCGCCAGAGAAGATCACCGGAGAAAAATTCAGCGCCAGCGAGAGAGCTAGAGCCGCCAAGCCCTTTTGCGCGTTAGAAATCCATTCTCGGGGTATCGCCGGAGAAAGCTTCAGCGACGGAAAACTCTGCTGCTTTTTGAGGCTCGAATCGACGACTGGATTCCGAAGCGATACCGCGCTTGATCTGGATAGTGAAGCAGTGGCTTTCTGGTTTGAGATAGGGAAGAGGGATTGGGAAGAGAGAAGCGTATCCATTGAAGAGAGAGAGAGAGTGTTGACGAGCTTAACTCTCAGCAATGGCGAACCATGAGGGATTCAGTTTCATGGTTTTTGGGTGGTTTGGATTTGTTTTGTTTGTCCGCTTTGAATATGGATAACGTGTAGTGTTTTATCCACCATGGAAAAGCTACGAGGGTATTATTGTCCAAACAATCAAATGTCTTTATGTTGTCGTTTTATCTATTTTATGTCGTATCATAATAAACGACATTAAATGTATGATAAGGCTATGTCCATTTATATTCTTTCTGATTATTGATAAGTAGAAGAAAGTTGAACCTTTGTTGATCAATTATGGGCTTGGGATCAATCTTGCTAAGTACAAATCAACAACGCAATTATCAACGAATCTACCAACTCGATGAGTTCTTTGATCTGACCGGGTTCCGTATTTTGTACGGCCAAAGTATCTTATGGTCTATGCAAAGTATTTCCGGACACTAAAAACGCCGGCCCAGAGTGGTGTACGAGCTCTACTTTGTGAACACGTAGAAGGCCGAGCACATGACAATGACTTTAGTATTAGGAAGTTGAATCATATATTAGGCTCGCCGTCCTTCACCACACATCAACTTGAGCCGAGTTGAGTTGGTCACTTAATGCGGAAATACGCCTTATATATTTGTCTATTTAGTAACATATACTTATAATTTGTAACTTTATAAATAATGCAAAAAAATTGTATAGCTAAAATGAAATGATTTGTAATTAACCATTTGGATAATATAAAAGATAAACCTATCAATTAAGAATAACATGTCAGTCTACCAATAATTAGTATTTACACTTATAACGAGCTTCAAAGAAACGACACTAATTTCCCAAAGGATATAAATTCCAAAAACGACATTGTTTTGACTTGACTCTGAGTAGAGCTCACACACAACAAAATCTTGACATTATCTCTCTGCTTTCCGAGCTTGAGCAAAAGCAATGACGAACAACCAGCTTCATCACTCTCTCTCCCATGGCCATTCTTCTCTCTCTCTCTCCTCCCCCACCCAGCCCTAACCCTAGAACCAACGTACCCAGAACTCCGACTCTCTCCGCCATTTGCAGAAGGCACCTGGTTCTCCGAACCACCTCGCTCTTTCTCGCCTCCATAGCCACGCAACAGTGGCCAATTGGAGATTCTCTCGCTGCCGCAGAATCTCCGGCGCCGGAGAAACCGGCGAAGTCGACGCTCGCGGGCATCGTCAACACGAAATCGTGGTTCCGGTTTTACGGCGATGGGTTCGCCATTCGCGTCCCTCCTGAGTTCCAGGACATCATGGAGCCTGAGGTGATCATAGAATTACGATTTATATCCATTGTTAGACACCATATTCTTCTTCGTTTGTAAATTTCAGATCATTTGGTTTGTCGATTATCAGCTTGAAGCTACATGCTTTGCACATACAAAGCTTTATACTTCCCAATTTGAAAGACTTTTGAAGAAATTTGTGATTTTGTCAGGATTACAATGCTGGATTGTCTCTTTACGGAGATAAGGTAAAGCCGAAGACTTATGCGGCGCGATTCGCATCTTCTGACGGGTAATGTAGTGTTCATGGATTCTGATTTCACTTCTTGTAATGTCTGATTTCATGGTCTTTCTTCTTATGTTTTATTATATATGTAAGCTGTAATCGTACCGGTGATCGGTGTTTAATTTTATTTTCGGGTGTTGCTGGTACAGATCCGAGGTTTTAAGTGTCATCATTAAACCCACCAATCAACTCAAAATCACGTTTTTAGAGGTACGTGGCCGTAATTTTTTTTTTTTGTTTGTATTATGCTCGGTGTTCTGTATTGATATTATTTACTTACGGACAGGCACAGGACATAACGGATTTAGGTTCCTTGAAGGAAGCTGCAAAAATATTTGTCCCCGGTATATATCTAGTCTAAATATTTGTTCCGCCCGACTTGATTATTCACCAAATTTTCCATCAACAGAGTTTTACTTTAAAAATGATGATACCTAAATCCAATATGTGGCAATGCAGTGGCATCGTCTTTATACTCTGCACGAACAATTAAAATAAAGGAAGATGAAGGCTTTAGGTAAGTTTATTGCAATTTTGTATTCAAAGGAAAACTGTAATTAAGTGTATACTATAAAGAGCTATATTATTTGAATCGGAAATATGTATTAATTACCTCTCATAAATCTTGTCAACGTGCTCGATTCGATTACAGGACTTATTACTTCTACGAATTCGGTAATGGTCAACAGCATGTAGCACTTGTTGCCGCTGTAAACGGTGGAAAGGTCTGTTCTCTCTTTATAAACTGAAAGATTTATATATATGTAGTACGTCATCCCCGTGATTTTGATGTCTATTGAAAATAGATTCTCTGTTTATCAAGGCAATCGTTGCTGGAGCAACCGCCCCACAGTCGAAGTGGAACGATGAAGGCACGAAGCTTCGTTCTGCTGCTATATCGATGACTGTTCTATAGCCGTCTCTGCGGGTTTGTTATTCTGTTGACCAATAACGAGCTTTGGCTTCTCTTTAATCATCATGAGCTTGATCCATCTCAGCTTCTGAGTAACAATTTGGTCTTGTGTTTCAGGTTATTTTCCCTTCTTTTTTTTTTTTTTGCAGTTGCGGATATATTTTAGAGGGAAGAGAGATTATGACGGTGTCTGGAGCCTAATGTTGCAATCTAAGTTTTGAATTGAGATTAATCTACGAGATCATATCCAATCTTTATATTGTAAGGGTCCATTTCGAATTTGAATGAAATTACAGGGAAAAGATAACGAAGTAGATTAATGCAAAATTATAATTTGTGTTTGAAACTTATGAATTGATTGGAAAAGGGATATCGGTAAAAGTATAAAAAGCTACCTTCCATTTTTTATTATAAATTTGTGAATGTTTTTATAAGAAATGGGGTTCGTAATAATGTAAATGAAAATGTGAGTGTACAAAAAAAAAAGATCAAGAGGATTATCAAAATCGCATACTACTACCGTCTTTTGACAAAAGAAGCGGTGAAATCACGATGAGAAGATTGTCAATGATAGACCCAAACTCTGAGCACTGAAACTAGTCAAGGCATGTGTTACCCTCTCTGTATAAATGCGAGTTATCCTACATTGGATAATCCCTAGAAAACAAAGACAATTAGACTATTCAGTTCGTACCTTTCAAGATACTTAGACAAGATTTCTTCTGAAAAATTTGAATAACACAAGTAAAGTCGCACTCTAGCAACAAATTTTCACTGCGGGTAAGGTGCCGCGGGCATTTCAAACCAAAAAGAAAATAAAGATTTTTAACTAGCAGAAAATAAAAGATGTCATTTTTTTTCCTATCGTTTTAAATTCTCTTCCTATAATCACTTTTTTTAACATGAAAAAATAACTTCATATTCTAAAGAAAATTTTCTAATTTCCGAATGTTTGTTGAAGAAAGTTAATGAAAACGAGTAAACGACCTCTTTTTATTTATATGACACTAAATAAAAATATACTTTGAGTTCAAGAGGTTATCTACCTAGGTGTCTCCGGAATACGCTACAGAATGAGCCGTAAAGGAACTACCTGAATTTGAACTGAGAGATCAATATTCTCGATCATATTCCATTTTTAGAATGTAAGTCGAATCCGAAAAAAAAATGTCTATATTTTAAACTTATGCGTGAATAGCAAGAAAATTAAATGAAAATATGGGGGGAGCTTTTACAAAAGAACACTAAGTTTTAACACAAATAGTTGAAAACAAAGGGATTTTTTTACAAAATAAAACAACGATTTGCTCCTTTCTACGGAAATAAATTCTTTATTTTATCATTGGTGAAATAAATTCTTATCACTTTCTACGGATGTTATATTTATTTATTTTATTTACTCTACCTCTTGAAAAATAAGAATTCTGAACGAAAAAACTAGTCTCCATTTAACTAACGAAAATACTGGTCGGCATTGAACTACGAGGTAAGGCCACATGGGCAATCAAACCACGGCCATATAGCATTTAACTAACGGCAATCCAAAAAAAAATTGAACGAAAATACTGGTCGGCGAAAACTCTTCTAGCACACGTGAAGACACTTGTTGTAATTTTTTAGTAAAATCGGTTCAAAATCATTCAACTGAATCGACGGGTCTAATTCATTTTTTTTCGTCTATCACTTTTTAAAACTTTATGGTACAACTCTAGATAATGAAATATGTTATATTTTAATCTTCTTTGTTATTCAATTTTCTTAATCGAACGAAATTTAAAACTGTTTGTTGAGTTGGAAAAGTATATAAAATTGATAGAACTAGAAATATTACTTGAAAGCTCATGATAACATATATTTAAACGTAGAATAACAGGGTTGTTATCTTACGACTGATCTTGTATGTTATGTTAGTAAAAGAATTTAATTTACAAAATTAGACTGAGGTTTTATTTTTCATCACATATAAGATTAAATGGTGTCAGCATATCTCAATATTCTATTTTTTTTTTATATTCTAATGACTAGATTAGAAACATAATATAACGAATAATTATTCATATAAGCTATTTGTTGTCACCGCACAAAGTATGTTGCAATCCACTGATAAAACATAAAATATATTGCGACGTCTAGTCGAAAACATCATAAATTAAATTCACACAGGGAAAACAAAAACCATACATGGACGTAAAAAAAAAAAGAAAAAAAAAGAGAGTTTTGTGAGACATCAAAACACAGAAATGATGCTGGCCACGTAATCACAGATCTCGAATATTGGATCACTAGCACGGATGTGTTGGCTGAGGTTCCTCACTTCCCCTGGGACTTCGGGGTCCATCAACAACAACGTAAAATATCTACTCATCATCTCGTACAACAAATAATGCTCCCTCCAAACATATTTCACCCTTAGGTTGAATTCCATAAGCTTACTCCAAGTCAGCCCATCGCCACATAAAGAAGGCGACGCCACACTCAGAGTAGCCGACTGGGTGCCCTTGTACGTGAGTGCCGCCAACGAAGACCTCCAGCTACAGAGGGTGAATTCTTCAGGGCCTGGGGCGTTCGCAAACCGGAACACCTCATCGGTAAGGTCAAACGACAGTATGCCTTCGATGTTGGTCTCACCAGTGATGAAGTGGCCAGGGAAAAAGTTCCAATGCAGAGCCCCAGCTGCCGCTATCGGGATCATCCCTCTATAGCGAAAAGTTCCTTCTATTCCTGAGACTCCACCGTCTCTCCAAACCGTACTGCCTTTGGTGAGCACGTGAGCCCGCACCGGAGACTCATCGGGAGCCTCGGTGCTCGGGTCGTCTGACTCCATGCATAAGCGGACCACCTTCCAGTCCCCGCTCGCCTCATCCAATCCGATACCCACACCCCAAAGTCTGTTACAGTCCGCCGGGCTCGGAAGCAGCCTCCGCTGCCGAGTCGCCGGGTTCCACAGCACAACTCGCTCTGGAAATTCGTCGAACGTCAGGCAGACCAAGCCTTGGGAGGAGCTCGTGAATTCGATACGGCCGTATTCCTCGATCAAGTACGACAAGTCTACTTTCTTCACCTCCGAGAACTGCTCAGAGAACACCCTAACTGTTTGTGGTGGAGGTGGCTGTTCAATGTCATCCGGGTCTAAGTCTAGACCTAACACCATTTTTTCCATAAAACGTTGCTCATAGTCAGTGGCGGAACCAGAAATTATACTCGGGGATGGCTAAAATTAAAATTTAGTGAAATTTAAGGGTAAAATAATAATAAAAAAATAAAATTAGGGTAAAACAGTACAAAAAAAAAAGTTTGGGGGGTGGTTTGAACAACCCTGCCCACCCCCCTGGTTCCGCCACTGCTCATAGTCTATGAAATCATCGTATAATATGATTGCCGAATGCTGCTGTTAGTCTTAGATGGGCGTCGATAAAGGAACGGTCGCCGGAGATGCGAGTCATCCACTTTTTGGAGACGCACTTGAATCTCATCAGAGATTTCACCGGCAATTTCGCTAAGATCTGAAAGAACAGCAGGTCTTCCGGAAGGACCGTTGCCATGTCGACCGTCACTAAGAAATTGGAGAACAAATAATAATATCAATAAATCGGAAGAAAATGCACCCAAGCATTCGATCATACATAAATCGAAAGATCAAAATATATAATCGAGATACAGTAGACCGAACACTAAATCACGACCAAAAATAAGATACTTAACCTATCAATCAATAAAAATAAAAACCAATTCGACTAACCTGTGCTGTGCAGAAAGATGTTGGGACAGGCAAGGAGTCTGAGTCGAATGATGGAGAGAATTGTGAAGGGGTGAAAGGGGTTTCAGCATCCGGAATTGATTTTTTTTTAATATATAATATATGGGAAAATAGCGGCATAAGTACCAAAAGTATTTGAAAAGTTGACATTAAGTTCCTTTTTTTGGTGTAAAAAATTACCAAACTCTTCCCGTCATGTTTCCGCCCGAACCGCATCACGTGTCACGTTTTTAAACCTATTGAATATACCAAAGGCACATGTACACCTTTGGGAAAGGAAAATAACTTTGTCTTCAAGTAAAACTATTGCCTTCATATTTGTATTTGAGACTTTGTTTACATTTGATAATTGGTGCAAGACAAATTGCGATTTTTGTTATGTTGGTATTTTAGACACTATATAAAATTGAGTATAAATTAAACTAATTTATCAATGATAAACAATGGTATATTTAATGGGTTTAAAAACGTGACACATAGCGTGGTTCTAGAAGAAAATATGACGGAATACACCAAATAAGAGTTTGACAACTTTTTCAAAAAAAAACAAAAAAACTTAATGTCAATTTTAAAAAACTTCAAGTACTTATGCTGTCATTTTCCCTATGTGTATATATATATATATATATTAGCTTTTTTTAAGTTTAAAATAGCCTAATCATTTAATTAGCTAAGGTTTGCAAACTAAAAATAATAATTTGCATAGCTCTAAAACTCTAAAGATATATATAATAATATATTATAATAGAAAAACCCATGAAATGCCAAAAATTCATTCAACGTTTAAGAGAAATACCCATAGTTTCAATTAATTCATTTATGCCCATTTTTAATAAATTTTGGACCATTATAACCTTGATATTAATTATATTTTTTTAATTTCGTTAATTAATTATTAATTATTTAGGTTAATTTCGACATTTGATTTTCCTAAAATTAAGGTGGAATTATTCTCATATTTATCTAATTTTAAATCTCTCTCTCTCTCTCTCTCCTTCTCACTGATTCATTATCGTCTCCTCTCTCTCTCTCTCCTTCTCACTGATTCATTATCGTCTCCTCTCTCTCTCTCGACCACCATCGCCGGATTCGGGCAGAGAGCGCGGCGGCCGAGGAGGTTGGACGACAACAACTGACAAGAGTCGCGACCCAAAACCACCTCCGATCTCCGTCAAGGATGTCGTTCACAAGCTCCAGCTCGCGTTCCTCAACGGCGTCTGCACCGCCGACCAGCTCACCGGAGCCGGCGCCATGATGTCCCGCTCTGACTATGGCGATGTCGTTGCCGAGCGCTCCATCGTACGTTGATAAAATTTCGTAAATATATTTACAGTTTGATATTGGTATATACATATACCAAATTCATGTTGATATTTACGTTCACACAAGCAGTCCCCGAATTAAGATTTGGTATATACATATACAATTTTGGTAATTAAATTTACAGTTTGATAATGGTATATACATATACTAAATTCATATTGATATTTACGATTTGTACAAAATGTCCCTGTATTAAGTATTGGTATATACATATACAATTTTGGTAATTAAATTTACAGTTTTATATTGGTATGTACATATACTAAATTCGTGTTAATATTTACGATTTGCACAAGCACTCCCCGCATTAAGATTGGTATATACATATACAATTTTGGTTTATAAATTTACAATTTGATATTGGTTTATATATACAGTTTGATATTCGTTAGCATACTTATTAATAGGGAGAAAAAATTTAAAAATAATTAAGGAATTATTAAGATTAACCAATTATTCTATTTAGCTGCATTTAAGGAAAACAAATTATTTTGATTTTATTATTTAATTCGAATTATTAATTAATTTTAAACATAATTTAAATGCTAAATATTAATTAATTAATTAAAAGGGTATACTGGTCCATATTTTAAGTAATGGGTTGTTTGGATTACCATAAATAAAAATGGACATTTTTTCGAAACATTGAGTCACAAATGGGCATTTGGCTCATTTACCCTTATAATTTGCAACTGAGATAAGTGAAATGCGAAGGCCGTGAGCGAGGTGATCGGGTGCACAACCGTGTGCGCTCTGTTAAATGGGTGGTGACTTCAACGCGACTCCACCAAGAAAAGAATGTTGAAAATTATAATCTAATTTAGTTAATTATTTGGGCTCTATAGCCATATAGCCAAATTAGAAAAACTATTTTGCAAAATAGTCAACCTTTTGATTAATATTGCCAAATAACCAATCAACCACATTAATAAATCACGAAAGACCGTATTACCCTTGTATTAACGTGTATTAACTATATTAACGTGTATTAACTAAGTTAATTTGTTTAAAAATAAATTAATTTTTTGTTAAAATTTTAATCACGATTTTTTATTTTTAAACAAATTAACTCAGTTAATATAGATTTTCTGTAAACACAAGTAAATGCTCTTATTTTTAAGAAAAATTAACTTTGTTAATACACGTTAATATGTTAAAAATGTATTATAGGTATAAAATATGTTATTAAATAGCCACCTCATCAATTTGACTATTTTGCAAAGAAAAAGAAAAGGTTGGCTATTTGGCTAATCAAACGTTTCAATTTGGTTATTAAGAATCATTTCTCTAATTATTTATGTGTATAAATAGCTAGCACTTGTATGTTTTATTCATAAAGAAATACAAAGAAGATTGTCCCATATAATTATCTGATTATATTTATTTCTCTCCTCACGTTTCTTCAAAGTGAGTAAAACAGAGTGCAAGTTTGTTCCATTTTCGGTTCTTTGCTTTGGTGTATTTCAATCTCGGGTTAAAACCCAACAAAGAAATGCACTGCCCGTGTCGACGGTTGACCGACCGTAAACGGTGTAAATGAATTTCTAATATTGTTTTTGAATGTACGTCCTTGCGATCTATCTTCTTGCAAACATTTTTCTTTGTGCCGGCTTAGAAGAACATACAAAGAATCCATAGGTTGAATTAAAAAATATTATAATAAGAAAATATGTATATTATAATACATTTTAGGGTTAATTGCGGCAATAATGCACAACTTTTGGTCAAGAGGGGTTTTAGGTCCCCAACCTTTCAAAGTGTGGGCAAAAATACACAACGTTTGTTGAATGTAAAATCCGTTGGTCCTTCCGTTAGGGATGTTAAATTCTGCTGATGTGGCATCGTTAAACTGCCAAATGAACTGCCAACTTGTAATATTAATTACATAATTTAATTAATAAGAATAAATTAAATCATATTTTAATTATGATTCAAAAAATAAATTAAAACTTTAAATTAACGAGCAATACTTATTTAACGCGTAGTTCCTATTTTTAAACTCGTGCTTCAATATTATTCACATCTTTATTATGTCGTTTTTTAAATTACAGTTGTTTTTAATAATCGGTAGTTTTCCCAAAAATTTAGTCCTTTTTAATAAATCGTCGTTATGTAATCTTTGCAAATTTTAGTCGTGTTTAATAATCCGTCGTTTTTCAAAATTTTAGTCATGTTTGACGAAGAGTCTGTAAGATTTTTAGGGGGGAGTAAAAATTATTTATTTAATTTAAAGTATTAATTTGTTTTTTGAATCATAATTAAAATATGATTTAATTTATTTTTATTAATTAAGTTATGTAATTAATATTACAGTTGGCAGTCCATTTGGCAGTTTAACGATGCCACATCAGCAGAATTTAACATCCCTAACGGAAGGACCAACGGATTTTACATTCAACAAACGTTGTGTATTTTTGCCCACACTTTGAAAGGTTGGGACCTAAAACCCCTCTTGACCAAAGGTTGTGCATTATTGCCGCAATGAACCCTACATTTTAATGTCATCCTAAAAGAACCAAATTCAACTTCCTGAAATTCTTAAAGAAAAATATAAGGGGCTTTGTTTTGCAATTTTTTTTTTTTTTTAACGAGGACGATTCAAAATCATCCAAGTGTGACCGACATGCATAATTCATTTTTTTTTTCACCGCATATTTCAGATTTTATATTATTCCTCTTGATAATGTGAATATGTTATTAATCTTCTTGATGATTCAATTTTTTAAATAAAATGAAATTTAAAATTGCTTATGGTTTTAAAGAGTATATAAATTCAAGACATAATAAGTTCAATTCAGATACTGAAAATAATTAAACTATATTTGGACAGTAAAATATTTTTTTTTAAGAAAATATCAAAAGACTGGAATGATGGTAATGACGTAATCATGGACATCTAAGAATCCATCATGGTAAAAGTCGAAATCAAAGCGGACTTGTTTGAGGTTGCTCGCTTCGTTACGGGCTTTAGGATCCACCACAAACAACACGTAATTACCATCATCCCAACGCGACAACAGATTGCACCCTCCAAATCGAAAATGACCGATCACACTCAAGCGGTGTGAGCTTCAGAAGCTTACTCCAACTCAGACCCTCGCCGAAAGAAGCAGGCGAAGCCACACTCAGATAGCCCGACTCTACCTTGCCATAGCCCGACTCTACCTTGCCATCATCTTCATAGTCGTGTGTCAGTGTGTGAATGCCGCCAACGAAGACTGTTGAAATGGTGGTACGAGCGAGAGAACGAGAAAAGGGAGAAAAGGGAGAGAGGGAATTTCCAACAGCAATCTTCAATCTTGATTAACTGATCGATCGAACACAAGGCTATGAGCTTTATATATAAACAGCTCAATAATCCAGCCAACGACATAAAGGAAAAATACAAACTAAGGAAAACGACACATCTAAAATGAAATGATATATCCTATCTATATATATATTTAATACTCCCCCTCAAGAAGAGCGTGCGAAGACATTGAGAAGCGACATCTTGGACAATAAATTTGGCAGCATTTTTGCAGACAACGGCTTCGTGAAAATGTCAGCAAGTTGTTGGTCAGTTCGTACAGGTAGAAGCTTCAATTGTTTTGTCTTCAAGTAGTCCCGCACAAGGTGACAGTCAATTTCGATGTGTTTCGTGCGTTCATGGAACGAAGGGTTGGAAGCAATGTGAACTGCTGCTTGATTGTCACAGAAGATCACCGGAACTGGCAAGTCATGTATTCCAAAGTTACATAGTAGCTGCTGTAACCAAATAACTTCAGCAGAAGTGGATGCCAAAGCTCTGTACTTGGACTCCGCAGAAGACCGAGAAACAGTGGTTTGTTTCTTAGCTTTCCATGAAACTAGGCAGCTCCCATAAAAAACGCAGTAACCAGTGACGGAGCGTCTTGTGTCTTGGCAAGTAGCCCAATCAGCATCAGAATATGCTTTCAGACCAATATTAGAGCTGTGTGAAGGGTAAAATAGTCCTAGTCCAGGATTGCCTTTCAAATATCGTAAGAGACGATGAGCAGCTCGAAGATGGGGTTCTCGTGGTGCTGAGAGGAATTGACTGAGAAGATTGACCGAGAAAGTAATATCTGGTCTAGAGATTGTTAGGTATAGAAGGCGACCAATGAGACGTCTATATGGTGTGGGATCCTCAAGTAAGTTTCCCATATTGGAACTTAAGGTCTCCCGTGTATCCATCGGCGTGTTAGCCGGTTTACAATCAAGGAACTCAAAATCTGAGAGAAGTTGGAGAGTATATTGTCTTTGCGAGATATTTATCCCTGCTTTAGATCGTGCTACTTCTAGGCCAAGGAAGTACTTAGCATCACCCAAGTCTTTGAGTTTGAAATGGGAATGCAGATCCATCTTGACACAAAGAATGGCTTCCTTACTTGGACCGGAAATAATTATGTCATCCACATAAAGAAGCAAGGCTACAAAGTGTTTACCTGTTCCTTTCATGAAGAGAGAGTGATCCGACTTTGACTGAGTGAAGCCAAGCGTGAGAACGACTGATGTGAACTTCATATTCCATTGCCTAGACGCTTGTTTGAGTCCGTAGACTTATGCAATTTGCACACCAGAGTTTTGTTAACATGTTCCCCCTGTTTGTAGTATCCGGGAGGCAATTGCATAAACACTTCCTCGTTCAAATCCCCGTTAAGGAACACATTGTTCACATCCATTTGTGAAATATGCCAACTGTGAGAGGCAGCCAAAGCAAAGAGTAACTTGACAGTCACCAATTTTGCCACTGGAGAGAAGGTGTGGATATAGTCGATGCCTTCTTTCTGATTGTATCCTTTGGCAACAAGGCGCGCTTTTCGTCGAGCTAGAGTCCCATCGGCATTGAATTTGTTCTTGTAAATCCAGCGACATCCAATGGCTTTCTTGCCTGGAGGAAGAGGTACAATGGTCCAAGTTTTGTTGGAGTGCATTGCATTAAGTTCTTCCTGCATAGCTTCGCGCCAGTGAAGATGCTGAGCAGCTTGATGATAGAATTGGGGTTCAAAGTCGATGGAGATCGCAAGAGCAAAGGCCCTGTATGGAACTGACAAATTGTCATAACTCAACACAGAACTGATGTTATGTGGTGAAGTGTGGGTGTCATTCTTCGCTAAATTGCAATGATAGTCATGGAGATAACTAGGAGGATGGGATTCTCTAGTCGATCGTCGTATCGGTACGGAGTGATTATCAATTGCCACGGTCGAAGAAGCTGGCATATTATCGGGAATATCTGATGTGGACTGTCCAGAAGGCTCAGTGGTTGATTCTCCGAGCTCCAAGGCTGAATTTGTATGGAAACTAGGAGTAGTTTCAATGACATCTGCGTAATGTGAAACACCGGAAAAACGTGGCAGCACCAAGTCCGGGAAGGGATCAACAACTGTACCTGTAACTGTAGTTGTGTGGAAAGGAAAAACATTTTCGTGAAATACAACATCACGGGAAATAAATATTATTTTCTTATCTATATCATATTGTTTATATCCTCTATGGCTGGAAGGATATCCAATGAAAACACAACGTCGTGCTCTGGGTTCAAACTTCGTACGGTGAGCCTGCAATGTAGAAGCAAAAGCCAAGCATCCAAATACTCTTAAAGAGTCATAATCAAACGGCTTTTCATAGAGAATGTCAAAAGGGCTCTTGTTATCTAAATTAGCACTCGGTGTTCGGTTTATAAGATAAGTTGCCGTAAGGGCACAATCAGACCAAAACGAAAGAGGTAACTTGGATTGAAAAAAGAGGGCCCGAGAGACATTCAATAAATGCTGATGTTTTCGTTCTACAACAGAATTCTGCTGTGGAGTTTCAACACACGAGAATTGATGTAGAATCCCTTTGGACGCAAAATAATCAGCAAAGACTAATTCCTTAGCATTATCAGATTTGAAAAATTTAATCTCTTTTGAGAATTGCTTTTCTACCATTGCACAATATTTGGGAAGAATTTCATGTACTGAAGACTTGTGAGGCATCATGTAGATCCAAGTAAATTTGGAAAAATCATCTACAAGGGTCAGAAAAAATCGAAAACCCGAATGTGATACAGTGTGGAATGGTCCCCAAATATCGCAATGAATTAGTTCCAAGGTACTAGTGTACACAGTACTAGAATTGGGAAAAGGCAGCCTTTTTTGCTTTGCCAAAGGGCAAATACTACAAGGGTTATTGTTATTGTCAACATTAGTGAAATCTAAAACATGCTGTAATGGTGCCAAAGCTTTGTGGGATGGGTGTCCAAAGCAGTTGTGCCATATACTGGCAGAAATTTTATTGATGCTTGAACAGAAATTTTCACAGGCTTTAATGTCGAGAATGTAAAGATCATCCTCAACATCACCCTTGCCAATCATCTGTGTCCTGTGTGAATCCTGTATAACACATGAAAGGTCAGTAAAAGTGACAATGGCATTGGAATGTCTTGTGAAAGCCTTAACCGACATGAGGTTAAACTTAAAACTCGGGATGAACAATACATCATAAAGAGTAATCTTAGAATTAATCTTTATATCACCATAATGATGAACCCGAATTACCGATTTATCGGGCGATGTAACAGTGGAATTTATTAGAGGTTTTAAAACACTAAACATGAGTTTTTGACTACATGTGTGTCTAGTAGCCCCTGAGTCTATAATCCAAGAGTTTTGTAAAAACTTCCTACTGTTCATTGCCTTAATAAAACATATAGAACCTGATGTGAATGTTGCCAAGTTGATTGCGGTGTCAGAAGTTGAGGCGATGTTTGACGAGCTGAGACGAGTAGACAACATCTCGATGATACGGTGGCATTGTGCATCCGATAGAGAAGGCATGTCTGACTGTTGTTCTTGCTGCTTTACTTCAAGCATGTTCGTCTGGGCTCGGTTCCTCTGCATAAAACCAGGCGGATATCCGTGCAGCTTGTAACACTTATCCATAGTGTGCCCGAGCATTTTGCAATGAGAGCAAAATGGTCTATCTTTCTTAGCTTGTCTTCGCTGAGGCATTTCTTCTTTGAAAGCCATAGCCATGGAATCTCCTGGAATTGCATTTGTGGATTCATGACTAACAATTCTTTGTTTTTCCTCCTGTAGAATCAGTGAAAAGATCCTGTTAATGGCTGGAATCGGATCCATGATGAGAAGTTGACCTCTGATGACTGTGTAGCTTTCATTCAGCCCCATCAAAAACTTCATTGTGTACTCTGCATTGTAGAATTCCACGCAGGCTTTCGTTTCGCAAGGCGGCTTGAAGTTATTCAGCTCTTCCCATATAGCCTTCAATCTCGTGAAATACGTCGACACATAATCTGTTCCTTGTTTCAGGTTGGCCAATTCACGCCTCAATTGAAAAATTCTTGGACCGTTGCTCTGCTGATATCTCTCTCTGAGATCTTTCCAAATGGCAGAGGCTGAATCTCCAAAGAGGATCGAGGAAGCAATTTCCTTCGAAACCGAATTGATAAGCCAAGATACAACGACATTGTTGTTCCTTACCCAAGAATTGGTTAAATGCTCATCATCTGTTGTCGGTTTGGGAATCGAACCATCAAGAAAACCTAGCTTGTTCTTCACGGACAACGCAATTTTCATGGATCTTGACCAGGAAGGATAATTGTCACCTGTGAGAGGCTGTGACACCAAGACTGCTCCAGGATTGTCGGAATGGTGGAGGTAATACGCGCTGAGCGGATCGTCGATCGGCGATTTCTGAATGACCGCACGATTTGTTGTCTCTGTCTTCGTGATCTGCTGTGAATCCATAATCGGTCGGTTGAGCAAGAAACCAGCTAACGAACAGAGATTGGAACAAGACGATCAAGCTCTGAGACTGAGCTAATCAATGGCGGAAGCTCTGCTCTGATACCATGTTGAAATGGTGGTACGAGCGAGAGAACGAGAAAAGGGAGAAAAGGGAGAGAGGGAATTTCCAACAGCAACCTTCAATCTTGATTAACTGATCGGCTATGAGCTTTATATATAAACAGCTCAATAATCCAGCCAACGACATAAAGGAAAAATACAAACTAAGGAAAACGACACATCTAAAATGAAATGATATATCCTATCTATATATATATTTAATAAAGACCCCCAATTGCAAATGTTGAAGGAGTCACAGTCTGGCCGGTTCCCGAACCTGAGCACCTCACTGTTCAGGTCGAACGATATAATATTTTCAATCCCGTCGCTGGCCTCGAATGTCCAATGCAAAGCCCCAGCCGCCGAAGTTGGGGTCTCCTCTTTGTTACCTTTAAGATTTCCTTTTATTCCCGATACCCCGCAGTTTCGCCAAATAGTGTCACTCTTGGTGAACACATGAGCACTCACGGCTGGCGACTCTTCGGGAAACTCATCGTCGTACTCCAAGGATAAGAAGACCATCTTCCAGTCCCCGCCTACGTCATCCACTCCAAAACCCACACACCAAAGGTCACTATTATTTGGTGGGCACGGAAGTTGCCTCAGCTGCCGCGTCGCCGGGTTCCAGAGCAACATTCGCTCTGGGAACTCGTCACATGTCACACAGACCAAGCCTTCGCAGGAGCCTGTGAAGTTGATAGGACCGTTTTCTTCGACCATGTACGATATGTCGACTGGAATGTGATTGTCGCTGGAATGTCCTCAGAATATTGTAATTGCCTTCGATGGCCGTCGATGAAGTAACGGTCTCCAGATATGCAAGTCTTCTAAGTTTTGGAGACACACTTGAATCTCATCAGAGACTTCACCGGCAATTTCGTCAGGATCTCAAGCAGCACAAGGTCTTCAGGAAGGTACATTGCCATGTCGACTGCAAAAATAAGAGAACAATTAATCAATAAATCAACATCAGCGAAAAACCACAATCAACACAAAATCACAATAAAAAAATACTTAACATGTCAATCAATAACTACCCAAATAAATAATCCAAAAAAAAAAAAAAAAACTAATTCGACTAACCTGTGTAGAAAGATCGTCCGAATTGAAGATTCAATGCTCGTCCTGTCGAATCTGAATTTTGGCTAGATTAGACTAAATTATTCATGATCTTGTAGGGTTTATAAATAAATAAAAAAAAAAGAGTAAAATATACTGCGTCGAATGATCGAGAGGAGAAGAGTACGAGCCAATGACTTCTATCTCTCCATATATAAATATATATATATATATATATATATATACATCTTATCAATAAAATATATATCATCTTCTAAATATATTTTATTGATACGATATATATATATATATTTATATGAAACCTAAATAGATATACTGCTATAATGATATTTGGTTATTCACTTTAATAATATGTAACTTCAACCACATCAATTAAAAATTTGGCTTCGTGATATATTTAATCAAATTAAGATACTTATTTATATTCTATAAATGTGATTTTCTTATATTAATATAATGATTTACACAGTGTCATTAGGACTATATAGTTGCTAATAGTTATAATCTACTCGTGTTATTACGATGATTCTTTTGTATTTCTTCTATCGCGCGTACTATATATCAAGGTTTTAAATACCGCTTGCCGATGTCGTTTCGCATTTTTCGTTTTACGGATATATCGCTTGCCGATGGGTATGCCGATGGGCAAATCGTAAAAAAATGACATACCGCATGCCGCATATACCGCACTTTTCGCATGGGCATACCGCATGCCGATGGGGTTTTCGACGAATATTCTGTAAAAAATATTTGAGTATTTAAGCAAGATATTTATATAAGTTCAAAACTACATATTTAATAAATACAAGACATAATTGTATACAACAAACACATTTGTAACTAAAATATATAGGTGAAATGTATAATATTAAGTCACTTTATTAGTTGAAGTGTATAATATTAAGTCAAATTATTATGTGAAGTTAATATGTATGTTAATTAAGTGTGTAATATTAAGTGAATATGCATGTTAATTGTATATGTATGTTAATAAATTTAATATTAGTTGAAGTGTATAATATTAAATGAATATGTATATTAAGTGTATATGTATGTTAGGTGAAGTTAATATGTATGCTAAGTGTAATATTATTTGAAGTGTATAATATTAAGTTAAATTATTAGGTGAAGTGTATGTATATGTTAAGTGTGAAAGTGTGATATTAGTTGAATGAATAACAAAAAGTTCCACATTGATAGATGACAAGAGTTTAGTGACGTTTATATACCAAATATTAGGGACAAGGGTTTAGGCCCTTTGGGTCATAGGATTTTATGGATGGGGAGGACTCACACAAATGTTACACCACCACGCGCGCCGCCGTCCGACCGGCCGGACGTGGTGGGGTGGGGTGCTCCAACCATTTTTCGCAATTTTTACACTAAAAAACGACAAGAGATTTTCCACCCCGTGCCCATGCGAATTTCGCGAAAAAAGGTAAAACGACAGCGAAATGGCAGGAATTTCGAACCGCATTTCTCCGAAAAACGAATTTCGCATGGAAATTCCCAAAATTTAATACCTTGCTATATATTATTTACCTACCTTAAGGTTATAGAATTTCATTGCTATTAATTTTTTTTTTAAAAAATAGTGCATATTGCTTTCGTTTGAAAACCTTTTGTCCGTCTTTTGTGTATAATAAATTCTATACAGGATATAGTATATATACCAATAAATATTCTTAAAATAAAATCAAAACAATATGTCTTCTTATGTAACTTTAAACTATACGTTTTCCTCAAAGAAAAAAATTTAAAGCTATAGTTAGTTACATTTAGGGTAAAAAATTGCTTACATATTGTTGGGGCTGATTATATATTATTAAAGATAAAACAAAAAATTAAGATATATAGCTGAAAAATTAAAAATTCATGAGTAATTTTGAACAATTTCCAAAAAATTGGGAGACTATAGCACCATGGCATGATAACTGGAGCACGTAATTAGGGGTGGCAATTTGGGCCGGACACGAAACACGAAACGGTTACGACACGATTTAAACGGGTCTGGGTCTACCATAAATGGATCTGGGTCCAACCGTGTCGAACACGATTAACATGATTAAATAACGGGTAAACACGGCACAAACACGATAACACTGTTAAGGTCGGATTTGGTCAAATCCATCCTCAACACAACTCGTGTCGTTTTGTCCATAAACGACACAAGAAGAGAATGAGGAAGTTCGTCGACCGTTGGTCAACCAGGGAGTATCCTCGAGGAGGTTCAACCCTCGAGGAAGTCTAGGTTCAACCCTCGAGGAAGTATAAGAGCAACCCTCGAGGAAGTCTAAAAGCAACCCTCGATGAAGTCTGAAAGCGTCATGATGAAGCGTGCATGGCCGAATGATGGCTGACGAGACGTGCATTTAATGCAGCCCACCTGCTCACTCGACGAGAGACATCAGCGACGAAGCGTGCAGGGCCGAATGACGGCTGACGAGACGTGCATTTAATGAAGCCCACCTGCTCACTCGACGAGACATTAGCGACGAAGCGTGCAGGGCCGAATGACGGCTGACGAGATGTGCATTTAATGAAGCCCACCTACCCATTAAGGCAGTCTGCTCGGAAGTGACGTAAAGCATGGGCTAACCACGCTTCTCTCAAATCACTCTGGGAAAGCTAATGATTAAAAAGAGAAAAGGGCGGGAAAGATGTGGGAAGGCATAATGTAAGCTCGATAAAAGGCAAGTGAAGCCTCGTTTGTAAGGGTTCGGAAAAAAGACAAAAAAACCAGAAATAGAGAAAGAGAGAATATCCGGTAATAGAAAGGCTGAAGAAACAGAGAAGTTCTTTGTACTCGATCCTTCAACTGTCCAGCTATTCAACGAAAGAGAACCGAGCTCTTGTCGGAAACATAATAAATCAAAGATATTCACTGATCATTGTTGTTAACATGTTCTTTGTGATTATTTTTGTGACTGGAAAAGGGTGGTGAAAATCGCCCTCTACAAACACGATGAGACCCAATTAGACACGATTAAGGAGTAAAATGTTGCATTTTATATATGTTATTAAGTATTTTAATATTTCTTACATGTGGAATTAATGTTTTTTACTTATTTATTGCGTCGTATAATTGATGAACATAAAAAAATGTTAGTAAATTTTAAAATCTTAGATAATATAATAAAAAAATTAAGTTAAATGAGTATAAATTAAATTAATTTAACATTTTATAATATATGATTTTGTTAAATGGGTTAAACGGGTAGACACGATAAACACGTTATTTAAATGGGGCGGGTTTGGGTCTCATCTTCTAACACGATTAATAAATGGGACGGGTCTGAGTCTACATAAAATAAGCAAAAAACGATTAAGACCCGGCACGAACACAACACGAAACCCGAATTGCCACCCCTACACGTAATTACGTATACACTAATTCATCTATTTAAATGCGTGTAACCTAATTTAATTAATATAATATTTTCTTATAAGTATATGAATAAATAAGAGCCCCCACTAAAATCTCTGATTTCGGCACAACCAATCAGGGGCTGACACCTCAGTGCGATGGGCAGCAGAGTTGCTGCAGCGTCCCAAAGATAGGTACGGATGTAGAGGATCTGAGCCCAGTTCAACTACCATTCTTCCCTCCACAATTCTGCTAACGATCATGACATGAGAAAACAGACACTGATTTTGGTATTTAAAGGCTTCAGAATCCGAAGAACAATCCTGTGTTTCTCTACGAAACTCCGAATCCCGAGCTCAGCTATGGAGTCTGCGAAAATGGCGATCGTTGAAGAATCGGCGCATCGGCAAATTCTGCAGTCCTCATCCTCGATTCTCGACACGAGCACGGTGGTCGCTCTCACGGTGTTCTTTGCGCTCCTCTGTGCTTGCATCATCGTCGGCCATCTTCTCGAGGAGAATCGCTGGGCTAACGAGTCGATCACCTCGCTTCTTCTGGTAATAATAGTTGTTTAATTGTTAGTTAAGGTAGTCAACGGCTACTTCTGTAAGGCTATGTTCTGGATCCTCCATAGCCAGATCTCAATTCTGGTCTGATGATGGTTCTCGTCCGAAGGTTAGGTCGGCCACAGACCACTGTATATCGAGTATCTTGATGGAGAATTGACGATTGCGTGGCGGTTAATTTCCATTTTCGTTCCACGGGAGAGTTTGGGTGGTTGGTTCTTGTTTGATTGTTTTTTCGTGAGAGACTGAGGTGTGTTCGGACGCAGGGATTGTGCGCCGGAGGGATCGTGCTGCTCGTGAACAAAGGATACAGCTCGCGGCTTTTGAATTTTAGTGAGGATTTGTTCTTCCTTTATTTGCTTCCTCCGATCATCTTCAACGCCGGGTATGCTCGAAGCTCAACTTTGGGATCCTCACCGATATTTAGTCTTTTTCGTAAAACTATTTGATCTTTTGAGTTCGACTTCGGTTGCTCCAATTCTATTAAACAGAGAAACGGAATCGGGGTTTGTTCGGACTGATTGTCTTTACGATTTGGCGTCAGTTTCCAGGTCAAGAAGAAGCAGTTCTTCAAGAATTTCACAACCATATTGCTGTTTGGCGTGGTCGGAACAGTGATTTCATTCTGCATCATATCCACTGGTGAGATTCGTACCGACTCAACATTTTACAATCATTCCGACTCGAAAATTTACTAATTTAGAGGCCTTTCCTTATATTCAAATTCACAGGCGCTTTTTTGCTGTTCAAAAGAATCGGAATCTCGTCGTTGGGCGTCAAGGACTACTTAGGTGACTAAAATGAATACCGCAATTTTGTTCTTTTGAATGATGTTCAAACATGACCGATTTCCGCTTTCTTACACAGCTGTCGGTGCAATACTCTCCGCAACGGATTCAGTTTGTACATTACAGGTATTATTGCATAATAAATGTAAATTTACATATGATTTTGGGAGGTGAAATTGGAAGCTGAGAAGTGATTATTATCCTGTTGAAAGGTTCTCAGGCAAGACGAGACGCCATTTCTGTACAGTATAGTCTTCGGAGAAGGAGTGGTGAACGACGCCACCTCCATCGTGCTTTACTACTCGGTTCAATCGATAGACTTCAGCGACATCAATGCCGGTACGGCTTTGAAGCTGTTCTGGACTTTCCTTTACCTCTTCTTCACGAGTACGGCTCTCGGTGTTGCAGTAAGTTATTTCTCGGTTAAATTCATTTCTTAAGAGATTAATTCGAACAAATCCTCGGTTTGTGTACCTTTTTTTTTTCCTTCAACTTTAGGGTTTTGGCAACTATTCCCCTTTACTTTATAAGAAACAAGCATATTGCCTTCGAATCATTAAAAATGGCGGAAAGTGTTAACTTGTGCGCAACACATTAACAGTTCTTCGAGAAACCAAGCTCATTGATTGCTTTAATATAGTCCTAACTCATTGGCGAACACAAGTTAACATTTTCTGTCATTTTTTTAACACTGACGGGGAAATGTGCTATTTTTTAAAGTGTAGAGGGGCGTTTCTGCCAAAAATATAAGTTCAGGGGGGCAATACTGCCAATTACACTTGTTATAATTCAAACAATATGAGTTTTAAGCCCAAGAGTGGTCTCTTTTCTGTTTCAGGCTGGTCTTATAAGTGCGTTTATCATAAAATCTCTCTACATTGGAAGGTAGGAAGAATGCTTCAGAGGCTGTCAAGTAATCAAATTGCTGACACATAAATTTTCCGAAACCGTCTTTTGATTTTTTTATTTTTTTTTATGTTAAGATTATGCTCACTGTTACGTTATGAATTGACAGGCATTCTACGGATCGGGAAGTCGCCCTCATGATGCTCATGGCTTATTTGTCATACATGTTGGCAGAGGTAGTAGATTCAGACAGGTCTAAAATTAAACGTCGAAGTTTCGATTCGATGCTAAAATTGATAATGTGTTCTTGTTGCAGCTTTTCAATCTCAGTGGAATTATGACGATTTTCTTCTGCGGCATTGTCATGTCGCATTACACGTGGCACAACGTTACCGAAAGCTCGAGGATAACGACAAAGTGATATTTTTTTTTCTTCAAATAATTGAAGCATAAGTACTTGAATATCTCTACAAAACTTGTGCTGAAGTTTTGTTACCGCTGTGTGTTTTAGGCACGCGTTCGCTACAATGTCGTTCATCGCCGAAACCTTCATCTTCCTCTATGTTGGCATGGACGCATTGGACGTCGACACGTGGCGAAAGAGTAGCTCGAGGTGATCTTCATATTATGAATGCAAAAAACTGCTAGTTGACAATTTTTCTGCTGATATTGTTCAAAAGGAAATAATATATGCTGGATTAATAATAGTAATAATAATATAGTCATTAAATAAAAGAGTTAATGACTTATATCTGAAATCATAACCCAACTTTTATTCACATATATTATTTCTCAGACATGTTTTCTTATAATAACTTTCTTTCCTATTCAGCGTGGGAACATTCCTAGCTGTGAGCTCGACATTGTTTGTGTTGGTACTGCTCGGAAGGGCTGCGTTTGTGTTCCCGATCGCCAACATCAGAAACTGCGCGCAGAGAAGAGACAACACAAAGATTGAGTTAAAAAAACAGGTACGGTTTCAACTTTCAGGCATCGCAGTTCATGAACGAACCCTCTATTAACAATTTGTATCGCAGTTCATCATCTGGTGGGCCGGTTTAATAAGAGGAGCTGTTACTATCGCCTTGTCTTACAGCGCAGTAAGCGTAGTTCTTGGCCACATAATTACCCCTTAAACATCAGGTCTTTTCTCTGATGGACATGTAAAATGACTCAAAATTTCCAAAATTCTCAGTTTGCAGAATCCGACTCTGAGGACTCGTCGTCAAAAGACAACGCTTTGCTCTTCACCTCCACCATAATTGTTGTTCTGTTCAGCACCGTGGTACGTTCTCGAATTCGGTTATGATCTTCCATAGAGGACTTCACTTGTTTTAAGTAGCGCAACATGTGCTTTTGGCGTCTTTAACATGTCCTTTCAAAACGGTGGCTCTTACTTATCTTAACGCGGGGCTAAATATTTTTGAACCATGGTTCGTTTGACTTTGATACCATGTTATGTATCACGAGATTCCATCTCAAAACCAATCGACAGTTAGTGCAGTAGCCTATGACCTTATAAACGTTATGAAGTCCAATTATCTTTCTAACATGGAATCTTAACAAAATTTTCAACTGATTTTCCCGCTATCTAAACAGGTGTTCGGCTCGATAACGAAGCCGTTAATCGGAGCGTTGCTACTTAGGCACTTAAAACCTGCCATCTCCGACGCCAGAGATACACCGAGCCTGGAGGATCTCCGGCTTCTCTTCATTGAAAACAATGAGTCCTTAGAGCCGGAAAGCGAACAGGTAGAGCCCAAAAGAAGCCGGCTCGGGGTTCTGATGAGAAATCCGACAACGACGGTTCACTATTTCTGGAGAAAATTCGACGACAAATTCATGAGGCCGGTCTTCGGCGGCCGGGGATTCGTCCCGTACGCTCCGGCGTCACCAACCGGCGCGTCACTGGATCCAAATCCTTGAATGAAGCTGAGAGAAAATATACATATTCTTTTTAAATGGTTTGTTTGTTCTTTGATTTTTTTTCACTGTGTAAAGGTTATATAATTTGCATCGATACTGTTTGATAAAAACCGTGTGCTAATTTAAAGAGTGAAAATTATTAGGAATAGTTTCTTACTTGCATTGGAAGATATCATACGCATAATAATTTAATGTTTTTAAAATTGGATATATACGACATAAGCACCTAAACCCAATAGATTCCAAATTTCTTTATTTACCGGCAATAGTATCGTCCAATTTTTTCTATGTCTGTTTAAGGTCTATTATCCAAAGGACAAGTGTAAGTCTACGATTAAACTCTGAAACATCAATTAATTCAGCACTTTTATTAAACTTTACTCAACAGACATTAACTCAACATTTACTAAAATTAGACTTCGACCTTGTTATGTAGCCTTTGAGTACTATTTTCGCTAAAAATATATACATTGTGGATATGCTGACATACTTAGTGGGAGAATGTGTACTTATGCCGCAATATCCCTTTCCAAATTACTAAACAGGACAAAAATACGACATGCCATTGAATTTTAACGACGGGAAAGTGGTTTAAACGACAGTCAACCTAACAACATAAGCCAACAAACGACATCTCATTTTATTCCTTTTTTTTTTTGACAAATGGACAACGAACAAGAAACGACATGCCGTTCTGTCTGACAGCTGTTACGGCCCAGTACAGCATAATGGGCCCAAACCAAAGCCCATTTATTCGGTTCGAGCTGCCACGCACGACTCACTCACTGTTCTCCCTTAAACCCTTGAGACGAAAAAACACCAAAACCTCTCTGCAATCTCAATCTTCATGATCTCTGAAACTCGAATCCGAATCTGAAGCTCGAAGATTCTGTGTTTGAATGCGATGGCTTTGAGAAACCTGCACTCGATTCGAGCTCTGTATCGGAGCTCTCAGATTCACCGATCGTCTTATATGTGAGTGTAGTTCCCAGAAATGTATGAATTTGATTGAGATTACGATATTCCGAACCCTCAGATCTTAATTTCTATGGAAGTTTCGTTTCTCTTCTTCATTTTCTAGGCAACGAAGCGGAAACGAATTTGTATTATATTTCATTTCAGCTCTCTTTGAACTCTCAGATTTGGAAGCTCGATAAGCAGCTCAAATGGCATTTCAAATGGTAATTCCTTATCTCATTATCTTTTTCAATTTCAATTTCATGTTCATGTAATGTAATTTGATGTTTGATATCTATATAAATGGTTCTAGCAGAAGTTCTTGAAGTTAATCATAGGAATATGTCGACATTCTCATTCAAAGGTGAAAATGCGCTTCCATGGACTCCTCGAAGCACCGGAACGCTTCAATCTTCAATAGTAAGTTTAGGAAAGGATTCATTTCATGATTAATCCTTTTTTTTCTTTTTTTGCAAAGTTATGTATGTTCAATCTAATTTCGTAATTGATTGTATTAGGCTTCCGAGTTAGAAATCTTCAAGAATGACACTAGGTTGGCTTCATCACAAGCAAATATTCCCGCTCAAGCACAGAAAATGGTACGCTTTCATTATTGTTCTTTTTCGGTTGAAATTACCTTCTTTTGTTGTGAATTAGATGATGATCTTGATCAAATCACTAAGCATCTCGGCGAGAAAACAAAACTCCTGTAAATGTGGTTACTCCAATTTTATTTCTGTGTCAATTTGACTGTATATCGGCTTTTAATTCTGTAAAAAAACAATGGTGCTGAGAAAATAGAATAACATTGCATTGTTTTGCGAAGCATCATCCCGGTTCAAACAATTATGTAGGAGAAAAACCTGCTTTATGATAAGAATAATTGACATGTTTGCAGGGGGCTCTTAAAGTATCTATGACAAGTCCTGGATTTGTTTATGAACCTTATGCTCCTCGTGAAAAAATGCCGTTCTGGCGAAGGTTAGTTCTGTATTAAGTGAGTTACTTTACAAGTTCGATTCTTTGTATCAAGTGGAGTCTTTTGATGATGCTATTCGCTGATTCTTATCACACCCCGAGTTTATGTTGATCTTTCTTACATAAAGCACATGGTTATTTGTAAGTTTATAACTCTCTTTTTTCTTTTTCTTTTTGCGTATCAGATGGTTTACGAGAACTGGTTGGAGAAGAACAAAAGAGGAGATAAAGTTCGAGGTGATGATATGCTTTAAGTAGATTTATGGGTTGACTTTTTGTTCATTTGTGTTCTTATTTATAGCTATTAACCTTTGGAAGAAATCAAATATTAAAGCAATATTTCCAAATTACTCATTGCAGCTTAAAAGTGCATATGCCATTGCAAAGTTAAGAAAATCTGGACACTCGAAGAAGTTATTCTATAAAGAGGCCGCTAACATATACAAAGAGGTTCGACCGAAAAACAGATCAATGCTTTTAGTGAAGAGGAGACTTGTCTTCTCCGGTTTTAGTTCATTTTACTCATAAGTTTCAACTGATTTATGTACCTGAACTTTTACAGATTAACATTCTAATCGCAAATGGAGAGAAGAGTCTACTACGAAAAGTGGTGACAGATAATATGTACTCAGTATGCTTCTCATCTATTTACACCTCCGTAGATAATGTTATATATATAACGTATTTTTTTTGTTTCTGCATGAATATCTGTAGGTTTTGGATAGTGATTTTATGCTATCACTTATCAGTAATCAATAACTAGGTTACATCTAATACTTACATATTCAGCTGTTTATTAATCAATTAAAGTAAAAATAACTTTGAGTAATACTCTATACTTCTTCCTAATTATCTAGAATTACAATATAATAATGAAATACAAATGCTATTAACAATAGACTCCCTGGCTTTATATTTCTAGTTTTTACAATACTCTTTGACTATCAACACTTCCCATAACTAATAGCCATTGTCAGTATTGCCCCTGAACCTTGTTCGTTAATGCACTTTGCCCATTGCCCCTAGGTGTTCAACGACAAATGATGACATGTGCGCAACACATGCCTTATTTTAGGGTATCTTCGTGAATTTAATTATTATTTTTTCCAATTTTATGCGACTTTCATCTAACTTTTCTTCGAGAAACTGGTTTGCTAATTGCTTTAGAATAGTCTCATAATCTACTATATTATTCTCGTTTAGTAATTAATTGATAACAAATTCTCTCGACTAAGTCATGTTCGCAAGTTTAACACTTTCTGCCATTTTTTAAGCATAGGAGCTATGTGCTACTTTTTGAAAGTTTAGGAGGCTTTGCTTTCAAAAATCAAAATTCAGGGGGAATTACTCTAACTGAAAAGCATCCAAGCTCTGAATATTTCCGTCCCTTGATTTTCAGGCCCTGAAGAATGAAATAAAGCAAAGAGAGTCCGTCTGGAGTAAAGTCCACTGGGAATTGGTTGCACCAGTTGTTAAGATGCGGACTCTCAGAGCTCGCCTGGTAAGTCTTTATTTATCTCAAAATTATAATTACCGACACGTTTATCATTCTCCATAAAAATAGAGAATTTTCTTTTCTTTTGTCGAAGTAATACATGATTAGCATCATCGTCAATCCGTGATTGCATTGTATGTATAGCTATGAAGAGAAAAAAAAAGTCAAATACGTTGCCGACTCACATAAATGTTATTTTCTTGAAGGAGTAAATTTAGGATAATTTGCAGACGGGATGAAATGTTACATGAATTTATGGTTCTCGGTAGTTCTGAAAAAAAATGTGCAATTTTACGAGCTTTTAAAATTCGAAACTTTCTTTGTTTGGTTGTTTTTTGTTGTAAAGATTGGGGTTGATCGAAATGACTTGAAGAAGGTGTTTATACAACTCACAATTGAGTTCATTTCGAAGCAGGTAATTTCTTTGTTCCTCTGCAACATGATTTAATTGATTACTCAGTTGAAAACTATTCAATTACAAAACAATTTCGTTTGGTTTACAGAAATTTGAAGCGTATGATTCAAACGGTAAAGTCGTTGCCGGAGATAAATCGAAGGAGGTACATTGCATGTACTTGAAATCATCCTCGTAAATTTCAAAACTTGCTTTTTGTCCATGTTACGATTAATTATTTCGTTTTGTACAGGTTCTTGTTAAAGATATCTGGGTATTTGAGAAGTCTATGTTCCATCCCGGAGCTTTCTGGCGTCTCTGTGGCCGAATCAATCTTTAATTTAGCTGCCCTTATTAATATTAACAAAAATAAATATTTGTCCCCAATTTGGTAAACGACAGCAGCCAAAAGATATGTTCGGAATAAAAAGGTCATTAATCTTCAATTATATTTTGGCATGAACGAGAACAGTGACTTAAGTGACCATTTTTTTGTTCTATAGAATTTGTGATTGTGACCAATTAAAAGTAGTATTATTATTCCCGTTTCCGACGGTTCCAATTTGTATTTTTTTTTTCTCTCTGGAAACTTGAGCTTTTTTATTACATGTGTAAATGTGACTCGTACCTTACAAAATTACATGAATAATTTTCATGTGGAATCAACCCTGTTACGCTAGTTGTACTTGTAACGGAGATGCTAAACCCGAATATCCTTTCACCGAGAGAGTAATTGTATTATCGGCTTTTCTACGAGGGTGTAATCATGACCATGTATGTGTAATGGGTTTTTAACCTTTTTTGGTACAATCTTGATTCTTCAGGTTTTCCAAAACCAGACATTGCCGGTCACGGTTCAGGAATTGAAGGAAGAAAAAAAATTAACATCGATTCAAGCCGAACCGGATGATTCTTAATTGCTTTAGTTGGCGCTAGAGATAACTATTTGATAGTGATAGTTTCACCATTCTTTCAAGCAATGTAGTGTATTTTGCTTCTTTCCAAAAGAAACTCTTGCTTTCAAGTTACCGTATAATAATACTTTTGAAGAATGGTATCAAATATCAATGCAATCCTAAAGCCATTTTCTCTTTACTTTCTCTATTGGTGATGCCCTTACAGTAGTATGTAACATTATTTTACAAAAAAGAACTCAATGGAGGGAAACGAGATCAGATGCCTAGGGTTTTGTCAGAGGCTCTTCGAATGCATCTCGAAAATACTTGCCAAACAAGCGGTCAAGAAAACGGTTCTCGGTTCTCCGAATCCAACCACTGACGCTAAAGCAGACACTAAAAGTATTTGGTCAGAGAAGGCCGATTCCAAAAAACGATCCGACCCGTCTTCTTCTTTCTCTTCATCGTCTCTGCGTTCGTTGCTCGAGAAAGAGAAAGAGCTACGAGCAAAGGAGGAATCAAAGGCGCCGAAGAAAATGGTGAGCATAAACGACAGAGTGGAAGATCTGTATGAGGCCGCGAAGAGAAGGCGAAAGAGCAAGTCTTTCGATAAATCGAGCTCGTTCCCTAAGAACGAAGAAGACGAAGCGAAGCCTCTGCGACCGATTCTGAAGGCGCCGTCGAACCTCGATGAGAGGACCGATGAGCTTGTGAATTCCAAAGGCAGATGATGTAATTCAACTCCAATATAAGTGTTGGTCTTTAACATCTATTTCTTTTGATTCATTCATTTTACTTTATCTGCATCTATTATTAATGCAAAATAGAATATTGCATGCATTTACGTGGTTCGTGGGAATATGCATGCTACATAAATAATATGGTGATTTTTATTTGTGTAAAATCATGAAACATTAAAGTGTATATGTCTATCATTCATTACGCTCATGTGATTTCGCTAAGGTCTTTTATACGAGGGGAATGTGTATATGTCTATCATGAAAGTCCAAAAACATAAACTATTCAATACTTTAATTAAATTCCATAGGTGCGGCATATCTCTAATTTAATAGACATTAATTTGACGTAGCAAGACTTTAACACTATCGTTTGGTCTTTGAATTGATACAAATTGGGTATTTATGTCCCAAATATATCCCTATTATAGTATATGATCATCATGACCGTGATCATGTTAAAAAAATTGGTACACTTTTTGGATTAATAATAAGTCTAATTACAATTTTGTTTAGTTAGTGTTTTACATTCAAAATTATAAATAATAATAATAATAATTAGATATGAGACTTGAGAGAGATTGATTTATGGATAAGGCAGAAAGAGTCGCCACATGTCGACTTTATGAGAACTTAAACTTGTTTGATTCGGCTAATTAGGGTTCGTAATTTTCCATCTGATTAAGATCGTATATAATCCGCCTATAAATACTCGCTCTCTCTCATATCAGCATAACGATATCGGTGAATTCAAATTCAAGAATCGCAAGGTATAATTCTTTTGTTTCGCAACTTAATTTTAATCTGATAAATATTATCAAGAATAATATGACATTCGTATGATGATGAAAACTATATCGCATAATCCGAGTTCTTTTCGCGGGATTTGAAGCCTTCATCTTTAGTTATAATTGAAATCGCTTTAATAACACTATCGAGCCAGTGAACTTTCTTTTAAACCTTATATATTAGATCAAATATAACTACATATATCCATATATATATACATATATATACACACACAAAACTTTCTTTTATGTGATCAATTCTTTCCATTGAAGGGTTCGTTAGTTAGGGCTATAGAAAGAGAAGATGGCTACTAAGCTCAAACGAGACGGGTTGTAGTCCCACTAAAATTTTAAAAATATTCACAATTTACTTTTATTTTATTTTCAATTTTAACTTTTAACTTTTCAAAATTCTCATCTTGTATTCTTAATTATATTTACCCAACCCATCCGTAATTTCGATCCCGCCCATATTTCATAGTAATTCGTGTATTTATTTTGCAGATATATCAACAATGGACTTCATGGGGTACATACTGAGACCAATAGTTTGGATCTTCCGAAGCGTGTTCAAGGTTTTTATGCCCATGTTGGTGTTTATGTTGCAGTCCGTCGAGTTCGACAAACCAGTCGAGAGAGTTCCGGTCAAAAGCGCTCATTCTACAAAAAATAAAGGAATAAATTGTTATTCGTTTTCAAATGATTGCTTATCAGATAATTCAGATTTAAGTGACTAGAGAAATTGTGTTATTTTGTTACTAATTATGCTATTTAATGTTTTAAGTACATTACGGGTTTTATGTAGCAGTTAGAAATTATTGGAGTATCGTTTACTAGAAAAGTGTTTTTTTTGTAGTGATTCCGGTCCTATCATACTATTTGTATAGGAATTTTTCTTCTCTATTTTGGTGAGGAAGTACTCTTGTTTCTTTTTACTATTTCTTCATTCGATTTCGCTCCCAAAAGAGATAAAAGAGAAAAGAAAATAGTCAAATTTCAAATTTCATGAATCTAATTGGTTTATTGATTAATGAAGATATCATTTAATTTAAAAAGGTTTTTTTTATTAAGAATTTAATATTTTTTTCAAACTTAAGTTTCGCATTGCATGCCCAAGCGCCCAGACGACAATTAGCCGGTTTCGTACAACTTGTAATTTTACATTTAAGGCGTATGTCGAATATCGATTTTCTATCTTCAGCAGCTCACTAAAATAGTTGTGTTTGTTTCATATATAATTTGTTTTTTGGTTTTTCAGTTTATTTATTTTTTAAAAGAATTTCATGAGAATGATACATTTACAATACGTAAAAAAAAAATGTTTTCCAACTATAGTATCTATATATGGATAATCAAAGAGTTCTATTCACGCAATATTGTTTGTGAAATTTTATAAACATATTCAAGCCTCTTAAAATTTTAACAACTACTTAAGAAAATCGTTAACTAACCACTTATAATTGGGACTTGACATCTGATAAATATTGTGAATTTATTCCATTTATTTAGTATTGTTATTTACTTATTTATTACAATGGAATGTTAGTGCTACATAAATCTATCAAATGAAACCTATTTGTTAAATGTATATAGATATATTATATGGAAATCATATAAAAGTGTTTAGATTTATTTTTAACCATATAAATATGTTTTTTTTTTCTTCTTCAAAAAGCCAAAAAAATTATTAATTTCAAATTTTACAAAAAAAATGGTAGTAAAAACTTATAGGATTTAAAAACTGAATAGAATTAACTAAAACGTGAAATTCTTACAATTTTTGAAGAGTGTCATAGGGTTGCTTATACACTCGATTTTTATTTTTATTTTTTTGCGGGCAACCGTCCAGGTATTTGGTAAAAGATCCCGACAACACCATTTTGCCATGTATAAATGCACCAAGCTAACAAAATAGTTAAAGACCTCTCCAAATTACATGGCTCCAAATTGTATCTCATTTAAAAATATCGATCTTTGATGTTCGATATAAGATTAAATTTTTTCAACATAATAATAGACATAGTATGATTTTTTTAAGAGAGAAATGGAATAATAGATGATAAATATGGTGCATGGTAGCCATTTTTATAGTATGACTACTTTGACATAGTGAGATATTTATCAAATATCAAATACTTTGACCTAAATGTTTAAAAGTCAAACCAAGCACGCCACATGTCAATTATATAAGACCTTATGAGAGTAGAATTTCCATGGGAGTTTAGATTATCTGCTATACAAATACCATGTCACACTCTCACAGAGAAAAAGAACACAACATTTATCTCTCTCTCTCTCTCTCTCTCTCTCAAACGTTTGGTGAATCGGCCAACTCATATACAAGATTAATCGCAAGCTGGTATTATTCTTTTCTTCAAGTAGTTTTAATTATAGATTAAGTGATGAACATGTTCAAGAACATATCATGATCGAAAGATTTCCGTATTGGTTTGAGATCGGTTCGATCACGAACAGTTTCGAACAATGATCCTAGGAACTATCTCTCTTGATAATAATTCTTATATAAATATTATATATATATATATATATATATATATATATAAATGAAGCTTTGCTTCGGTGTTACACTTCTTATCTAAAGAAAGCAAAGAATCAATGCTTTCTTTGGATTGAAGGATTTGTCGGTTATGACTGACACTGCTACTAAACGTGCCTGAATGAAAACATTAAAGAAACTTCTCTTCCAAGTTCGAAGGGTTTCTTTTGTATTTTATATGTCCGTGAGTAGTGAAGGAGAGATGGGCGGGCATCATTTGGCTCGGCTCCGTCGTCTCGAGATTCTAGGCAGATGAGTTTTGTCCGTTCGGGATAAAAAAACCCGTCAACCCAAAAGGGCGGGATGGGCAGAGCTCGTTCGTGGTCTGCCCAACGGCGGATGTAAGATATAATTCCAAGGAGGTTATGTACTAGGAGGCTAATTAAACACAAAAATTGACTGAAAAAAATCGGGTAGATTTTGAACTTTTTTTAGAAGTTTAAGAAAGACTATAACCTCTTTAGGGTCTTATAATAAATCCGTCATTAGGTTTGCCCATACCATTAAGCCAATAGTACTAGTCACGACACTCGAGCTTGAATCGCAATTTCACATATACAAGATCAAATACTCAACCATCGACCCGTTAGTCAAGAACAAATGAATGCATGTTTTAAAAACTTTTATTAAATAAAAAGATAATATTAATAAATCTTTTTTACTCCACTACTTATCTAATCTTAAAGTATCTTCTGACAAAATCCAATAAATACACTTACCAACTTACTCTACCAAGCTTGCAACATAATTAAGAAAATATTATTTTAACTTCCATAATTGCTATATATATAGGGTGGTCTCTTACAATGCATGTCTCATTGAGCTTACTCTCTTCAAAACAAATCTTCACAGATATATACTATTGTTTGGAACAACAACAATGGAGTTCGGAGGGTACAGATTCCGATCGATATCTTGGATCTTCGGAAGCGTGCTCGAGTTTTTCATGAATATTTTGAGAGCGCAAGCGATCAAGACGGTCACGCTGGGCCAAGCAATCAACAGAACTTCAGCCTCGCCCGAGGCTAACGCTTCTCGTACTCGTCAACCCGAGTAGAATAGCAAAGTCAACAAGGTTCGAGTCATACAACATAGAAAATTGTTACCCTAAAAACGCATGTTTGTATTTCATTTCCTTGCTTTTAGTGTTGGTCAAAGGGAATTAGGTTAGTATTTTGAGAATTCTTCTTATGTGGTACTTTTTTTTCTACCATACATTCATTGGATTTGGATGAATCTCATTGACCTACTTTGGTGTATTAATGAATGTGGATGTTATGTCTAAAGGGTATAATAAGAATTTGCGTCCAAATATTATATTTCATTTTTTTAATATTTTGCATGCAAATCTCATTAATATCGTGTAACGAATACAATCTAATTCCAACTACCACGATGATGTTTGAGAAAAAAAAGTGAGACTTTCAAGGAATTTATATGTTTATATCAAATCACATTTTTTATGTGCTGTATAGTAATTTGACTTTCAAGGAAATTTCCAGATATGTACACACTACACATACATAATCCTTATCACTTTATCAACAATCCATTTACAACTTTAGCAACAAATTCTTAATATATCTTATATAGTATAACGATAAATTATGCCATCTACTTTCTTATCAAGTATTAATTGTTATGTTGAAATATGAAAACAATTTCTACCAAATAAAATTAACATATAATACGGAGATATGGAAATTATTATAATTATAAAAAAAAAAGTGTCCTACTAAATTTTTATATTTCCCAAAAATTATTATATCATAAGAGTGTAAAAGTTGAATAAAAAATAAAAAATGTAAAATTCATTACTGTAAGTATTTTTATAAATAAAAAAAGGGTAAACTGCGGCTAATGTACCCAATGTTTGATCTTCTGCGGATTATCTACCCAATGTTTATTTTCGGCGGCTAATGTACCCAATGTTTGATCCGTTAGATATTTTCGTGTTTTCCGTCACTTGACCGTTAGAGAGTTATCCTCCTCTATATGTACACTTTTCGTATTTTTGACATAACTCCCTCATTTTTTGTCCAAATTTTATGAACGACCTATGGTTAGAAAGATAAGAGATAGATCTACAACTTTTTAGTTTTGTAAAATCAGTTTTAGAGAAATATGAAATTTCAAATACAACGTAAAACTGGACATTAGTTTAATGCAAAATATTTGTTTCGAGCAAATTTTAATATACTTAATGACTTTTTATGATGAAATGTAAAACTAAAAAGTTATAGATAAATTTTTTATCTTTCAAACGGGTGTTTATTTATAAATTTTGGATAAAAAGTGAGTGAGTTATGCCAAAAATATAAAAGATGTGATGCGAAATAGTCTTTCATATTTTTGGCATAACTCACTCATTTTTTGTCCAAAATTTATAAATAAACACCCGTTGGAAAGATAAAAAATTTATCTACAATTTTTTAGTTTTACATTTCATCATAAAAAGTCATTATGTATATTAAAATTTGCTCGAAACAAATATTTTGCATTAAACTAATGTCCAGTTTTACGTTGTATTTGAAATTTCGTAATTTTCTAAAACTGATTTTACAAAACTTAAAACACCAAAGTTGTAGATCTATCTCTTATCTTTCCAACCATAGGTTATTCATAAAATTTGGACAAAAAATGAGTGAGTTATGTCAAAAATACGAAAAATGTACATATAGAGGAGGATAACTCTCTAACGGTCAACTGACGGAAAACACGAAAATATCTAACGGATCAAACATTGGGTACATTAGCCGCCGAAAATAAATATTGGGTACATAATCCGCAGAAGATCAAACATTGAGTACATTAGCCGCAGTTTACCCATAAAAAAATGTAAACTTCATTACTATTAGTATTTTTATAAATAATGAAATACTTTTTTTTTTCATTTTAAGTTGTAAATAATCCCTTAACCTATAAAATTAGGGATGAACAACTGAATGTTCGTTCGACTTTCATAAACATTATTACCGAAAACTCCATCTTCAAATGGAAAATGAATATTGGCATCCGAGTGTGATCAGCATTCAGCACTATATTTTTTATTTAATTATTTTTAAGTGGGCCGACCTTCTCCTGTACAGCTCTTGGCCTGAATTCCTCATGAAATGTAAGACTGAAAATAATTTCATGAGAAGATCATAGACAAACTAAAAATTTGCTTTACGCTATAATTTAATCTAAACCAATCTTAATTTTAACGAGTCGACACTAAATCTCAAGATTTTTCTACATGATCCTTAATAAAAATATCGTTTTGAGAAATATAATTTTTTTTATCAATCAACCTCGGCTAGAATAGTCTCCCGTACGTAATATAGTACCTCTCCGATCATAAAAAAAACCACTAAAAGAATATAAAGGCCCATAATTCAAGAGTAGTCTTGTTCTCCAGCAAAACTTGAAATCTTCGAAAACATCTAGCAGCAGCAGATAAGATCAACTCATACAAAAAAATAAAAAATCAAATTGGACAAGTCTTGGTCGCACTAAAATTGTTAACATAACATATGCTAATTAATATATACTAATTTAGGTACATATGCCGCATAAAATTAACTCAAAACATAAGTACTATATTTTTAACAAATCTATATATATAAAAGGGCAATTACTTCGAGAATCGTATCGGCCAAAAACCATCAATTTAGGCCTCATTATTTTTTCTCTAATTTTTGAATTATTTTTAAAATGCCAAAATTTATACACATTTTCGTTATTAGAAAAAAAAAAAAAAAAAAAACAGAAAAGAAAGAGGCAACTTTACGACAAGTTGCCTCCCTTCAACTTTTGCCTTTGGTGCTTTATTCACTTTGTTCAATAAAAAAATTATACGAACACAAACAACTCTCCTGGGTTTCGACTTTGAGCTCTCTCGGCCTCATCTTCACTTCAGCGGTAGTTCTTCCAACTCTATGTCAATCATGGTGTATTTCTGCAACAGAACTCTTCTTTCATTATTCTCTGTCTCTTTAACAGTTCCCTCTTATCAACTCGAACTAATGCTTCCATCAATTTCGATGTTCATCTCTTTTGTTTCCTCTGTTTTCTAACTTCTCTTCCTTTCTTCAATTAATCCACTCCAGTCCTCTCTCACTCGACTCTCGGCGTCATCTTCGGCCTTCACATGGCTTCTTCGGCGTTGATTCGACTTTCACCTCTGCATCCTTTCTCTCTCTGAGTCTCGGATACTCAGAGGCTTCATCTCCATAAATGCTTTGAGTTTCTGAATTTTATTTGGCAAGGTATTATTATTTTTACTTATTGATAGCTTTATCTAATTAGGATATTTGTTGTTGACTGAGTTTTCTGTTTCGATTAAAATTACACATACTTTATACGTATCTACCAAATCAATCAATACATAATTTAACTATATGATTTCATGTAGTTATTTATCTCAATTGGCCCACTGTATCTTCTTCATATTCTCTTTTAACATCGGTTTTCCGCAGCTTCTCCACCATATCGATGGCGACAATGAATCTCCGTCACACGACTCCCTCGCAGGTCTGCCCTCTCCTAATATGGTGCACAATCACACAAAAAAAAAAGAGATTTTAAGGTCAGCTTTTTCAGTTTAAGATTTGAAGTATTTCAATAAGCAACGATGTTTCTATTGATTTCTGCTGATCTATTATTATTCATAATTATTTCGGTTAAAATTGTTTGTTTAGCATTGTCATTGTTCGACAAAAGTCCTTAATCAGAAATTTAAACTTAATCTCTGTAATCTTAATTCTCTCTTTCGACTCTCAAGCTCAGTTTCAAAAAATAGAATCTTGGACAACTTTTCAATCTTTCTGCAATTAAGGATGACACCTCCTCCCCCACGGTGACATGAATGGTGATGCGATAATGATTCCACCTACCAACGTCTTCAACACCCCCCGCTGCACAGTAATATTATACATTTCAATATTTTTTTAACTCGTTTATAAGTTTGTAATTTTTGCTTTTTTTACTTTGCAAAGTCTTTATGTTCCTTAAGAACAATTGAGATTCATATGGTTAATATATGATATCCAGAATTTTTTCATTAGTACATAGTTTGATTATGGACATGTCACATTTTCATGCCATTAACATTCTCATCAATGATTAAATTTACATAATTTTGTTTGATTTTTTTACAGAGTAATCATATGATTAACGCTTCTCTGTCACCCGTATGCTGTGTTGGTTCTCCGGTAAGATCCTTTTTCAAAAGATTTTGTGATTTTGATTTCCTCAGTTATAAGTTTATGCTTTTCATAGATTTTACTTATAACAATTTCACTTATTGTCCTTCCCAGCATATTTGTCGTACAATGTTTTAATTTTATTTATGTTACTCTACATATTTGTGCTTTGATTTTCGATTTACAATTTCTGTTATGTTTTCGAGTTTCAATCCCTCATCAACTCCCTGCTTCCATGGCCTTTCTCTCCCTCTCCCTCATCAACTCCCTGCTTCCATGGCCTTTCTCTCCCTCTCTAGCCTCCATCGGTGAGTTTTTTTTATTTTGTTATTTTCTATAATCTATCTACTATGCTAAAAGTTTAGTGGTTAGTTTTACTGCTACAGTTTGATAGAGATTAGACTCATTGTTTTTTTTTATTACAGTTTGATGATCGATTAGTTTTGCATTATTGCTATTTTGAATTTTTTAATTATATTATTGCTATTTGTTTGACTCTTTTTTAAATTACAGTATTGGTTTTTTTAAGTAAAGGTGCAAAGTTTAATAAATTGGTATAAAGGGTCAATTATATTTTTATTAGATATTTGACAACTATTCAATGACTGTTTCATACTATTATCCATGCTTATAATAGTTATCTGACTGTTAAATGATGCACAATTTGATGAAAAAATCTGAACAGAAAAATACATTAGAAAATGGAACAATTGTTTAACATTTTCGAAATTCATGTTTATGGAGTAAAATTAGTTCAACCAGTACTTGAATCGCAGTGATTCCTGATGTTACAGAATTTTAGTTTCCAGGTCAGTCTTTGGATCTCTTATATGAGCTGGCCCCTCTATTCTTCGCCTTTTTCCCTTTTCACGTTAATGATTGCTATATCAAGGTGTATTCGATATTTTTTCTTTATTTGTTTAAATATTTTATTTGGAAGGCCCGCGGAGGCCAATATGAATCCGAGAGTCGCACAGCGGTGAAGCAGAGGTATATCTGGTGGTGGTTTCAGGTTTCATCGGTATACAAAAAATTTTCTTGATTTTTTTACTATGATTCCATGTGTGTTTAATATTTCGTTTTTATTTTGGTTATATTGTTTATGCTCCTTACTTTGTAATTGCTCATCTTCTTCAATCAATTAATCTGCCTCACAGATTGATTGAAGATGGGCTCCAAGTAAACAAAACAAAGTGATGGTTTAATTGCCTACATTGCTTCCAGTTGGTCCAATTTCGGAAGCACCATGATTAAATCTGTCAATGGGTAAGATAGATCAAATCTGTCAAATTCCTTTTATCGCGCAAATAGAATTTTCTTCCGTACTAAATAATAATTTTTTTGGTACTCCATTACATGTTTTGCAGGTGTTGTTTGTGAGTGAGTATGTTAGATATCTTTGCCCCTACATGAATGGTTTTCAAGTACTCAATTTATTTGGTAATCAGGTAAGTCAGCGATCTGCTTCGGATTTTGGATTTTTTTCTTCTTATTTTATTTTCACAATAATTAAAGGTATATTTGTGTTCCTTTCTTTCTTATGATTTGGCATCATTGAATAGTTTAGCTTTTAATTTACATTGAATTTTATTTTAAGATGTTCACACCTTTTTGGGATTCACATTATGGAACCCATAATTTTATTAACTTAAATCACCCCTGTTTTTTCACTTCCTTTCCTTACTTTGGTTTTGTTTTTTTATTTCATAATAAAAGTCTAATTAAGCATGGTTTACATGTTTGGACTCTTCAGTTATTATTAAACCAGAAATCAAAGCTCTAAATTTGCAATTACTTTATCAGATTCTCAGAAAATAATGAGAATTGAAATAGCCAAAAATGTTAAAGTTTATGCCTGCAATTGCAACAATATTTTGAGGGTGAAAGATTTTTGATACCTCATTTCTTATCCTTTTACGAAGCTTTCTCAATAAATATTCAAGAGTTGCCATTATGTTACCATTTTTTTCATATACAACAAGAGCACAGCCTCTCACCATCAATTCTCTCTCTCACGAAGGCGGATGATTTTTCCAGCTGCTGAGAACTCGGAGTGCAGCTTGGTAACACATGTAAATAAAGAGAAAAGAGATGAAAACATCTCAGGGGAAACTGATTCCAGAATTCTGTTTCCAAGGTCCGTGATTCCAACTAACCTTGCTCAATTCCAACATGTTCAATTCTGTTGAGATGTTTGTCACGAAGCCAAGTCGTCCAAGTAGACAAACTTGCTTTCCTCCAATTGTCTTGGTCAGCGAAGCACCATCTCTGATAACTATTGGCTTTCGTTATGTAGTTGTTTTTCTTTAATTATTTCCTTTGTGTTTATTGCTTTGTATGGTAAAATAGCTCAATGAAACACAGGTTTCGATTTTATCTCTGAGTTTGATATCAGGATTTTTTTAAAGCGTGTTATATATATATATATATATAGATATATGTATATATATAGAGAGAGAGAGAGAGGGGGAGAGATTACGTCTGTTAAGTTTATCTTGAAATTCTTAATCACGGCTTATTTTTCTGTGCAGCACAGCAGTTCAACTCTCAGGTTAAGCTTTTCTTAACAAGGGCAAGACTTGGTGTCGCCTCAATTCTTGCCTTGGAGTCTTTCTCAAAAAGATTGAGTAGATTTAAAATTTTATTTCAAGATTTCAGAAAAGGTTTTGCCAGTTTAACCTTTAATTAAATTTATTGTTTCATATAAGAATGTTTTTTTTTTTTTTTAAATTAAAGAAGAATTGGATGAACAAATAAATTCAAACAAATTATATAAGAACAAAATTTGATGTAAAAAAGAACTATATCTCTGATTACTTTACTGTGAATATCATATCCTTAGTTATTATTTGTCAATCTATTCTAAGAATTACTGGAGTCTGCGCATTACTTTCAATTTGGAATTACATTTATTCAAGTAAGTGAATAAACCTTTTTTTAACAGGCTAGAGTAGACATGTTGGACTTAGTTGAGGAAGAATTTGGAGTTCTATCTAAGCTTTCAATATTGCAAGACATGCGCGTTATGCAAAGCTAAAATAAAAAAGAAGGGGAGTCGGGAAATCTTTTAGCAGTGGTAATCAAACAAAGAGATTCCTCGCAACTAGAATATCAAAACATGCCAGATTTATGAGGAAAATTGCCATTTTAAACAAGAGGCACAATAGGTCTTGCTCGGACAGAAAAAAGGCAAAGCTTCAATTTATAAACGAAGCTTCAAAGCATATGACCACAATTTATAAGGTGCAAGGTAATATATTTCATACTTACTAAAATTTAATGACGAATCTTTTTTTAGGAAATATCTCCGACTACAATTGTGCATACAGAAATCAGTCCTACAATGGAAAGTCCTCTAAAGGTAATTATTTGGTATTACTAAATAAGTATTGGGGAAATCCTACTTAAATTGAAATTTAATAATGTATACTTTCTTAGGAAATATTTTCAACGAGTGTGCGAATCAGAAGCAATACATCAATGCAAATTGAATCAAGGGTAAATATAAGGTTTTTATTAAAAAATTAATTATGTAATTAGATTGAAAATAATGTATGTAACAAATATTTAGGACGTATACCAAACGACGAGTGTACCCACCGATGCCGGTACATCGAAGGCAAGAGTTCCAAAGGTAATTATTTGATTTTATAAAATAATTATTGTCAAGATAAACTTCAAATTTAATTTATTTATATATATAAAATGTTCAGGAAATCAGTCCAACAACGACGATACCAACAAATAGCGGTATTGGAATGGATAATCTGCAAAAGGTAATTATTTTTAAAAATTAATTAGAATTTAAAAATCGATTATTTATTTACTTTTTAAACATTTATATCACATAATGGAGATTGCTACATACTCGATGATTATATACAATAATGTATCAATACATTCAAATCAGATCGATCCAAGTGTGAAAAGAGTAAGACTACGAAAAAGACGACGATGCTTTCGAAGTGATGCAAGTTTACGTGGATATCTTATATTTTCTGATTATAAGGGCAGTTACTATTTTCATAATATTTTGTAATTTCATAAGTATAGTGTTTTTACATAGGTTTGGTAACTCATCATGAAAACAAATACTTTTAGATAAATGTCTGGTCTATAGTTTACGTTACCTTTGTAATAGAATTTGTAATAGAGATTTGTCACTTCTTGGATGGTTTTACAAATATAAACAATAAACAGACATTTATATTTTTAATATGAAGATGTACAAAAAGACCCAACAAATTGTGAAATATTACACGTTATACATATATTTGTGAAAAATTAATAATATTAGACGTTTGACAAATATATTTCTGAAAACACAACACATGTGCGCGCGCATCTATATATATATATACACTGTATTTTTTTAATCCTACACACTATTTGTATTAAAATGTAGCATTTATTTATATATTTATGAATCTTTAGCGTGGATTTTTTACTATAAAAACGTAGGAACGTGTGGAAAAGCATATTTATCAATATTGTTTCTCCTGTTTATAGCTTAATATACATAGATACATATAAATTTATTTATATATCAATTTAAAAATTATTGTAAGAAGTTAAAAAAAATTATGAAATAATTTGAAAAGTTGTTTAAGCATTTTCAACGTCAAGGTATGCCTCTATACAAATGAAAGTATCTTTTAAGCATTTGTATAGAATACATTATAAAAAAAAATACTGAGATTTATTGGAAATGTTGAAGCAAAACTTAGTGATGTATGCTAAAAATAATAATTTTAGAAAACAAAGTACTACAAAAATAATATATAAAACAAATCAAATATTCTTTATTTTTGAATCCTGTAAATAATCACAAAGATATATATCATATATTCTAATGTCTAAATAAAATTAACAATGCTTATTTTTAAATATTAAAAAAATAATCAATCAAATTTTATAAAGTTAATAATTAAATTAATATATATTTAATAAAAAATATTACACTATTGTGATTCAACGCCACCGCGCGTTGCGCGGTGCCTATTCACTTTTTAACTATTAAAGGGCTATAATAAAGTAAAAAATCTTACAAGAAAATACAAAATTAAATAGAAATGAAATTAGAAATCATAGATTGGTTGTTTGGAAGCAAGGTTTAAAATACCGCTTGCCGTTTTCGTCTCGCATTTTCTGTTTTACGGATATTTCGCTTGCCGATGGGTATGTCGATGGGCAAACGCATGGACATACCGCATTTACCGCACTTTTCGCATGGATATTTTGTAAAAAATATTTGAGTATTTTTCCAACTATATTTTTATATGGTTTTAATGTCTAAATTACCTATTTAATAAATATGACACATAACCATAAAACCATATAATAATAATAAATATGATACCATAAAGTAGCAAAACACACGCTCTGAGTAGTAGAGTACACAGTCATAAATAAAAACACACCGATAGTAAAGTCATAGAGTACAACAAAACAAAGCAAACATAGAAAACTCAAAAGAAGCTCGATGAACGTGGCTGCTGGAAAATGTGAGGCTGCTCAGTCTGGTAAGAACAGTAATCATACCACGAGATCATGGAAGCGTAGTTAGCTAAGTACGTCTGAACATACGATTCGTAGTTGTACTGGTCTAAACCGACGATCGTGTTGAGAATGGGAAAATCCGGATATAGACGAATCGGTGGTCTTTGTATAATTTCACCAGCGGGGCCCCGGATCGTGCCGTCTGACGTACAGAATGACATTATTTCGAACCTCGATGTCAAACTGTCGATGTCGGTCGACCGCGGCGGTGACGGAGACCGCGGCGGTGGTGAAGCCGGCGGTGTGGGCGGCGCGCCTAGCCAGAAGCTATCAAAATAACGATCGAAGTTCTGGTTCGCATCATAATACTCATCATGTGGCGGACGAGCACCAGGCGGATTCGAAGAGGAAGCCGGGTGAAATAACCCATGCGACGAGGTAGTCGTCCTGCCATAGTATGATCCGCCGTGCGAACCAACGTCCCAGTAGTAGTCCGCTGTACGCCCATCACCATAGGGGTCTGGGTCTGCGACATAACTGCCTCCTCCTCCCCCTCCTTCTCGTCTTCCTCCCCCTCCTCCTCCTCCGTCACCGGAGCCATTCCCAGAATCATTTGAACGAGGTAAAGAACCGGTTGGAGATGCCCCGCCCCTCGGTGAGTTTCCTGTGGATGTACAATCAAATATGTCATCCTCACCGTGCCTTGGGTTGACGTGGGTGCGAAGCGTCTCAAAAACATTTCTCTGAAATTTCGTAAGGCGAGGGCATAGGACAACCAGGACCTGGAAAAATAAAATGTTATTATCATTAATTATCGACTATAAATAAAAAAATTATAAACAGCCTCTAATTACTTTTAAATGACATTTACCTGCTTCTGCGATGCTATCCGTCATATTCAAGAAGTGTGGCGACTTCGCCTTTCTGAACGACACGCCTTCATGAATAAAGAACTTACTCACATTATGGCAAACTCGGTCAACCAATTGGGGGAGAATCATTCCCGGCAACTTCTTCTGTTTCGACTTATCCTTCTTCAAGTGTGAGAACGAAGACGGAATCACAGGCGATGAGGTCGGTTGTGAAGATGACGAGTCATTTGGCACAATGCATACAATGTGTGGGCATTGTTCCAAAAGGAATCTATCGGCCGCCGCTTGTCGTCTAGCTTTCTTTTTTATGCGTATAATCTCAGTCTCCGTGGCCTCGTCGTCTGAATCTACTTCATCTCGTATCTCCTGATATCTCTCGTACACCTCGGACGGGACCCCCGCAAGGTTGGAGCGTATCTGGCGCCTAACAATCTCTTCCATCTTGTTATCATTCTCTTTTTTCTCTCGAAATTTCCCGAGAACGCCCCGACAAACGTCTCTCGCCTCCGGCGGGGCATTTGGGCATGCTTTAGTGTTTTTTCGCGGATCGATCCCCGCGATGTGATGCTTCATCCGGGTGATGCCACCACCTTTTATGACATGTCCGCAATAATTACATTGGAATCCAGCGCCAACTGGAGTACAATGCTCCCTGGCGGGATCGACGGGAGGCATGTCTCACCTAAATCAAGAATCAAGATTACAATTATATTCAAAATTCGAATAACCCATTTCATTTAATCAATCAATAAATCAAAATAAATCAATAAACTTAGTTAATTAACAAATTAACCAACCAATTAAAATCGGTCAGTGAAAATGAATCAACATATTCAAACATCTTGTGACTAATTTAACATAAAGTTTAACAACAAATTTAATATAATCATTTTGAGCCTAATTTAACCATTACAAACTAAGATTTGTACCAATTTATCAACAACATCATCAAGAAGAACACAACATTTATCCTTCTCAGACAAAACGGAATCAACATATTCGATTTTCATAAACTCAAATACACATACTAAATAAACTAAGTAAATGTACAAGTCAAGACTCTAGAATCATGTTATGAATCATAACATCATATTAATCAAGATATCCACCACTAATTAGTCTAAAATTAAGCCTAAACCCTAAAAAATCGCAACCCTAGATTCAAGAAAACAGCCCGACGAAATTTGGGAAAAATTACACACATGAGCTCGGCTTTCCACACTCCTACCTCTTGATTTATCGCGAAAAACTGCAACTTTTGTGAAGCCACGGTCGGAAAGAGGTGCGGCAGTCGGGAGAAATGCGAAAGTCGAAGGGTGGGAGGCGAGAAATGAGAAAATGGTGAGAGGCTGCGTTTTTTAGGGTTTTGGCGAATTTCGAGCTCCATTTCGTCGTTTTGAAGGCAAAAAATGACAAAAGATTTTCCTTGCGAATGTCGTTTTATTTTTCGCAAAATTTGGTAAAACGACAGCGAAACGAAATGTATGTCGTTCCGCATATCCCTAAAAAATGAAAGTCGGTTCGAATATCGCTCGACTTTCGCGATATTTTGCACCTTGGTTGGAAGTGGAAAGAGAGGTTTGTTCGGAAGCTGCCATGAAATGAGGCTCGAATCATGGGTGCTTCTCACTCCATAGCCACCACCACTCTCGGCTTCCAATCTCATTCCCTCGTCATCGCCACTGTTTCCAAATCTCTCTCTGAATCCCAATCGCCATTTTCATCCAATCTCAACTCTTCACTAGGCTTCCACCATTCTCTCGCTGTCCGATTCTCTCGCTGTCGGAAACCCATCAGGATCATGTCAAAGTCTGGTGAACTCGCGCAAACCCTAGAGGGATCAGAGATGAAGTTTTCCGTGGATATTCATGGGATTGATGAGAATCTGGTGGAGCAGATGGTCTACGACGCTCTTGTTTGGAGCTCTCTTCATGGACTTCTAGTCGGCGACAAATCTTCTCAGGTGCTCTTTCTCTTACTGTGTATGTGTGTGTGTGTGTATATATATATATATATATATATATATATATATATATATAGGATTGGATTCAAAATCATATATCTGAATTAGTATTTGCCAAATTGGGTATTGGGAACTGACAGAGCCACACAAATCTTAGTGCCGCCAAAAACACTACTTTCTAGGTATTTATGCCGCAAATATCCGTATCTTGAAAGCATTAGGAATTACAATGGCTGATATTAGGCTTACTCGAGCTTGATAATTTGTATAGCTTATCATTCAAGGATGCTTTTTGAACCTTGCTCAATGAAACTTATCATTTGGATATTTATGGTTTTTCGGGTTTGATGAAATACAGAGATCTGGAAAAGTTCCGGGTGTTGGCTTGGTTCACGTCCCGTTTTCCCTGTTGCCGATGCCATTTCCTGAGAGTCACTGGAAACAAGCCTGCGAGGTTGCTCCTATATTTAACGAACTCGTCGATAGAGTGAGTTTGGATGCAAAATTTATTCAGGATTCGCTATCCAGGTGACTTTGCTTATTAAGCCGTTTTTACGTGTCCTTGTACTATTTTATGATCTTATGAATCTTTTCGGGTTTATATTGATAGCTTTACCATCTCTGAATCTTTAGAACAAGAAAGACCGATGAATTTACCTCAAGACTTCTTGACATTCATTCCAAAATGCTAGTGCTGAACAAAAAAGAGGTAACTACGCAATGGTATAAATTGTCAAATTCTTTCATGTGGTTAATCGTAATTAGTTGATCGTGAGAATAATGCAGCCTTTTTGAATTTGTAAATAGGAAATACGATTGGGTTTGCATCGCTCGGATTATATGCTTGATGAACAAACTACGAGTCTCCTGCAAATAGAGATGAACACCGTTGCGTCTTCATTTCCGGGTCTTAGTTGTCTCGTCACTGAGCTTCACAGGTTTATTTTAACTGCTTTAGGGTCTTTTAAGTTGTTTCAGAGCTTGACTTCTCTTTATTTATGAGATGTTCTTGCTGATACTCTAATATAGAAGCTGAAATTGACCTTCGATAAAAGCTTCTTCAACTTTATAATTTAAGTTGTTGCTTATATTTGAATAATCTATGGAATTTTTCAGGAGTTTACTTGATAATTACAAAGAGTTTCTTCAGTTAGATTCTGAAAGAATTCCCAGAAACACAGCTGTCAGTCAGTTTGCAGATGCATTGGCAAAAGCTTGGACCGAAAATCAAAATCCAAGGTCATATTTCACAAATTAATTTTTCTAAATGATTTTTTTTTTGTGTGTGTTTAGCTTATGAGCTTATTATATTTATATTTACAAGCTTTTGTTTATATTCCCAGCGCCTCAATCATGTTTGTGGTTCAAGCCAATGAACGGAACATGTACGACCAACACTGGCTTTCTTCGGTGCTGAAAGAGAGATATCCTTTTCACTTCGATCTCGTGTCTAAAGAAATGTTTCGGAAGAACTATTTATCGAAGTTTATCATTTGTATTTTCCTAAACTTTATGACACACATAATATTAGAAGCATTCGTAAAACTTTGGCTGAAATCGAAGCCGAGGGAAAGCTTCAAGACGATGGAACACTGTTAGTGTACGTGATGTTTGTTCATATTTTATTAATTATTATTTTAATTATGAAAGTTCAAACTAAAGTACCTAAATGTATTGGATTTGCAGCGATGGCCAAGCAATTACAGTTGTCTATTTCAGAGCCGGGTATACACCAAATGACTATCCTTCTGAATCAGTATGGAATCTTTATTAAGTTATTTTTTTCTTTTTAGTGTAAATGTTCGAATCTGATCTATATGTTCTTTGGGTCTATGTTTTTCTTTTCTTTCTTTTATTGGTATGAATTTGACATATCGAGGTCGTTTTAACTCAGGAATGGAAAGCGAGGCTTCTCATTGAACAGTCGTCTGCTACGAAGTGTCCATCAATATCTTATCATCTAGTGGGCTCAAAGAAGATTCAACAAGAACTCGCGAAGCCCGACGTACTTGAGAGGTATATCTCTTGGATCGATACAATATATCAATCCAGTAGTTGAGAGGATTATTAGATATATGATAACGAACCTATCTAAATGAACTGAACAGAAGCGTGAGACAGTGACATGGTTTTGTACACATTGCACCCTTAAATTTGTTCGTTGGTGTAGCTTGCCCCTTCCGAGTAACAATGTCCCGTGGATAATGAATTGTTTCATAAATTAGGGTTATTTTTCATTAACTATTTAGTTTCGGGAAAAGTGCACTAAATAAAAACTCAGGGGACAAAGTTCACCAATGATTGAAATTTAAGGGGATTGTTGCTAATTACTTTGAAGTGTATAACCTGAAAATTACGATTTTTTGTTTTGTTTTGTTTCGGGGTTCAGGTTTCTCGACAACAAAGAGGATATTGCAAAACTGAGGAAATGCTTCGCCGGATTATGGAGTTTGGATGAGACTGATATTGTTAAGAAAGCTATCGAGAAACCCGAATTGTTTGTCATGAAACCCCAAAGAGAAGGAGGAGGTACTTAGCTTTCCAAGTTCTTTAAATTTTTAAATTTTTTATTATAATGTTTCTGTTTAGCAATGAGTTTTTTTTTTTTTTTCTTTGAACTAGGAAACAATATTTATGGCAATGATGTGAGGGAAACTCTGAAGAGACTTCAGAAGGAAGGTACTGAAGAAAACGCCGCGTTCATTCTCATGCAAAGGATCTTCCCAAAAGTGTCTTCCACGTTTTTATTGCGAGACGGGATTTGTCACAAAGACGAAGCAATATCAGAACTCGGAATTTATGGAACTTACTTGAGGTATTTAAAATTTACTCGGAATTTATGGAACTTACTCGGAATTTTGTGCAAATCAACAGAAGGTCAGGAGATATTAGGTCGTAAAACAGACGATTCGGTAGTCAGAGAGACTTGTTGACAAAAAATTTCTTCGGATCACACAAAAAGTTGTCTTTTCCTTGGAGAGCACGGCAAAGCTACTCTTTGAATGTTAGGGGGCGTTGAAAATCGCACGAACAAGCAAAATTCAGGGGCGTTACTTACTGCCAGTTACTGTTTACCCTTAAGGAAACTAAGACATAAAAAGAGACGAGAGAGTATCTAAGTTAGATGTAAGAGGCTAAATTCCCAGTTTGCCCGTCCTTTCTTGTGTTGTAAGTTATTACTGGTTTGGTATTTGCAGGAACAAAGAGAAGGTGATAATGAATGAAGAGAGTGGGTATCTGATGAGAACCAAGGTATCTTCATCAGATGAAGGTGGTGTTGCTGCTGGATTTGCAGTACTCGATAGCCTTTATTTAATTTGATTTCTTTTTATATGATTTGAATTTTGAATCTCATACTATGTTTATTATTCGGCAATAAAACCCACTTTTGCATTACAAGATCTTAGGTTTAATAACTGAGATAATACGGATGAAAATACCCAAGTTATTAATTAATTGCGCCGGCCAGTACCTATGTTCTTTTTGTAATGGGAAAAAAGTTCTCAATTTTAGTAAAACAGTTGCTTTGTCTCTCCTTCCTTTTTTTAACACGTTTTTCTATACGTATTATTAAAATAAATAATAACAAAATTAAAATTAAAGTCAAATGTTCTTTGACACATTTTCCTTTAATATTAAAAAAAAAATTGAATGGTCCATTAATATTTTTTTAATAAAAATTAAATGGGATTGTTTTGAAAATTTCCCGCTACAAAAAGATTGGATATTCGTCAATGCATTTAATCATAAATTAGATATTTTTACCGTTATTATCACTTTTATTTTCTATGTGTGTTTCAGGCGGAAAATAAAAGCCCCGTTCCGGTCCGGGTGGTATGCTGATAATCTATAATTCTATACTAAAGAGTCTCTTTCAATATTTTAATTACTAAAATTATTGTTGCTTTGAAAATACATCATTTTTAGCCAATAATTATCATCTTTTTTCAATAAGTATTATTGCCGATCGTGACAGACTGACAGTCAACAGTCTTTCAGTTGAAGAAAAAATATGAATTTAATAGATTTTGTTGTGTCATAAAAACAGGACTAATTAACTACAATTTCCTATAATACTATACAGTTAAACTTGTAAATATGATTTTTCATGTTACTTTTGATGAAATGTTCTCTTTTAGTAAGTGATTGGCTGATTATAACTAATTTACATATATATGTATTGCTTTGAAATATAATCAAAAGAAATGATTAGCTTTACCTTTAAAATTAGAACGGTCTAGATATAGAAATCAGTATTTTAAGTATAAAGTTCAAAACAGGAAATAAAAATCATAACATAGCAGTAAGATGAGTGGGTCCGTCATCAAGACAAAATGAACTCATCAATTCAATTCACATCCGTATATTATCAAAGGACACTTATCATTTTATGCCCTCCAATATTAATTTTTTGAAAAATACGTAAAAGAAAACTGACAAAATATGCTCTTTATAATTTCATTTAATATTTTTAATTAATTTCATAAAAAAAATTAAAAATTATCGAAAATTATTAAAAAGAAATAAATGTGCACTTTGTTGATATATTTCAATTATTTTAACGAAAGTATATTTTTATAAAATAAAAGTTCTCAATTATTTACCACAAATAACTCTAATTGGCTGATTCGAAAATCCAGAAACCAGTGTTCACCGAGAAACCAACAACACAATCATTTTCCTCCAAAATCAAAAAAAGGAAAAAGAAAAAGCAAAAATTAATGACTTCATCAGCGAAATTCGTTGGAGAATCTGCTTTATAAGTTGAGTGCTTCTTCTTTCTCCAACAAAACCTATAAAATCTCTCACTCTTCCAACTTTCTCGGGATCAGAACCTCCCTCTCCATTTTCCCGGAAAATGTAACTCATTTCTCACCAATCTCCTGCGACAAATCAACACTACTTCACGCATTCCCAGAAAAAAGAAGCCATTAAAGCGTTCTGAAGAAGCTTGATCACCCAATCAACAGTCACTGGCGCTTTTGCGGTTATATTATTTATATATATATATATATATAGGTTAGGGTTTTGTCGGTTTCGAGAGAGCCAAAGAGATGGCGAATTGGGCAGACAATGGAGTCTGCAGTCGCGCAGTGTCGAGGACTGTGTTAGTAGTGTTCTGTGTGTGTTTGGTTGGGTATACATTGAAGCTGATTCGGTTCAGGCCATTGAAGGAGAGCTCGGAGGCTCTGGGCTTGTGCTCGCCGTGTCTCTGCGATTGCTCGTCTGAGAGCTTGTTTCCTATAATGCCATCAGGTTCGCATTTTTCGCCATTAGTAACTGTTGATTGTTGACGATGATCTTTCTTAAGATTCTCTGTTCATGGAGAACTGAAGTTTCAAAATGGAAGTTTTTCTCAGTTTGTGAGAAATCAAATCGAAGAAGGCTTTTGAAACTCAATTGACCATGAGAAATGATTCAACACTGTGATTCTCCCTCCTTAGATCCCAGTTTACTCTAATTAGAATAATTCAGTTCTCTGAGTTTAGAATTTCAGTTGTTCCCGAGCAGAACATAAACAAGGTTCTTCCCGAGCGTCGTTATTTGGTTTACTTTTTTCGCGTTGTTATGTGATTCGAGAAAAAACATTGTTTATTGACACTAATTTCTCATGGATTTATGTCACAGGATTCTCGAATAGCACACTTGCAGGTCGGCTCATCTCTCCCGCGTCCACGTTTTACTTGCGCCATGAAAACTTTCGCTTTAGTTTTGTAAATGTTGCGTTCTTCGTTGGCCTTTGTGTTGCAGACTGCGGTAAAGACGTGCCGGAACTGAACGAGGAAATGAGAAAGGACCTAACGACTCTCACTGTGGAAGAGCTCGACCTGCGTAAAACAGTCGCCAACGAGACGTTTGAGCACACCGGGGCCTTGATTTCGCACGCGAAGACAGCGTCCTCGCACTACCAGAGTGAAGCGGAGAAGTGCAACGCCGGAGTCGAGACTTGCGAGGGAGCGAGGGAGCGAGCCGAAGCGCTGCTCGTGGAGGAGCGCAGGCTTTCGGCGCTTTGGGAAGAGCGGGCTCGGGAGTTCGGGTGGGTGTATAACAGGAGATTGAATTCATGAACATCACTTGTTTTGTTTACAAGTTTGTCAATGGTTTCAATGGAAGTTTCTAAGAAAGCGGTAATAGTAACTTGCTTTGCAAATGTGTGATTAGAAGAAGGTCCACTTTAACTTGGAATTTGGAATGAGAATCTGCAAATTCTTTTGTTGTTTTTTCACTTAAACATTTCATTGTTTTTCTCCAACGTGACAAGAAATTTGAAGTTAGTTGGGTTTAATTTCTTTAATTATTGGCAATAATGCCCCTCTGAATTTTATACTTTTGGCATCATTGCCCCGTAAACTTTTAAAGATGACAAAAAATATTTACTTGCATATTCTTATCGATAAGTTATCAAACGGGATAATATATTTAGTTACGAGACTATTACGAAGAAAAGAAGAAGTCTGTTTCTTGAAGAAAAAAAAGTAAGATAAGAGTCTCAATAACCGGAGAAAACAATAAAATGGACGAAAGTACCCATATGTAATGGGAAACTTGAAAAAATAACCCCCAAAAAGCAAGTTATTCCCGTTTTATTCCCCGAATTTTTGTTTCTGAAATTTTATTCCCCATTTTATAATTAGCCATGTTTTGGACAATAATACCCCTTTTTACACTCATTTTCACTCGATTCTTTTTTCACCCTCACAGTCTCTGTCTCCCTCTGTGTCTCTTTCTCAAAAACCCGACCTCCTCGCCTTCTCAAAGACCCGACCTTCTCGCCATTGAAACCCCCGTTTGAGCTTCCCGATTGCGTGAGGGAGTCGATTTCGTCTGAGCATCGAAACCTAGAGCAGCGAAACCCTAAACCCATCGAACCTGCATCGAACCCACGCCTCTCCATTCGCCCTTTCTCTCGCTCTTCTTCGAAACCCAGAGCTTCGCGATCCGCCATTGACGACGTTGCTCTCCGCCATTGAGGTACTCAGACCTGGTTTCGAATTAAATGGGTGTTTTGGTATTTTTTTGGTAGAAATTTAGGGTTTCGAATTAAATGGGTGTTTCAAAGATAATACTTTGATTAATTTCGGTTACAGTTTTGCTTTAAGATTGTATTGTTGAGTAGTTTGTGTTTTCTTGTCTAGGGTTTGGCTGTTGGCAGAGTATTCAATTTGGGTTTTATATTTCTGAATTTGTTTCGAATTATTTGGGTGTTGTCTTTATGGTTGAATCCTCTCTCGTCAAGAACTAGGGTTTGGCAGCGACAAGTGAAGGCAGTTTATGGGTTTTTTTGCTTAGGGTTTACCATTGTGGCATTTTGTCAGCTTATTCTATGTAGGTATGAGTTATGTTGCGGGGAAGATAGTTGGGGTCCAGCCCAAGTGTGGTACCCCTCACGAACCCGGTTGGCGGGACTAATTGATAGGTTCGAGGAATTGGGTTTTTTGCAGCAAGTAGAGCATACTCAATTCCGTTGCATTGTGGAGGAGCATTATCCCTCTTCAACGAAGGGATTGCTGCATCAAGTTTTACTCCGCCGAATTCCAAGCGTAGGAACCTCGGATGAGATTTGGTTCAAGTTTGGTGATGTAATCTGTAAGTTCGGTCCGCGGGAGTTTGAAGCTTTAACGGGCCTTAAATTCGATCCGGAATTCGAGTCCTACCGCGAGACGTCGCTTAAGAATATCCCGAAGGAGGAAATCATGAGTTACGGTCAAATTGAACACGCGTTCTACGATGAGGATGTACATCCGGATTACAAATTACGGGAAGGGCTTTTTCTTCTAGCCGAGGGTGTATTGCTTGGGCGGTTGAACAAAAGAAGGTACGCGCCGGAATCACATCTCATTCGTGAGGAAGAATATTTGGCGAGACCGTGGGGCAACATCGCGTGGAAGCAAACATCCGAATTCCTTCGGAAGTTTAATTGGCCGAAAATTGTCAAAAAACACCGCAAGAAGTACCCTAATTCCAAAAAAATACCCCAGTATACTTTCGAAGGGTATGATAAGCCATTATTCACGTGGGCTTTAAGTGTTCTTCCGGGGATCACCGATTTCGCCACTGCGAAAACATTTTTCAAAAGGCAAAAGGTACTTTTTAGCTTTAGTTCGGACAGTTTATTTGTTCTGGTTAGACATTTTTTAATTGTTCACTACTAATGTTTGAAACTGTTATCGTGTGTAGACCATTTTTGTCCGGCCCTTTTTTCCGGAAGTTCGTAACGAAAAAAATGTTCCTTCCACTCCAAGAGCGATGGATGAGTTCGAGCAACATCGGGTTGAAATTGAGCGTCAAGGAAAGAAGATCGAGCAACAACATGTTGAAATCGAGCGGCAAGGAAAAAAGATCGACACGTTGGTACGTAATATATAAGATGGACAATTACTGTAATTAATGTATATATGGTTTTGTCGAATTAGTTACATATTTTTCAGTATATTTATCTATTATTTTGTAGAGTAAGTTAAACGGTTGTCTGAATATTTTATTTCTTTTGGATCAGGAAACCCTTGTCCAAGAGCTCGCTCAGACAGTGAGATAGTTTGATAGTAAATTTTATTCCTCTTCCTAAAAATGTAAATTTTCGTGTTTGATAGTTTTACACATAAAGTTAGATAGTTTCCTCTTTGGGGTTTGACAGTTTTCTCAAGTTCGATAGTTTTTCACATAAGGTCCGATAGTCTTGCGTTAGAAGTTTGATAGTTTATTTTAGGTTTGATAGTTTTCCACGTAAAGATTGATAGTTTTACTCTTCAAGTTTGACACTTTCACAACTTAGTGTAAAAGAGTCTAATTTTAATCCTCTTCCTAAAAATGTAAATTTTCGTGTTTGATAGTTTTACACATAAAGTTAGATAGTTTCCTCTTTGGGGTTTGACAGTTTTCTCAAGTTCGATAGTTTTTCACATAAGGTCCGATAGTCTTGCGTTAGAAGTTTGATAGTTTATTTTAGGTTTGATAGTTTTCCACGTAAAGATTGATAGTTTTACTCTTCAAGTTTGACACTTTCACAACTTAGTGTAAAAGAGTCTAATTTTAATCCTCTTCCTAAAAATGTAAATTTTCGTGTTTGATAGTTTTACACATAAAGTTAGATAGTTTCCTCTTTGGGGTTTGACAGTTTTCTCAAGTTCGATAGTTTTTCACATAAGGTCCGATAGTCTTGCGTTAGAAGTTTGATAGTTTATCATAACAGTTATACAACGTAAAATCATTCACTGCTACGAGCCTTGCACGAAGCACGGTTATGTCCGCGAGAACCGCAGTTCGAGCACTTTCTGTGGATAATGATAACTTCACCTTGCGACGGCCGACGCTTCCTTTTCGGTCTTCCCCCTTTATCTTTCTTCGATGGACGTCCGGCTCTTTTAATTTCGACGGGTAGCCCCACGTGTAGGTCCTTTAATTCATCCGGAAGATCCCAGTTACACTCATCACCGGGAGGGTAAATCAAGCCTTCATACGTCCTCTTGTACACGTGAGTAAAGTAATGCGGCGAGCAAAAGTCATAAACTTCAAGGCCACGAAACTGTATTGTTGCGGTTGCATGCAAGCAAGGCATAACATTCTCTTGGAATTGGCCACACTCGCACGACCGAGAATCAAGATTAACAAGAAAACTTCCCTTGCTATCTACAACCTCGAATTCCATGGAACTAATGGGATTAACCTGTAACCGTCGACCCGCGTCGCAGTTTGCTGTTAACACCTCTTCCCTTGTTTCCACCAAGGTTGTGGACATTTTATCTCCTTCCGTCCGCTTCTCGTAGAACCACTTTTGCGTGGTAAACCGGAGGTACTCAAACATATTCGTAACGGGATATGCCCTTGCCGTCGTTATTACATTGTTCAAACTTTCAGAATAGTTGCTCGTCATGTAATCGTACCTACCATAAATCGTAAACAATTATTTAGGGCTAAACATTAACTAGGTGCAAAACTGTCTAGACATAACAACAAAACTGTCTAATGTTAGGTGTAAAACTGTCTAACTTCATACTAAATTCTCTCCAAACACAGAAATGTCTAAATGTAGGTGACAAAGTATCTAAACATAAATGCAAAACTGTCTAAACAGAAAAACAAACGAAATACCTTGTACCACCAAAATGAACACGACTCCATTTCTCAGGTCCCATCTCCTCCATGTACTTCGCTTCCTCTGGAAACGAAATCCAAAGGATACTCATGTGATGGTTATATTCTCGAAGAGTATAAGCATAAGCAGCACAATACACCAAATTGCAGCTGTCGTCGCTCTTGAACTGGAATTTTATGTTTCTCTTGATGTGAGCGTAGCAATGTCCATGGAATGCCTCGGGAAACACTCTGCCCAACCCTTCGATCAGAGTATAGTGCTTATCACTGATAAATACAAGATCGGCAATCTTCCCAATAGCCTGTTTCAAGTGGGTAAAGAAATATACCCACGATTTCGTGTCTTCTTGATCCACCAGACCAAAAGCGAGCGGAAACAGTTTCTCTTTAGCATCCAATCCTACCGCTGCAATCAATTGTCCCCCGTACTTGCTCTTTACGTGTGTGGCATCCACGCATATTACTGGCCGAAGTGATTTAAAACCCTGTAGACAAGATCCAATGGCGAAGAAGGCATATTTGAAACGGCCTTCACTGTCGGTTTGAAAATCTGTCACTGTTCCCGGATTCCTCTGCTTTAACATGTACAAGTACCGGGGTAGTTTCGAGTACGAATCCTCGGGGGTGCCCATCGCGAAACCAACGGCCTTTTCCTTGCATCTCCACGCCTTTTCATAAGACATCGTAACACCGTAAAGCTTCTTCATGTCAGCTTGCAAGTTCCTGGAAATCATAAAGAAATAAACAAAAAATTACAAAACCGCCAAAACGCAAAACTGTCTCATCTTAAACTTAAATTAAAAACTGTCTATTTCCATACTAACAATTATCAAAAGGTAAACCTAAAACTGTCTAACTACAAGCATAACAAAAATAAAGGAACAATTACAATACTGCACAAAAATTAAAAAACTGTCTAACTTTATACTAAAAAATATCAAACATTGTTACTTTAACTGTCTAACCTTATACTTAAATTAATACAAAAATATACCTCGGAGCATAATTTGCACTACTCTGGGGGCTAAACCGGTCCATCATAAGTTTACCAACCACTCTAGGTGTTGCTTGCCTGTGGTCGAGTGTACGTTTAGCTAAAGAACATGTGTGTTCTTTACGAAATGAAACAATCTTGACCAACGGGCCGGATTGTGGTATTAGCTTTCCTCTCAATTTCCACCCACAATTATCGCCAAAACACTTCACGTACCACACATATGGTGCAAATTTTCTTACACGAAAGTCGAAGGCCTTTTCCATCGCATATTTCGAAACGGCCAACTTTAATTCTTCAAAACTAGGGAAAATTGTACCAACGGCAAAAGCATAAGCTTCAACCGTGTTGGGAATATCACATACCAAATCTTCTCTAATAAATCTTGGATCCTTCCAACTTGAGGAAGCTATAGGTGTACGGCTCTGACTCGGTCTACCCATTGGCGGCTTTGACTAGGTAGGCACAATCTCGGCAACATCATCATTGGCTAAATCCACAACGGGGTCTTCTTCAACTAATTTCTCTAGGCGATCTACAGATTCTGGAATCTTCTGATTAGCACTTCCATGAGAACTCACAATAAGCGGACTGTCCAATGCAAAGGGCCTTAGGACTCGATTAACATGCAGTAATTCTGTCCGTAGGTGGACCATCTCCATTATGGTGCGCTCTGAAGTCAACGTGACGGGTGGACGACCGACAAATTGGGGTGCTAATGTCATCTTTAGATCATAGATCGTTGGATCACACCCGATTTCTTCGTGCAATCTCTGTATGAATTGCGGGTAGTTTATGTTCTTATTAACAAGAAAAAATATTCCGTGCCCACCGCAATAAAACCATCCGGCTTGCTCTAAAACCCATTTACCGTCGTATTCAATATAAATCTTCAAATCTGCGATAAATAAAAAATGACTAAATCTTTAAATATGCCGAAAAATATGGTTAAAGTAGACTAAATTGACATAAAACTGTCAAAGTATCTGCAGGGTTCATATTTGTAATACCCGGCGAATTGGAAAGCGGTGGCGGTGCGTCTTCACATTGCATGATGCAACACTTTAATCGCTTGATCTGTTCAACATAAAAACCCATTGAACAAACTATCAAAAAAGAGGCAAGATATTACACTGCATTGAGGCATTTTATCAAACAAGATGTAAGCATCAAATCAATAGTATTCAGCATAATACATAACAAATGAACTCATAGCTCCACTTCAAACGTACCCAAAAACCGACCACCAAGCCAACTTCAATCGCTGCCAAGAACCCAGAAATCACCCCTAAATCAAACAGACCCTAAAATCACCCCTAAATCACAACTGGTTTCTCTAAATTAAAAGACACATTAAAAGTACCTTAGAGACAAGTCAAACGAACCTGATTCGTGGGTTCGGTCGTACTTCCGTGTTCGTGGGTTCCGTCGGCGACTGAAATTGGTAGTTCGGTGGGCGACTGGTTCGTGGGTTCCGTCGGCGGCGACTGGCTCGTGGTTTCCGTCGGAGACTAGGGTTCGGCGGTGGGCGATTGGTTCGACTGGCTCGTGGGGTCGTGCGTGAGGGAGGGAGGGAAGCGACTGTGTGAGTCAGGAGAGGTCGAGCGTGAGGGAAGCAGAGAGTTAGAGACCATTTGGGTGAGGGAGGAAAAAAATGGTCGAGTAAAAAAATGGGTAAAAAAGGGTGGTTTGGGAATAAATAAATCTAGAGACAGTTTCGGGAATAATATTTCAGATACATTAAATCGGGGAATAAAACGGGAATAACTTGCTTTTTGGGGGTTATTTTTTCAAGTTTCCCTATGTAATCATGTGTTGTGCACATGTTATCATCTCGTTGTTGCTTTACGTCTATGAGCAACTCGCTATCTTTAGAATTGTTCAGAGGACATTTCTGTCAAAAAACTAAAATATAGGGGCAAAGTATATGACTGAGCAAAGTTCAGGGGGGCATTACCGCAAGTTACTAACAAGCGTATTCATAATATAAATTACAATAATCTTCACAATCAACTCTAAGTCATTACTAACACGTCTTCACAATCAACTTCTCTATACAACAATCAATTTAATGCAGATCAAGTCAACGCAATCCAATAATCTAACACGGGCGGAAAACACGCACGGAAACGGAATTATAAATTAATTTGGCGGGGCACACTCTTCGTCGATCTCATCGCACAGTTCGTCGCCTACGTTGTCATCGGAATCGACAAAATGGTCGAAGAACGCGTCAAGGTACCACGGGCACTTCTCATTCCAATCGCCCCGGTGGGACGAGGCTCGCCACTTCTGGTCTTCGATCATCTCCGGCGAGAGGCCCCATTGGAGCATCTCCTCCTCCGAATGATGGATCGCCAGGCTGTACTCTCCCCCGTCGCCAAGCTGCATCACTCGAAACTCGCAGTTACCAAAATTGTTGAGCTGCTCGAACTGCTCGACCGTCCATTTGAACCACTTCATGAGGAAGACTCGCAGGGTAAGTCCGTGCGAGACGATCACGAAGTTGAGGTCCGACGTGTCCTGGTGAAGCCTGTTCGTGTCGATGTCTCTCCATAGAGATTCGAGGAAACCTGAAGATTTAAGAATACGGCGATCAACGAGGCTGAAGTTAACTAGTACCGTTACCGAATTACTGTTTTGGTTACGTTTTTTTGACAAAAAACGTTTTACAAAATAGAAACCGGTAAATTACTTGCCTTGGTTTTTCTTTTTATTCTTTATAAATATATTTTAATTTCTTACAATTTACTAATTAGTATTTAGCTGTTAAAAACCGGTAATGGTGCCGGTTTAAACCAGAGCGGGATTCCGAAATTTCCCGTAAAACCGGGATTTCAAACAAAATACCTCAAAACTCAGCAAATATTCTTGTTTGACAACTAAATTGTAAATTACGAAACGGCAAGGGAGCAAAACGAAACGTACTCGAAACACGGTCGAAAACGTCGGCAGCCGACTCGCCCTCAGGAAACCGGTAGAAGAACCGGCCGAACCGCTCGCGCGTCTTCTTGGTGAGGCACATCCTCTCCTCCACCTGGAAGTTCCCGAAGTCCTGCTCCCTCACGCGGCACTCCTCGCGCACGCCCACCACGCGCCGCCGCGAGAACGCCCGCCCCGCCTCCCGCAGTGTCGACCGCGTCCGCTCGTACGGCGACACGTAGAAGTAGACCCGCCACGCTTCCCAAGACTCCTCGCCGGCGATCGCCGCGCGGAGGCGCTCCCCGGCGCGGCGCGCCTGCGCGAGCCCCGCGGCGGTGAGGGGGATTCGGTGGTCGGGCGTGGTGGTGTAGGCGGCGCCGTCGAGGTTGCCCTCCGACTCGCCGTGGCGCATGAGGATGATTCGTTTGGGAAGGAGGCCGACTCTCCCATTGCATCCGTGCAATGGGGACATCTTTTTTACGGGATCTGAATCTGAATCTGAATCTGAGGGGGGTTTTGGTGGGATTTGATTCGAGTGATGGTGAAATGGAAGAAGATGGGTTTGTGTGTGGAATGGTAATTGATGGCTTCTTTCCTCCATCTGTATCTCAAATTTATACTCTTTCTAGCGTGTGTGGATTGTGAAACTCGTGTATTGATTAAACTGCGTAATCCTTAACTAATTTCTTTTTTCTTTTTAATTAATGGAAGTGTAAGCGATTAATGATCCCGTGGTGGTGGGATTAATCGTGTATTTCGATTTTAAATTATTATTTCAAAGAAAAAAATTCAGAACCGTTACTTTTTTTTTTATCTGAAAAAATTTAGATTTAGAACTTCGGATTCCGAATTTTATCGGAACCTGAAAGGTTCGATTTTGATTTCGCATTTGTTTTTTTTAGTTATTTTTTAGGATCATTAGATTTTAAAACCAGTGGGATGGCTATAAATCCTAAAATTACGTTAGTTTTACTCGTTTGACTTTGACATCGGGATAAAGTTCTAAACATTTATCTGTTAGTTTCTTATTATTATTATAGATAATAACGATAAATATATTTAAATTTACATGAAATTAGCAATCACATACTTAAATTATATTTGCGAAAACTAAAATAGTCCAAGTGCGTTAAAGTGGAGGACATGTGTTTTCTGTCTTCATGGTGTCTTTCCCGTTATTTTATATGCTTGTTTAACCAAATTTCTATTTAACATATTTAATTTGCACGCTTTTTATTATAATTATATGTGGTAAATAATGATATGATGACATGTCACTATAAACTAATGAGAGTGACATAAATGATGTAAAAAAATACAAGCCCTATACTTTTACATGACTTGAATATTTTGGTCTTTGCAAATAAAATTTAAGTATATAATCGCTAATTTTATCTAAATTTGAATATTTTCCTATTAGTTTCTCTTATTATTATTACTATTTTATCAACCGTCAAGTTGGTCCTTTTAATATTGAACCAGCTTAGCACAGCTTAGACCATCAAACGAGCAAAAGAAAAGAAAAGGACAAAAGTGTTGAACGAGAAAAGCCTTTGCCCATAATTGAACAAGATTGATTTTCTTTAGTCAAATATTTTTTCTACATTTTTTTGGGGTATTTGAATGGGCCTAAAAAAAGAATCACTTCTAAGAACTCAACTTCAATTAAATAAATAAATAAAAATCTTGATTACTATATTGATGAATTGATTACTTCAATCAAGGCTTGCGTTACATGGTGTACAAATTGGTTACTACAAAATGGAAAATTAATATATTGATGAATATATTAGTGTTGGTCGTGTTGTGTAATGCTAAATGAAATAATTTAATTTATAATTTGCCCCTACTTTATACGTGTATTCATGTTCCCTTCAATAGTGAGAGAATAATATTTTTTGTCTTAGTTGGTTCCAACTTATCTTACATTAATGTGCTAATTAAATTATATATCTGTTTTTTTTTTTCAAAGTGGAACTTTGCATTTTTTTATTTCACTTAAAGAAAAAGAGTGTAAAGTTATAAATAAATAAAAATAACTTAAATTTGGTTAAAGATATAATAAATAAGTAAACAAGGGTGTTCAAAGTATTTTCATGATTTATTCCTTGCTGATTGCAAATATTTTAAAAGACCGCGACAAAGAAGATGTGCTAATTACATTATGTGCTTTCTTGAAAGTAGAATTTTGCATTTAATTTACAAAGTAAAAGAAAGAAGAGAGCATACTGGACAAATTATTTCCATATAAAATAAGGCTAAAGGAAAATAAAGATAAAATTAAAAACAATAATAGGTGAATGATAAACCCATGTTCATGTGATTGCTTTTCATTTTTGTTTTGACTTGAAAATGCGCAGTCCATCGTCGCCATTGGCTAAAAATCTTGAAAATAAAAGGAGAAAAAAAGAAGAGATAAAGATAGGTGAAAGTGACACGACTCAACCGATAAATTTGAAAAAGAAAATAAAAATACGACGATGTGTAAAAAAATAATGAGACATGGCAGTATAAATTCTAAACAAAATTTTGATATAGCATAATTTGTTTATTACAATATTTTGATAAATGTGCATCTGATATGTCTAATTTGAATTTTAACGTGAATGACACTGAATGACAGGCGTAGAAACGTGGAGAAAGCTCCAAAAACAGACTCAAAAAATATATATATAATTTTAATGGAGATGCGGGGAAGGAATCGAACCCCGTGCCTCTCGCATGCGAAGCGAGCGCTCTACCATATGAGCTACATCCCCATTTGAATATTAGTATTTAATTTTACTTATCATATAATGAATTTATGAAATATCTTTTTTAATCACGATATTTTAGTCGGTTTGACCTTGAATCGCTATCCGATATTTTGAGGATATTAAACTACGAGCACTTCCAACCAAAAATTATATGCCACCTCTAAATATCATGTTTGAAGGGACCGATATCATAATTAATATAATCATTTATAGTGAAATCAAATATCACAGATAATGAATGTGTTGCACAATTAATAAAGTTGTGATATAGGACTCAACAACAAAAATTTAGTTTAAATTATGTGATCAACGAATACAGAAGTCGATATGTCCGAGTGGTTAAGGAGACAGACTTGAAATCTGTTGGGCTTCGCCCGCGCAGGTTCGAACCCTGCTGTCGACGTTAATTTTTTTTTTTAATATAGCTTCATTTAAACGACTTATTATAAATACTGTATACAAACGACCGGGAATCTCTTTTGAGCGCGCGTGATTATGGTTCTTTTGCCACCATCTTAATGAAATCAGTGAAAGAATGAAAACAATACGAATATTTTCAGCATTATTTTTTGTGAAAAGAATAATAAATAAATACATACATACATACAATATACATACGTATTTCGGCTCAATCGTTCATTGTGGAAAGGAAACTAGAAGTGTGCGATTTTTTAAAAAGGGATCAATTTCACCAAAAGAGTTGGAAAATTGAAAAAGCCATGGGCAGAAACGACACTAGCGGAAAGACTTGGTACTACATTAACGACATAGTTAAGTTGAGCGTAATGAAAATACAAAAATGGTTTGTAATTCATTAATATGTTAATTATTTTGCTTCAATTAGCATAAATAAGTTAGATGTGTCAATCATTTCTTAAAACTGTTCAAATAAACATCCTAAACTGTTCAAAAAATCATTTCTTAACACATGATGTATCATGTATATGTATTTGTATATGTATATCCATTCTTGCAAAGGCAAAAAGACTTATTTTAGAAATTAGTTATGAAACAGAAAGATTGTAAATTGTAATGCCACTTAGGACTTAGCTAGCTAATAGCTCATTTTAGTCAAACTCTTATATTCCATACTAAATGTTAACATTTGACTTCTTCCTTAAATATAGTAACAAAATAATATATTAAAAAGTTTCTTATAATTAAAAAAATATTATCAATAATTAAATTAAATTTGTGTTAAATTTGTATACTTATGAGTTATGTCTATACTCTCTCTCTCTCTCTCTCTCTCTCTCTCTCTCTCTCTCTCTCTCATATGGAAAATTATCAAGTTGAAATATTAAAGTAAAAAATAAAAAAATAATTGAAATAAAAAATATATAAAAAATAAAATATGATATATAATAATTTTTTCATGATAAAATGTCATACAAATACAAAAATATAATTAGAAAAAGAATGATAAAAAAATACTATCCCTTTAATTATTCATATAAAGCATGGCTAAAAAAATTTACTTTTCCTTGCACTTTAACAAAGAGAAGTTTAATAATAGCACTTATGGTTGAAAATTAATAACAAAAAATATGCTTTTCATTCTATAAATAAGTAGCTTACAGCCAATATTTGAGACTGTAGTTTTGGAACATTTCAATTCATGAAGATAAAGACAGCCTATAATTAGACATCATGGACTTTACCCAAAAAATAAATAAAATCATTCCGTGTAACTATTTCTTTTAATTTTTCTTAGTCTCCAAAAATAAAAAATTATCATCAACCATACTAAAAATCCACAAGAAAAATGCTTTTACGTCCCTTTCCGTCACTTTTCCAAGTTGACTATGCGTTCACATACCCATCTCTTATCCTTATTAACTTATATGTGTGGGGTGTGCAAAATAACCGGTAACCGAAATTTAAAACCGTAACAGAAAATTATCCGGTTTAAAATAACCGTAACCGAATTATTTTGAAAACATGTTAAGGTTAACCGTATCCGGTTTCAAACAGGATAAGGTTACAGGTTATTTATTTTTCAAAACATGTTATTTTAGTAACCGGTTTTTGTAACCGGTTTTAATATTAATTTTTTTATTTAAATATTTTATAATTAAATTAAGTAGGGTTTTCTCTCTTTCCGTTAAAACCTCTTCGACTTCTTTCTCCTTCGTTTTCTCACCTACCCTTTCTTCTTTCCTCCTCCTCGACTTTCTCTTTTTTTTTCTCGCCTAATCTTCTTCAGTTGTTTTATTGTTCTCTGCTTGATCTTGTTCACTATTTATTATTGTTATGCTTCATATTATTTATTCAAGTTTTATTACTATTGTTCATTTGGACCGATATGTTTGATTGTTGTTTATATGCTATATTTTTTTTAACCAAAAAACAGGTTAAAGTTATTAAACAGGTTAATTAGATTTTTTTAACCGGTAATTAAGTTAACCGGTTTCCGGTTAAGGTTATTAAAACATGACTAACCAGAATTAGGTTAAGGATACCAAATAGTGAAAAATAAACAAGTTAACCGATCAAGTTGCAACCCTATGTCTGTCAATCACCAATACGAGCGAGCCACATGTCAGGGCTTTCCTTTGATTAAAGCTTTTTATAGGTAAGACACTGTTTACCAAACCTCAAATTTTCACGAGAAAATTTAGAGTAAGGCCAGCTTTTCCTTAGCTGGTAAGTTCACATGTCAACATTTAGTTAATTAATTAGAGGAACTGTTTTATGAAAACCCATTAAATTCATAATTAATGTCAAAGAATTAAAAAATTCCGCCTTCCCGTCTACTTCTCTACTCGTCACCGCGTTCATTTCTAATTTTCTATAGATGCATTTCGTTGTTATTTAAAAACAAAATTGGAATATAAATAAATAAAAAGTTTAAGAAAAAAATTTATATAATAGAAGATTTATGAAAAAAAATTATATAAATAACATCTAATGATTGACTTATATAATAACATAGAAAATTACCATATATAGATATGTTTATTGAAAGCAAACACAGCTAATCATTTGTAGGCAATACTGGCAACCGACTTTGATGATATCATTCAGTACTCAATTAAATATCAAACACTTAAAAAATAATAATTAATGTCGCTAAGATAATGGTGTGCCGTGTGTGTGTCTGCAAAGAACAAGTCAACAAACCAAGTTTATCAATCCCGATGAAGAAGAAGGAAAAAAAAAAACACAAAGCCCACTGCAAATCACATTAGATTATTATTATTTTGTAAATAATTTTTATGTGTATAATTTTTCTTCGAGTGTTGTCCATTATCTCGAAATAATAATAATAAAAAAAGTGTTGTCCGTTTGTGCAGAGCTCCACAGCTATCCATCGAACTACGAAACTCTTCATTGGGATTAACAAGCATCGACCGACCATTTCAACTCTCCAAAATATTCGAAACAAAAATGACACTGATTTTTTCTTCACTTTATAAAATATAATCGTATAATACTATATATAAATGTATGGGAATCGATAAACTATATAGGCGCGAGCGAGAAGGAGCTTATTATGTACAAAAACGACGTCGTATTTAACCTCCTCAGACCGCCACGTGTAACCTCCTCACTGGGTGGCTTTGTCTCCACACAGCGTGGTGGTGAGCTTGCAGATTCTGTTGACACCGCCGGAACCCTTCCTCGCCGGAAGAACTCGCCGGAAACCTCCATTCTTCCCCTCCGGCGACCGATTCTTTCTTCTCCACTTCTCTCTCTTTTTCTACGTTACTGTCTTTGTCGTCTTCTTGCTCTTCGGATTCTTCTATGATGCAATTCTCGTCGCCGTTTTCGTCGTCGCCTCGGATGAGGTGCAGCCTCAACCGCCCGTCTCCCCGGGTGGCCCGGAGAATCTCCGGGCGGTTGATCCTCACCTCCGTGAGCTCCAACCGGCCGTCTTTCCTCACCGGCCGCAAGAAATAGCTCGGCTGCCCGTTCCGGTTCAGCGACGAAATCGGCGGCGGGAACTTCCTCTCCCCCGACGCCCTCCGCCGCTTCTCGCTCAGCTTCGAGCTCCTCAGCGGCTTCGGATCAACCGCCACCTCTTCCTCATCGTCGTCGAGCCGCCTCTCGTCGGAGCTCTCGAACCCGAGGCTCTCGGTGCACGACATGAGCCCGTCGACGCCCCCGCCGATGTCATCGATGAACCCGATCCCCCCGGGGTCTTTGGGAGGCTTCGCGGCCGCCGACGTCGACTCCACCACGTTGGAGGGGCGGGCCCGGGTGGCGGAATCGGAAGCGACGAGGCCGATTAGCCCCTTGGACCAAATCTGCTTGTCCCGGTTCCGGTCCCGGTCGCGGGGTGGATTGAAGCTGGTGCGCCAGAAGGTGATCATGAATATTGGGGAGAAGAGCTTGTTGAGGAGTAGGAGGAGGAAGGAGAGGGAAAGGCAGAGAGCTGTGCGTAGAGAGAGGAAGGCGGTGATGAGCATGTTGGCGATTTTGTCTTTCTCTCTTTATTATTATTTTTTGGAATAAATAAATATGAGGAAAATGAAAGAAAGTGAAGAGTTGGGAGATGAGGGTATTAATAATATCCGCAGGGGGAAGATAGGGGAGAGAATGGTGAAGGCACTGCCAGCGAGGCAAAACGACTGAGCTGGACTCACACTATTACCGGGTCCCATGGATCTTCGTTAATATCCTCACCTTTTTCTTTTTAATTCTTTTTCTTTTGTTAATCGCAGTAAAACTACCTACAGTTATCCAAAATAATGCATTCTATTCTTAAATTTTCGTGTTTTTTTTTGGTACGTGAGTAAAACTCAATATTAATTGAGACATAGAGGAAAAATTAATTGAAAATAGAATTATGGTATTTAATTAGTGTAATTATTGTAGAGGGCGATTTTCACCGCCCTTTTACAGTCACAAGAATAATCGAAAGAACACAATAATGATATGAACACGAATATTCCTGATTTATTATATTCGTAAAAAGGACTCGGTTTCTCCCGTTGATTAGCTGGACACTCGAAGTATGATGAACAAATACACGACGGCGCTCTCTAATATCAATATATTCGGATTACAATAGATCAGTACTCAAAAATACAAAGAAATCTCTCTTCTTCTGGAGTTTCTTTCTCTAAAAACTAGTTTCTCTCTTCTGTGCAGATTTTTTCTCCTCTTCTCTGAATGAGGCTTCTCTTGCCTTTTATAGAGTTTACATTAAGTCCTCTTTTCGGCTTTCCCGCTCTTTTTCTCTTTCATCATTCGTTTCCTAAAGTGATTTGAGGGAAGGCATGACAGATTTCTGCTTTATGTCGCATCTGAGCAGACTGTCATTTTGGGTAGGTGAGCCTAATTAAATGCACATCTCCTCAGCCGACATTTGGCCCTGTAAGCCTCGTCGCTGACGCTTCTTATCGAGTGGGTAGGTCAGCTTCATTAAATGCACATCTCCTCAGCCGACATTTGGCCCTGCAAGCCTCGTCGCTGACGCTTCTTATCGAGTGGGTAGGTCAGCTTCATTAAATGCACATCTTTTCAGCCGTCATTGGGCTCTGCGCCGATCATCATGACGAAAACCCTCGAGACGAGCGTGATGGGACGCTTCATCGCGGTTTGGCTCTTACGCTAACCATCCCTCCTCGTGGCTAGACCTCCTCGCGGATGATCCCCCTCGGGAATAATCCTCCTCGGATGAGGACTTCCTCGTCTTCCCTCATGTCGTTTATGAACAAAACGACACGAGTTGTGTTGAAGATGGATTTGACGAAATCCGACCTCAATAATTATTATTTTTAAAAATATATAGCGGTGATTTGAATTACTTGAGGCATTTTTGTTGTAATTATAGTAATATATTGATATACCTACCTGTATTGGGTTGGCCTTGGATTAATTTGAAAATATATGGCTGGCTTTCGGTTTTGATTTGTTCTTAATTTAATCGCTTCCCTGTCGGGTATATCATTTAAATATAATTAAATATTGATTCTTATTCTTGATCATTATCCAAACTTCAAACTTCAAACTTCAAAGACCCGAAATTATCTCATAATTTATGTATACTATATCATTTCTTTAAAAAAAACATATATTTGACTAAGAGTCAGGATTATCCATATGGTCTTTGTATAGTTTTTTTTTTATGTAATTTTTGTCCTAAGAATGTGGTAACGAACACGTAACAAAAATAAACACGATACTTATATATATATATAAATTCTATCTTTATATTTTAATCAATTGTTTATTATAACATTAGTTTGCTTTTGTTGTCGTATGAAAGCGAAAATCACGTTACGTACTGAAATATGCAAAAGTTATTATGAATTTTGATATATATACTTTATGGGTTGACTCTTGCTTGGTTAATAATGTGGTGATATTTTGGAGACATGGCAAGGATATTCTTGGGATGCAATGATGCATAATGGGGAATCTGATGTAACATTTTTCTATGAATTATTCCTGATTTGTTATAGGACCGTTACATTACTCACGTATGCATGTATAAGATAATATACCATTATTATTTCAAACAGATATTTGTTTCAAATATTAATACAGCATATATGACACTAATGTAACGGGTTTTTTTTGTTCATATTCGATGATATATAATTATATATGAACAAGTTGAGGATTTTTTGTGTGCTTTGGTTTCTTCTGCATGTTAATATAATTTCGATAATTTGAATAATGTTAAAACATTCTTAGTGAGAAGAGCGAGTGGATATTATAGTCATTCACTGTTAAATATAAGTGAATATAATAGCCATTCAGTGTTAAATTTAATCATGTCAGAACTTAATTTATATACTTTTAATTATTCCAACTAATTATATCAAGAATATTATATAGACTTTTAAAATATTACAAAATTTTGATTTTGTAAAGTTTACATCCAATTATACACTGAATGACTAAACCCTTTGTAATATTAGGAATATATTTGGATCAAATAATATTAGGAAGCAATCTGATTTTAGCTTGTGGTGTTATATTTATATGGGGGTGTCCACCAACATGTGGGGTAAATATGCATAGCTTTCTCTTGATTGTGACATTGCTGTGCCATCAGATCCATGTATGATATAATTTATGATAATTAATAAGCATAAGAGTTTAGGAAAAAGAAAGTTATTTTTAGTCAACATATGATACCAAATATCTTATACAATTATTGACATTAATAGAAATCATATGAAATAGAAAGTTCTAGTTTCTTCTAAGAAATTATGTAGAGTTCTGTAAGTTTCAATTGGTTGAGGGATTTATTGTAGTTTGTCACATTGGATTTGACTTTTTTGCTTTATAAAGTGGACCTTAATTAAGAATATTAATTGCGGTCTAATTAAATTCTAAACCAAGTTTCAGTATGTTGACAGTGACAGAGGGTTTTGCCGCCGGCAAAACGAGCGACCGACAAGAAAACTCCTCGCTTCACTTTGAGATTTTCGTTTTCGGTCAAAATCTAATTCCCGAGTATGTAATTCTTAGTTTAAGCACCGATCAAATCACAAAAAGATAATTCATTCATTAATTATAAATGTTAGAGTCTTATCTTGAGGACCAAAAGTATTTGAGTGGCTAATATTCGTTTCATTGACTTCATGGATTAATGTTGCATCATCAAATTGAAAATACTTTTTTACGCAAAAAGGAACGAAGACTTTATAGGGGTCACATACAAAGAAAGATATATGTTTATCTATATATATATATATAAATAAATAAATATAGGTATCTTCCAATTGTTATTCAAACAAACCAATGCCTAATAATGGTATAGTTTTCAATAAAAGCGTGACATAAATCGGAAGGGCAGTGGTGATAGATGATGAGCTCATATCAACCACAAAATTCTTATCTCTTTATATTTGTATTTATACATTTATCATAGATAGTTTTCAAGGCCTAATCCCTTTTGAAGATTCACACTGCTACACAATATTATTCGAATTTATTCGAATTTTGGTGGGGTTGAGGAATAGACCGATAAGGGGTGCGATCATACCAACACTAATGCACCGGATCTCATCAGAACTCCGAAGTTAAGCGTGCATGGGCGAGAGTAGTACTAGGATGGGTGACCTCCTGGGAAGTCCTCGTGTTGCAACCCTCCTTTTTTAATGTCCCGCCTAGTATTGAACCTCTTGTTGCACGTGACTCGGTTTGTAACGAGGGAGTTCCGACCCTTGTTCGGGACGTTTGTTTGGCTTCTGCCGCTAGTAATATGATGTGGAGTACTCTTCCCTCTAGAGCCGCATCCGTTTGGGGGACTCGGAGGGTTTAATGAGGCTCGTCTTTCTTTCAAAAAAAAAAAAAAGGAATAGACCGATAAGACAGTCCGGCCCGATTAATGCAATCAAGTAACTAACACAGAAAATAATATATTAAAAGTTTTTTTTTTTCATCACATTTTTAATTTCATTGAATATATGGCAAAATTGTGAAATTGGCGTATGTAATTGATTACGTCTCACGTGTTTCCGATAATATTAAGTCATTTACAAGTTGTAAAGTCTGTTTTCTAAAAGCGTTAAAAAGCGAAAGTCCAACCCAAAAAGGAGCTCAAAAGGACTAAAAACTTACAAAGACTGCCCGGGTCCACTACATAAAAGTCAACTACGCCCAAGCCCTCTAAATCAACTTTTTGCTCTTCTAAAGGCATTTCACCGCTCCTATAAATACTCATGGTCATTCCACACTTTGGGCCCCCAGTTCATTCACGCTCTTACCAATTACCATTCTCATGAATATACTGACTCTCTTAAAGTTAGTTCTAACATATCGAGCTAAAAACTCTCTAGATCTAATTCTAAAAATACCTTCATTCCCACTATTTCTAAACAGTACTTCCCGACAAAAATATACTCGACTAATATTTCGTGTTGGAGTGAGCTAGCGCAGGAGGGGACCCCTCCCCGCTGCCTTGAGCTCACGTTTGCTTGTTCTCGTTGTTATAAAGTTCAAGAAAGCCCTGACACTCTCGTGGCCTTGCTCCGGATCGGCATGCTACTCACTTCATACGGGAACTCAGAAGAAATCTCGAGATTGTCCCGAGTCCTTCGTAGCCTTGCTCGGGATCGGAATGCTTCTCAGTTTACACGGATCATTAAGAAGAAGTTCGAGAACCAGCCGAATCCCTAGACCCTCTCTCAGGATAGGCACACTTTTCACTTCAACGGAGACATCAAAAAGATTCCGGGAACGGCACGCTCCCTCAAGGACACCTCTGGAACGGAGCCACCATCCAACTACCAAAAAAGAAGGAATTTTACGCCTTTGGTACACGAGCACTGAGTTTGGCCGAGGTTCGGATACCTGGCGGGTTTTCTTGCTAATTTATCAAATTGAAATTTAACATGAAAAATCTCAAAATTTAAAAAGAGCAATAATTGTGTAATAAACATAATGATATATGTTCATGCCGTTTTTTGGATCAAACACTGTTGCGGCCCAATTGTTGGTGTTGGGCCGGGCCCAATGTCGTTTTGTGGACTTTTGGTGGGCTTATGATGACTTGTGTTGGGTTTGTAGGCCCTATTGCGGGGATGACAGATTCTTTCCCCCTTCTTGGTGTGTATGATACGGATTCCGAGTGAAGTCCCTGGTACTGAGATCTAAACGTATCGTTCGCCGTTCGTGATCCGGCGATCCGGGGATACTCACTACCTGTTACCTCCAGGCCAGGAATGGACTAGGCCGGGTTACAGGTTTGGGCTCCTCACAAGATCGGGTTCCCACGAACGGGAGAGTGTGTTTGATCCAGCAATGAATCTCAGGAGATTGGACCCTCGGCCCGTGAAGTCAATCCTAGTCTGGGTCCTACAGACTGTTCACAAAGTCACGATATCTATGAAAGATACGGACTGGGAAACAGAACGGGTTCCGCACAGAGCTAGAATTAAGACAGGCGGGGTCGTCAATCATCCCGGGATTCTCTCCAGAGGTTCCCCTCAGGTTGATCTATTGAAAATATTTCTCCGAAACTTCCGCTTTCTCTCAATTTCTGGACCTGGCAAAAGAATACCCGAGGTCAGGGAAAACAGGGGGGAATACCCCCTGATTCACCTCCGACGCTCAACATTAGTGGAATATTTTAGGGGGAGGCGAGTTTATAGGGAGTAGAGAGAGGCTCGAGAGAATTTGGTCGAGTTCCGATGCCTTTCGGTTTGAATGAACCGAGCTCCCTTTTATAAGGGAATCCGAGGACTAAAACGCAATTATCTCCCGCTTCTGGAGGCCCCTGAAGAAAATAAATATAGTTTTTTGGGTCCTCGGAGTGAGATCTTTCCAACGCCACCAAAATCAGCCCGATCCGACGCTCCACGCGCCCACACGCGCGGGATTTGTGGGGCTGCATCATTTCACTCGCGCGAGTGAAGGGCTGTGGGCCCTGATGACGTGGGCAGGCTGACGCGCGCGGGCTGACGTCATCTCTGGCGCACATGTGGGCCTGTGGGCCCCCCAAGGTGTTTCCGAAGTGTTTTTTCGCTCCCGAGCTCGTCCCGCGTCCGTTTTTCACAAATTTTATGTCGTTTTTGAGTATCTTGATATTTTTAGGAACATCTAGACACTTTATTTTACGAAAACGGGCCTCCGGAGGGTGTTTTGGATTAAAACTGACTTAATTAATTAAAAGAAAAATTAATTTAATAATTTTTCTTTTATTAATTTATTTTTAAATCAATCCCGGGAATTACCCGTAACAATATATATTTGAGATATACATTGGAGGGGATTCAATAAAAATACAAATTAGTATTACAGTTTTTGGGTCTGTCTTTAAATTAGTTTTTACTGTTTTTTTTTTTTTTAATGAGATATAGATAGTAAACGACAGTGTGAGGATTACTCTAAAAGTATATCAAATCCTTATATATAACGTGCTTAGTGTACCGTTTTTTGTTTTGTTTTGAAAGAACTTAATTTATCGTTTTCAAACGAGTAATATTTTACATTCAAAATTAATGATCACAATATATGTGACATACATGATACATCATAAGCTATACATAATGCAAAGTTACAAACAACATATTAGACAATAAAATATATTATTTTGGCCGATAGACTATACAAATATAAATCTTTGGTCCCCTCATATCTACAAAAAGCCGAAAAAGTAAGGAAATCACACTTTTGTAAAAGAAAAACAAATTAAAAGACAATTGATAAATTATTTTCATAGAATTTCATAATTTCAGGACAATATATGTAGACATTACAAGCCCAAACATTAAATAAAAAGAAAAAGAAAATATCTTAAAACTGTTTCGACAAAGATTCCAAAATTATTCGTTACTTACCTTTTAAACTCGGCATCCATTATATATATATATATATATATATATTTCGACAAGGACTCCAAAATTATTGGTTACTTATTTTTTAAACTCGGGACTCGTTATATATATGTTTATATATGTAATATATATAATTATATATATATATATATATATATATATTTTAAACCACATATTGAATCATGAAGAGAGTACTAATTACTTAAACGACACCAAGCTCATGCACGCTTATTTGTAAGTATGTGTATATATATTAGTTAATTCAAACCAATTCCTCTACGTGTAGTAGGAAAAATGGTGAAGAGAAAGCTACAGAAAGCTCCAACACCCAAAGGCAAGTTCATGAAGAGCGATCTCAGGTCACTCCCAACCTCAGGAAAGTAACAGCTCTGCACATCCGAGTCACTCAGAGCAAACACCAAGAACATGGTCAACGACACGAACGCATGCACAAAGTCAACGAACCTCAGCTTGAACCTCTCCAGCTCCACCTTCTCATCGTCCCCGTCCCCGTCAAAGATGTAGAGCCCCCGCCACGTGGCCAGGCCGTAGTGCAGCTTCCCGCGTGAGTCAACGAAGGCGTCGGTGAACGAAGAGAGGAGGCAGAAGACTGCACAGACGGTGGTGAGGGCCGCAGTTAGGTATTTGTTGGAGACGCCGCACTGGCCGTTGTTGGAGAAGGACGGTGCAAACGTTTGGAATGCTAAAACCGTGCCCGTCGGGAGGAGGTTTGCTAGGTTAGCGGCGCTCGCTAGGGTTTGCCTGACGGGGTGGCCGGAGCCCCCGCGTTTCTTGAGCGGAGCCAGAGTCGGCGGTTCCGCCATGGGAATATCAATAAAGGAATAGCTAGATGATGTGTATATAGTGTATATGTACGATGTATATTAAAGAAAGGGATTTTATAGCGTAAAGATATGATCATGTGGGAATAGCTAGATGATGTGTATATAGGAATTTCGCTTTAATATATCACAGTATTTTTCACAAATAAACCCCTCTACTTATCAAAAGAGTAAAAATTTAGCTCAATGTCTACTTTAATTTTTCTATACCTTAAGGATACTTTAATATAAACTTAGTAATCACGCATTGAATGTATATTTTGGTTGTTTTGAGAAATAGAAGGTTTAGTTCTGTAAAAAAAAAAATTAAAAAAAATCACCAATGCCTTGTGAACTCACTTTACCTCTTAAAATTAACTAAAATGTAGCATAATTAATTCCTTTATGTACTATAACATCACATGATTTGTTTAAAAGTAATTTGATCTATTTCTCTAAATCATTTCAATACTTTTTCATGTATTGTATTATTTGATTGTTCGACAATATTCTCATACATGAACTAGTATATTGATCTCGTTTGGTAACAAATAATTAACAAAAATATATTCGAATACGTCATGTACTAGTCCTACACACATAGACTTTTCCGCCATGTATATACGCCTCGGGGGAATTGTACTAATTTACAAACGAACATTGCGGTTTAAAGTTCCAGGGCATTAATGTCAATTACTCAAAACTAAATTTATAAGGTACCTAAGAGCAAAGTTTGTGAATATATTCCGAAGTTTATTATTGAGGTTAGAATAGCGTGAGGGAGATGGTATAATAGGTAGACAAGGTTAGGCCAAACTCGTGTGGTTCAAGGAACACACACACCATGTGGATCAAGTGCATTTGTTAACAAGGATACATGTTTGACCTAACTAAGCTTGGTTTTGCTTCCGGGCTTGCCAATGCAGTTTGGGATCGTGCGAGCTCTCACTCCTTTTGTTTTTACTTCCTTTATGTCTCTCTTTCTCTTACGTTTGTCTACCAGAAACTCTGTGTTAGTCTTAGGCTTATTGGTGACCGTAGAATCGGCGAGCCATGAACTGTTCGAAGCAGTTTTCCGGTTTCGTGCTGTGTCTGAAATTAGCGTGGGTAGAGCTCATGAACTTTAGTTTGCGACAACAATGTTCATTCTTTAATAATAAAAAAAAGCACATTAATCGCTCAATGTTAAAAGTGACGGAAAAATGTAGACTTGTGCGCATCATATGACGTACTAGTATGTATTTTTGTCTCAATTATCTACCCAGGTCAATATATGACAGATTGAGAGATTATTACGAAGCTTAATAAAAGAGTTTAGTTCTTAATATAATAATTCTTAGAGTGAAAAATCTGAAGAAAAAAAAATATAGGAGAAAGATAATAAATTGGATGAACATACTTTCAAGTAAATCATATGTTGCTTAAAGTTAACCGTTTCTGCCATCTTTTTAACGAGTAGCGGACTGTGTGCTACCTTTTGAAAAGTTGCAAGTTTTCTTTATTAATGTTTCACTATTTAGATATGAAAAAATAACTCTTTTAATTCTAGAATCCAAGTTTTACTGCGTATCTTCAATCCGATGTGTATTAATACGAATATTATTTCCTCTATTTTTCTACATAATGATTGAAGGAGAAAAGCTAAGCAAGTTGGAAAACAATTAGGCATAGTTCATGAGATTCAAGTGCATCAGTGCCAATCTCACTTAATTTCATCATAGCTTGCTCCCTTTTTATAAGGCAACATTTTTTATTAGAAATTATAAATCATGCCTGGGTTTTTATTTTTGTTCAATATTATTAAATTACCCCTTTTACAATTTTATTCGAAAAACTTCATTAAGAAAACGACATGAAATATTATGGAGAAAACAGCATGAAATGTTGATGATCTCATGTGAATAAAAAGGAAAAGAGGACTAAAAATATCACATGGAGGAAACGACATGAAATGTTAACGATCTGCGAATCTTGCATTGATTGCGGTTTAACTATTCTTCCAAAATCGGATTCAGCGAGGCTTGAATTTCTTCAAGTGTCCGCCCCTTCGTCTCCGGCACCAATTTCGCCACGAACACGACGGTCAACCTGCAGATGATCGAAAACGTTAAGAATGTTCCTGCAAGATCAGATCACATAAAATCCGATACGTCTCGAGTTGGCAGTTATGTCACTTCTGAATCCCTTAATAATTAAAAAACATAAATTTTTAAACAGGGGTCTTCATAATTATAGGGCCTTGGACGGCGGCCCAAACTGCCTAATGCTTGGGCCGGGCCTGCCGGAAGAAAGAAAGAACAGCAATGGGAAATAATACCTGCAGAGCTCAAGTCCATGAAGAAGTTAAAAGCAAAGGAGACAATCCAAGAGCCTAACCAACTGACAAGTGTCACGAGGCTCCCTGCTGAGCCCTTCATGTTTATTGGAAATATCTGATTATTGGAAAATTTTATTTTCATTAATTCTCATGATCATTATCAGTCAGAAGTAGAGCATGGAAATATAATAGAGTTATTTACAGTAATGTTTTTGACATCAATCCAATTCCCCTATACTTTTAAAAAAGTAGCACAATTTATTAACTCTTACATGTTAAAAATGAGAATGACTAAGTGTTCATTTATGCGCGACACGTAACTGGCTCGAATGTATTTTAATTAACTAATATACTTAGATTACGAGACGGTTGGAAAACAATCAATTACTCTGCTTAATCAAGAACTGTGAAGATGAAAGTCCCGCGAGTAATAAGACTGATGGTGCGCAAAGATTAACACAATTCATCATTAATTTCTTAACACGTGTTTTTGAAACTACAGGGGGCATTGCTACCAAAAAGAAAGTTGAGGGGGCAAACTGCAACAATATATAGCATCATAAGATTAAGAGCATCCTACCTCTGACATTATAACCCAAGGAATCCTCCCATACCTAGTGAGAAAGATCCAGTATAAACCTGGTTTGCATATATATAGTTATAATAAGAATTAATACACGTTTAAAACGTATTTAATTGTAAAAATAATAATAATAAAAAGAGTTAAGAAGAATTATTAATAATTTGGCTACCAGTACTCCAACAAGTGCTAAAATTGGAGTGACCTCCTTCCAGTGTGTAAAACCCTGCACAACCAAAGTTAGTAATTGAAATATATGTGTGTGTTGTATATATATATATCACAAGAAATGAGCAAATCAAAGAAGAAGAAAATTACGAGACCTGAAAGATGAACGACAATCCGACAAGAAAGCAGCCTAAACATGTTCCGGCCGACGACACCTGAGAGCATAATCAGAGTAATATAAATCGGCAATCAAGAAATTTACGTGAAGATTTCTTCGCTAGTAGTAATTTACCAAAAGAAGAGGTCTTCGTCCGGATTTATCCATCAAAACTACTCCTAAAGCTGTCATCGGAACCTGTCGAAGAGCGTTCAAAGTTCGTTGTAAGAGCAAAGAGACGCCGGGAAGTCGAGGTTGGAATCAGAAGAGAATGAAAAAAAGACTAACCTGAACACAAACCATTGCTATAGTACCAACACTACCAGAAAAACCTGTCACAAACCTAATATTCTTAACTAAAAATATATTAAAGCGATTTATCAAATACGAAAAAAATAATTCTGATCGGAAAGGCACAAACCGGCCGAAATGAAAATAGCGCTGGCGTAGAATACGATTGCGTTGACACCTCCAAATTGCTGCAGAACCATCAAGCCTACTCCGACCTAACCATTTACGAAATGTCAACGACAAGTTAATTACCGGAAATGAAACTGTTTTCGGGTATTAATAATAATTTAAGTGACGATTCTGACAATGAGCGAACGGGCGTATCGCCATTGGAACAGGTCGAGAATGTTTGATTCAGAGAGTCGCCTGAGAGTCTCTGTGTAATCCTTATCGCATCGTAAAACAAGTAGTATTAGAAAATGTTAAGATGAAATAGAAATGAGAATAGATTAAGTCATTGAGTTCAAAGCTTACTCGGATTTCGGCTATTTCACTAGATATATTTACACTCTTCCCTCTAAGTCGCTGCAAAGCGGCTTTGCTCTCACTTTCATGGCCGATCTTAGCCTGCAAAATCACGACAATGCTTCGTATAGTCGAAAAAGTGACCATTTCTTCATCAGAATTTGAATTTAGACACTTCTAACCAGCCATCTCGGTGACTCGGGAATGAAAAACAGACCAAGAAGCTGTATTAAACACGGAATTATTCCTGAAAATAAGAGAACCAGAAACCAAAATCCAGTAAATCAGTACAAAACGGCGATAATGGATATACTTGCTGAAAAAGAGAAGTTACCGAGAAGAGCCAAGGTCCGCCAGTTCACAAAAGCCCCGATGAGGTACGTCAGCGACACACCGCAACATATCATCAGCTGTGAAACTACAGATCGTCACATGGCATATACAACAGGATTTTCAGTATCGATTTCACTGTTTAAAAGACACAAGACCATACTTTTTGGTTTTTACAGTTCCGGACCTAAAACCGATTTAAGACCAAACTTCGGTTTTGGACCCCGTTTGACCCTTTCATTACATATGAGTCTACGATACCAAATGAAAACCAAAAACCGAAGACCCAATATGGTCTTATTGGACTAAAAACCTTGTTTAACGGATTGGACCAAATTGTTCAGTTAGGGTCTTGGGTACTCAGATTCGGCTTTCTGGTTTTTCTAGACAGGCTGCTCTTAGTTACCTGATGAACTGTTGTGAACGCGCCTCGAAAATCCCTGGGCGTGATCTCTGCGATATAGACCGGTACCTGATAGTTTACAAGTTAAAATGCACAGAGCATCAAATTAATTTATTTGGACAACATATTGAAAATTAGCAGAGATGAAGTAGAGTCTCAGAATTACCACATAAGAAAGAAGCCCCATTCCACATCCAACTAGAAGCCTTCCAAAGTCAAGCCACCAAGCAACCTTTCAACAAACCAAACTCTAAAACTTACTAAGTAATATCTCCTCGAAAAACGAACACCAAACTACGGGAAACTCGATTTGGCGAGAAAATTTTTCCTCGCTAGTGAAGAGAGCGCGACGACAGTAATGTCAAAGACTAAAGTCGCGCATTAGGATAAAATCCTTAATCCGAAATACATAATTGGACTTATCGGGCGGAATATTTGATGAAAGAGTAGTAACAAACCTTGGAGAAAACTATACAAAGCCATCCCACAATGCAGAATATCTCTGAGACCCCCATTGTCTGCTCATATATATATAAGAAAATCAATATATTTGAGTAATGTAATGATGTAAATGAGAAAATATAGTTAACTTACACCTCTTCTGCCAATATAATCAGCTAACTTCCCACTTATTATAGCACCGACCATCGCTCCAATCGTCAATATTGAACCGAAAAGCGAATACTGCATTAAAAACAGTGTTATAAATCAAACGCAAACACGCAATGAAAAGAAAAACCGACGTGAAAATCCAATTTCGTAACAAAAAATTATTGTCAGAAGAGAAGAATCCCGTATATTAATACTAATAAAAAAAGAAGTTACAACACTTGAAAGAATGCCAAAAAGATAAATGACAAGCTAATTACAATGACAATGATGACAATCCTCTAAAAAAAGGCGCTATTTACGAAAAGACACAATCGAAAAGGTCGATACCGCAGGGGAAGCCCCTAAACTCCCAACGGTATCGGCCAAATCCCTCCGCTTCTAGCTACACTATATAACCAACAAAATTCATGTCGTCTCCCAACAGGGACGGGAAAGACATTCAACGCAAAACTTCTACAAAATGTTTTTAAAAAACAAAAATTCAAATTTTATCTTTTCCAATTTTGACCTTTCTTATTTTTTCTTTTTCACTTTATAACTCTTAACTCCTGATTTGTATCCTGGGTCCGCCACTCCCCCGTCTGCGAAGCTTCGGAATGGGCCGGACCAAGAAAACGGATTCCGATTACACCCATAACAATTAAGATGAAAGAAAGAAAGAAGAAAAAACCTGTGCCACAGTGAGTCCAAGTTCATCAACTATTCCGGTTTGAGCCGGAGAGGAATATCCCACCTGCAAAGCACAACGGTCAGTCGATCCAACGGCTAGGATTTCATCTCAAAGTTCTGATCTGCTCTTACGGCAGAACCGAAGACATAGGATCCGGACACGGCGACCAAAGTGGTGAGCACCACCGTGGCTCCGACAGAGGACGATGCGTCGTCGTTTTCGTCGCCGCTGTGGCCAGTTCCGGTCGTTTGGTGCGTGAGCAGAGGATGTCGTTGATCTTCAATGCTGTGGGACTCCATGGTCGCCCAAAACGCCTGAGAATTGAGCTGTGAGAACAAGTGAAGTGGACGAGGAAGTTGTTGGTTGTGCTTGTCGTGTCATCAAATTTGTCGTTTTCTTCATTATTTATTAATGATTAGAATCTTTTCGTAAGCACTGCTTGTGTTTGTGATTTTCTTAATTATATATTTAACACTTCTGTATGAATACATTCCATTCGATTCGATTCGATTCCAGTTATAAATAATTCACTTAAGAGGATTCTAGATTTTTTTTAAGGAAAAACAAAATGATATATTTCATAAAACATAATAATGTATTTTCGATATTCGTCAACAATAAAGTCGGGTTTTTGTAACCGCGTTTATCGCTAAAAAGTGATGTTTCGAAAGCATACCACAATTCTTTTTTAGCATTAATCGATCTAGTAGATATAAGTTTTCAAATTAAGAATCAAGAAATAATGATAAACCTAGGCTACATACTAATAAAGACTAAAAACTATAATATATATATAATTCGCAATATTATTATTATTACTTGATGATATCTGAATATTCAAATTTTACTTGTGCTTTTATCGTTTAAATTTGTTATCGATTATACTTTCGATAATACTAAATTGACATGATTAATTTTTTTATTAAAATTTGATTGTACGTTTTTTTTTCGGTCCCTGCATGAAAAAATAAAGTTGATTATTGAGGTCATAGAGTTGAATTTATATTTGGTTTATGGAAATTTGTACATTGTAATTTTTTTTTTTTTGAGGAAAAATTTGTACATTGTAATTGATGTACCTGAGTAAAGATAGACCACGGAGTGGCAGTGACTGTGAGTGTGAATAGATTTAATAAAATTAAAATTTTAAAATGAAAAATAAACGACGGTCTACATATATAATTTATAAGTATGTCGCTAGTCTGATGAAACGACACCGCATTTCAAGAATGTCGTTTGTGCTCTAAACGACAAATTAGCTCTCCATAAAAGGACAGCAAATGCTCGCAGGCGAATGTCGTTTTAAACTAGATGGAGAAGTAATCATCAGTTACTGTTAGAATGAGGAAATTGTGAATATCATGATATATTTGCAAGCTTTCAATTGCGATGATGAGATATTCAAGGTTGTGAATTTTTTTTTTTGAGCTACTCATTCATCAGCAATCATATTGCACTAGAATAGATACAACAAGGAAGCAATTGACTGAAGATGATTATTGACTTTGACCGAAGTGCACCCACTCACAATATAAAAGGCAATTAGTTTGCAACTATAATATATTATTTATTTTCTTTTAATAGTCAGTTGCACAATAATAAAAATAATTTTGTGTCTATAAATAATGTCTCTGCCACAAATGTAATGGACATCATTTCATTTCATCAATGAAGTTCTATCAAATTATTAATTGCGTTTTTTATTTAATGCAAATTTCATGACTTTAAGTTTTTAATCAACGGAATTGAAAATTTGGGATTATGCGGTGTTATTTATAATAATAGTAATAATAAATATTTTGCTCGTAGCGATCCCCTTAAAATAATATAATTAGTATTTTGGGATAAAATATTGGCAAGTGGAATATTAGAAGAAGTGTACTTCATTCAAGGAAGTGATGGTAGTAGGTGAGATTGGACATGAATGATATTAAAAACTCGTTTCGAATTGACTAGTTTATTAATTATTACAATTAAATTCCAGATTACTTGCACTCAAATATAAATGTTATTAATTTTAATTTTTATAGTCAAAAGTCAAATGACTATCAGTCACTACTCACTCTTCTATTTTCCTAAGAAAGTATCATTATCAAATACTAGATGAAGTGCCCAATTCCAAAGAAACATTAATCAAATAGTTTCAACTCGGAATCTAGATCACAGCTTCTACGTATGCTAACATATAACAGAAATAAAAACCTAAGACGATTTTGTTTTTTTTTTTACTTGGAGGATAATATCCTGATAATAAAATGTCATATGGAAAGAGTTGTCGGTGTTTGAAAAACTACAATATCTTGATCGGTTGTAGGGTCGGATTTGAATTTGTCACGTTTTGTCGGGGTCTTTAAAGTAAGTAAATTTCTTGAGATCTTAAAATATTTAAAATTTATTTTTTATATGAAATTAAAGTATAAATAATTATATAAATTAGGACCGTTAAAGTTGAGAATTCCAAACAACGATCTTGCTCTCCTATAATTAGGTTAGGGCCAACCCTAATTTAGGACATCATCTTAAAATCTTTTTAATCAACTCGGCTCCAGTGAATTGTTCATTTTTTCAAAATAAAATTTTCATTTAATTAGTAATATTTGATGGAAAATTGTATAGCGTGCCACGCTACTAGTCGTCATGAACGAAAATTGTTTGGTAGCACAAAAGCTACTTTCATAGTTTCATTTACACGTTTATTGAATATAAATAAACGATTTAACTTTAAAAGGTTGGATGGACCCTAATAATATCGTTACTTAATTAAGCACGAGGATAATTGGTAAGGTCGGATCCAGTCGGATCCCTCTTAACACTAAGAAAGTCTTGAAGGTCGACGAATGGAGACCATGAAGCAAATCCCCGACCATGAACAAGGCCCGACTAGGAGAGCCGACGGCACCAGGACCCGACGAGGGAAATCGATGGTCTCCTCGTCGGGACCAAGACCCGACGGCACCGGAACCCAACGAGGGAAGCCGACGGCACCCGTACCCGACGAGGAGAGCCGACGGGAGCAAGACCCGACGAGAGCCGGCGGCACCGGGACCCGACGAGGGAAGCCGACGACACCAGTACTCGACGAAGAGAGCCGGCGACATCAGCACCCGACGAGAAAGGGTCGAGGAGACTGGCGAGACGAGACGCGCTGGCGACAGACAATGACCGATGGGATAGGCAATTAATGCCTGAGGCTAGGGGTGCAACCGGGTAGGGTACCCTATTTTTTCGAGGCACCCGGTACCCGGAACCGGAATCCGGGTATCTGAAAATTTGTACCCGGAACCGGTACCCTGAAATCCGGGTACCATGTTTTTGGGTACCCTATTTCCGGGTATCTGTATTTTGATACCCGGTACCGGTACCCGGTACCCGGTTTTGAGAACCGGATCCGGGTACCCGGTTTTACCCTGTACCCTGTTTTTTTTAATATATATATATATATTATTTATAATTAAAAACATACATTCATCTTAAAAAAAACTGCATAAAAAAATAATCCCGCACATCAAGCATAAAAGAAAAAACAGTCCAAAATGCATAAAAAAAATAGTCCGCATCAAGTATAACATAGTCCCGCGAAAAAAAAAAGAAAAAAAAGAAAAAAGAAACATAGTCTCCGGCATCAGAGGGAGGCGGGATTTTGATGAAGTCGGCGAGATGGGAGGGAGGCTGGATGAAATGAAGTCGAGCCCTAGTGCAGAGAAGTAACCCTAAAAATTAAATTACCATAAAAATAAAAGACAAAATTAAAACAGGGTAATAAACCGGGTACCGGGTATCCGGTTTTTTTAATTTTACTACCCGGTACCCAGAACCGGTTTCAAAATCGGTTCCGGGTTTCGGTTCCGGTTATTAAATCCGGATACCAATCCGGTTCCGGGTATCTACCCGGTTTCCGGGTATTATTTGCACCCCTACCTGAGGCTTCGATGGGACGGGCATTAAATGTTTGAGAACGCCGCGATGGGACGAGCATTTAATGCGGCCACATCGGATGTAACCCCGAAGACTCGAACCGCGCGAAAAGGGGATGCGCCAGACTTTTGCCAGACTCACGGAGGAGCGAGCCGATGGGACTCCGAGAAAGGAGGGAAAACTGGCCTATAAAAGGGGAGAGAAACCCATGTAAAGAGGGGAATTCAAAGCAGAGAGGAAGAGAGAGAGTTATACTTATAAAAGCAAGAAGGATAACAGTTTATCAATACAAGTTACCCTATTTTTCCATATTTCCCTAGTTAACAAACGGAAGGAACCGAGCTCTTCATTTTTAAGAACAAGAGCGATCTTGTGACTGTGGAGCGGTACGAATCGCCCTCAACAGTAATATTTTTTATTTTTATTTTTGAAAATAAGAGGGTAATATTTATATCCCAAAAGAATCTCGATCTAATCTTGCACTTATCTAAAGCGATCATTAACGTAATTGAAAAGGCTTTTAATTATATACAAATTGATTCAATTTATATTTATATTTATTTTCTTTTTGATTGTTTAATGACAAAAGTCATCTGACCAATATTGGCATTTGGCACATACATATGTTTCTGATTATTAAAGAAAATGTGCCAATGCGGCTTGTATTTCCTCTAAACTCCGCCCTTTAGTCTCCGGCACTAGCTTCGCCACGAAAAGAACTGCGGCCCCGGAAACAGCTGCAAACGTGAAAAACGTGCCTGCAATAAAATAAAAAAACAATGTTAACGCTAGCTCCAAAGAATTAAAAAAAGACAAGTGAAATAAATAATAATTATTGCCGTTATTAGTTTTTCTTAATCATTTATGAGATATGTCGGGATCGGTCCATTCGTTTCCAAAATAGCAAAAATGACCTCTGTGGTATGATTTGTGTGAAGTGGACCCTTGACTGTCAATTAATGATTAAAAAAATGAATTTCTTAATTATGAACATATTAAAAAAATATATTATTTAGCAAAATTTAAAAACCCTAAATAGTTTTAGAATGATAAATCAGTAAAATTAGAATTTTGTTCGTTACAGGCTATTTTCACTATTTCTAGAACGGATGGATGAAACCGCACATCTATCATAAAGGCTAATGACACGAATAACCAAATAAAACGGGTCAAATCCGCACATTTCAGAGAGGCTAATAACATGAAAAACTAACTAACTAACTAAATAAATAAAGAATAAAATATATACCTGAGGAGCTCCATTGAAACATGAAATTGAAAGAAATTGTAACAATCCAAGAACATGACCAATTAGCCATAGTCACAAGGCTCCCAGCTGACCCTTTAACGTTGATAGGAAATATCTGTTTAAAAAAAAAATAGAATTTATATCAATCATTGATTTAATATTTGGTATAATGTAATATTCAATAGAAAATTTTCTACACAATTTTGAAAAAGAAATTACCTCCGACATTATAACCCATGGCAATCCCGCCATTCCCATTACGAAAAAAATTCCGTAGCCCTGAAATTAGAAAAAGAAAAAATAGTTCATATATTAATTAAGCGCGTATTTTTCTTTACGTGACAGTGTCATGAGACGCGCGATTTCCGGTTTAAAAAAAGTGTGTGTAGTTAAATAAATACCTGTATTCCGAGAAAAACCAATATGGGGGTGAGGTGTTTCAATTGTTCAAGATCCTGAGACATCATAAACCAAATTGTTAGTGTGTACAAATTATTTTGTATGTGAAGAAATAAAATTGGCGTGTTTGAAAAAAGATTCGGTACCGGAAGTAAGAACGAAATGCCGAGAACGACGCAGCAAAAGCACATCCCCGACGCAGAAATCTGTACAAATTTGTGCCACCTTCTTAATTACATAGTCTTTTCAATGGTAAGTTGAAATCGAGACAGAGAGAAAACGCGGTTTTTACCATCAGCAGTGGCCTCCTTCCGATTTTATCAGTTAGAAGCACACCCATAACGACAGCCGGAATCTGGAACCGAAAATAAGACCGTTTTTAGAAACCCTTTGCGGGAAATTCAAAATCGTAAGATCCGTAGTGTTATTACCTGAAGAACGGCCATTGATATCGTTCCGACACTCACCGAAAAGCCTGCGAAACACAAACCATTTTTAGATTATGTGTATCTAATAAAACATGTTTTTTTGTTTTTTTGTTCGAAGACCAAGTTGTTTGCCTAACCAGCATCTCTAAAGATCGAGCCGGCATAGGAAATAATCGCCACATTTCCGGCAAACTGTTGCAGCGCCATCAGCCCAATGCCAATCTAAACAAAATAATTTACGAGCAAAACGAAGAAAACTTTAGACCTCTCGAGACAAAAAGCATAATAATTCTCAAGCAATCTCGTGACATTTAAAGGTTAAATTGACTCACGGTAAGAGCAAGAGCGTATCGTCGTTGGAACAACTCAAAAATGCTTCCCGAGCTAAGCTGAAATGTCTCTGTATAATCCTGCCATTACATGGTGAAATCGTAATTTTTCAGTTCAATTGTTCTCTTGTTTAATACAATTAGCCTAAGAGAGCAATTAATATATATATATATATATTTATATATATACTTACAATTATATCCGCTGCTTCTCCTGAAATATCAGCATTTTTACCCCTTAGACGCTGCAGCACCGCCGAGATCTCTTTGTATTTCCCAACTTTCGCCTGCATAAACATCGTCAATAAACTACGATTTGTAGGAATGACAATTCTAAGACAGTTTAAATCATTATTAATTAATAATATTGGGACGGGCCACGAGACGAGTGACTTCCGGCTCGATGAAAAAGAAAGAAAGAAAAACTCGGATTTAGTCTTGATGGACTTACCAGCCATCTAGGAGACTCAGGAATGAAGAATAGTCCTATAATTTGCAACAATGATGGAATTGCACCTGAAAATACATTTAAAAATAATAATTAGCACAAAAATAATTTTTTATCTTTCCGGTCAAACTAAAACCGAATAAAATATTTACCAATCAGAGCCAAAACACGCCAATTAACGGCATTCCCGACAAAGTACATGAGTGAAATCCCGCAGCAAAGAGTCAACTGTCTCGTTTAAGCAAATTCAGGTTTTTGCAAATAATTATTGAAACTAATAAGGAGAACAGATACTACTAATAATTAATATTAAAAAAAAAAAAAGTACCTGATAAGCAGAGGTAAATTTTCCCCTAATTTCCTTTGGAGTTATCTCAGCAATGTACACAGGAACCTTAGAATAACAAAAAAATGTTATTCTTTAGAATTGTACAAATATAAAAAATATATATCAGTGTGAATTTTTAAATTCCGGTTATGAAAAAAAAAAAAACTTCAGTTCCTGTATTAAAAATAAAACAATTCTTTAAACGGATAATTAATTTTGATCCGACAATCTAAATTAATTATCTGTTATTTAATAATTACCGTTCCGGAATCTGAAATCAAATATTTAGGGGACTAATCACAATCAATTACCACGTAGCAAATAAGCCCATTTCCAACGCCTAGCAACAGTCTTCCAATGTCAAGCCACCAAGCATTCTGCCAAAAAAAAACATAAAATAAATATTTGGTACAATTTTCAATTTTTTTGGTAAAATATAATTAGAAATAATAACAATTATTACTATAAGTTAATTATTATCTTTAATTAAAAGAGAGAAAAAAAAAATTAGTCAGAACCTTTGCATAGGCAATTGCAAGCCACCCAACTGTGCTCAGTATCTCTGAGAACCACATTGTCTGTTCAATTCAAATGAGAAAACAAAAATGGTATAATAAATTAGCATTTATTGACCTTAATATAATAAAATAAATGAAAATTGAGCATTAATTTGTGTTACATGGTCAAGGTACATAGTTTATTAAAAGATACTATAGTCTGTAGTCATCTAGTGATTAATCGTGGAATAAATTTTAAAAAGTTATAATTGACACATGTGGCAATTTTGACAACTCAAATTAAAAGAACTTACATTTTTTTTTTTTTAAATTATTTGTCGCTATTATTAAAATCAAATGCATGTCCCATAAAGAGTTAACTGTGTGGGACCGGTATATATCATCTTTCTTTGCTCTTTATTTATTTATCTTTGCTATTACACAATTATTCAGCTGAAAAAAATAATTCACTTGAAGAATGGACTATAAAAAATAAGTTACATGGTTTTGACGGAAAATAAATAAGTTACATTTTCTTATCTTTCTGAAAATATAATTTACAATTTTACTTTGTTTTATATTTATTTTTGCCCTTATAATTTTGTCCGCCCCAAAATTCATATCATTTTTCCGCCACTGAATATTAGTACTTACCGCTTTCCTACCGGCGAGATCGGCCAGTTTTCCGTTCACAAACCCGCCGATCATTCCCCCGACGGTCACCATCGAACCGAAAACAGAGTACTGCAAAATCCATTCACCAAGAGCCAAATAAAACTCAGTCAATGAACTCCGAAGAATTCAACTTCAATAAATAAATAAATAAAAACTCAGTCAATCAAACTAAAAAATTGAAGGAAAGTCATACAGCTGCAAGGGAGAGGTTCAATTCCTCCATGATTCCCGTCTCCGCCGGCGATGAGTATCCAATCTAGAACCGGAAAAAATGAGCGCTTGAACCAAATTCAAAGAAGTCGCGGAAATTAAAAAACCGGAAGAAGAAAAAAATGTGACGCTTACGACGCAGCCGGCGCAGAGGGAGCCGAAGAGCGCGACGATGGTGCTGAACACGACGACCAGCGTGGCTGCGGATTCGTCTTCTCTGTTTGATTCCTCGTCGTTCTTTGCTCTTCTCACCACCAGTCTCTCTTCCGTGTCTCTCTCCATTTCTCTCGCTCTCTCTCTCTCTGTGTATCTATCTATCTATGTACGTATGTGTATGTATATAAGCGATTTGAAAGATTGGTGGGTCTGTGATTAAAATGAATAGAAGAGTTTGGTGGGAGACAAGAAAATGGGACTGTATTGGTGATCCATTCCAACAGTTATAAACCCTTCGACGTTCGACCCTCGGATTCACTTGCTATTTTACTAATGAAACGTGTGCGACACAATATATAATAATTGCAAGTACCGCCCCTCAACTGTGGTATTTAGTCCAGTTTGACATTGACATTTGTTTTTTGATAGTAATGCCCATATGCCTTATAAAATTATCATCTTGCTCCCTATATGAAGATATTTTCATTAATTTTTATTTTTTTTAACGTATTTTGAGACTTTTATCTTATAAATTCATTGATTCAGGGGCGGAACTACGTAAACCCGAGTGAGGGCATGTGTTCACTCGTTTCTTAATTATATCAAATAAATTTGTGTTTCTTTTTTAATAACAGGATTTTGGTATCTCAATGAAAATTTGGCCAAAATTTCATTTTTTCGTTGCATTCATCACTTTATTTATGAAAATTAACCACTTAAAATGATAGCGTGGAGATAAATTTTAATAAGTTAGTGTTTCGTATGGACTAAAATCCTTGTTCCGTCATTGTGTTGATTGTTTCGTAAAACACTCTCACGAATTATTATATTAATTTTGATAACGAAATTGATTCAGAAATATATATTTGAGTAAGTATTGTGTTGCACACTTTTTTTAATATATTTTTATATCATTTTTATCATCGAGTGGGTATTTTATTACTTTTGAAAATACAGGGACCATTGATGTAAAAAGGTCATGAATAAAATTTATCAACATACAAGTCTTGGGGCAATAATGCCAAAAAAGAAGAAGATAAATGTGGGACCTAACTTTATATGCTAGGCAAATTTCTTATGATATGAATATGATTACTAAACACATGTCAAATTGGATACTAATCTTTTTATCTCATACTGATCGGGCAATAAATGGACGAGTCATCGAATATCTTTATTAATTAAATAAATAAATAAATAGAGAAATTAAATAGTTGACTGTATATTTGTATTTTGGACCTTTTCAGCACGATTTCAAAATTCAGACAAAGTACAATTGACCATTTATTTGGATTTTGGACCTCTTCTGCACGATTTTGGGTAAACTCTACAGTTTTGCTATTATTGGTTCGTGTGGTGAGTTTTTTATATAGAGAATATCGTATTGAGAATCTCGAGTTTTAACTTCCAAATAAAGATATTCAAATTTATAATCTAATCTTGAAAAAAAAAAAGACTATGGTTGGTCAAACGTGAGGTAAAAAAAGTTTAACTTTTTACCTTTGGTTAATTAAGTGGGCAAAATTTATGGTCGGTGATCATGATGCCTATACAAAATCAACCAAATTATAGTTAAAAGTAGAGCTGCAACTCGTGGTGTCGCGGCGAGTCGCGACCAAATCGTGAAAAATCGCCAAAGTAGGAGTCGCGATGCGTCGCGGGTGGACAGGTCGCGATGAGTCGCGATGCCTCGGTGGCGCGCTCCCATTGGACGAGACCAATTCTCTCGCACTGTTGCTCCGCGTCGCGATGAGTCGCGATTCCCGCCAGCTAGTCGCGATTAATCGCGACGTCCCTTCCCGCATCGCGACGCGTCGCGAACACGCCTCACGCGTCGCGACTTGCAGCTCTAGTTAAAAGGTTAATTGAATTAGGAAGATTTATTATTGGATATATAAGATGGTAAACAAATAAAATAATGGTGTCAATTATAGGCCGGGTTAGCCCAACTTGTAAAAATAAACCGGGTGAGCTTGGCCCGGACTAATCCCGCGAATGTAGGAGAGCACGGATATCCGTGTCTTTCTTTTTTTTTCTTTTTTTTTTCGGAGTCGGATTTATCCGGGTCCGCCATTAAATCCGACTCCGCATTTTTTTTTAATTTTTTTTCGAAAATTGTGTTTTGGTCCCTGAATTATTTTAAACCGAATACTTTATATTTTTTCGGGTTTTAGGAGTTTAAATTTTAAATATCAAATTATATTTTAACGGTTTTAACGGGTTTGAAATTCAAATTTCAAATTTTAATGATGATAAACATGAAGACAAATAATTAAATAAATAACGGGCCTCGTTAAAACCTCTCCGAGTCCCCCAAAAAGGTGCGGCTCGGGCGAGGAAAGAGCGCCCTAAGGTTTTTATTTAAATTATAAAAGCAAATACAAATGTCATACAATTACAAACCGATTACTCCGGGTTCGCCACGTTAAGCTCGTTGAAATAGTCTAACAACTCGTTGTCTACCATTTGATTATCTTGCGTTCGCTTTTCGGCCAAAATCCAATCCTTGGAAAGCATAAGGATTTCGACCAAAAACGCCTTCGTTGACTTGCGTCGAGCCTCCAATAGGCGTCCCGCCAACGAGAAAGCCGCTTCCGATGACACCGTGGAGACCGGAACGGTGAGGATGTCGCGAGCCACCAATGATAAGACCAGGTACTCGAGACAATTTACACGCCACCATTCAAGTATGTCGAGGCCTTCGTCGGGACACGGTGCCGGTGGAAGGTTACAAAAGACGTCGTACTCGTTGATTCTTCGGCGGTTTGCTCTTCGGGGACGACGACCTCCGGAACTCCCGCTATGTTGTGACGTTGAGGCCGGACTTGACACCGTTGATGATCCTCCGTGCCCGCCGCCGCCGGTATGAGTTAGGTTGTAAAACACCCGATGCGTCGAAACATAGGGCGCTCCGGGTGCGTTGCTCGGGGGCGGCGTCGGGACGTGTTCCGTGTCTCATTCTTGCTCCATGTCCTCGTAATACTTCATCTCGTACTCCTTGTAAAGAAGCCTCATCTTCAATTCCGCGTCGGGATAGTCTTCGTCAAGGTATGGATCTCCCGTCAATTGTTGCATCATCGCCAAGATCGCCTGCAATTTACCGAGCTTTAATGTAGTATCTATGATTATAGCCGCGCAAAACAAAAATGGAATATGTTTCCAATAAACCCTAAATTTTTCAATCATCGGTGTCAAAACATTTGCAAATAAAGGGTTTTGTTTTGCTTTATCAAAATGAACAATAATATAAAAAATGCAAGCTAAAGCTAAATGAGATGTAGGTTTGTAAACATGAGATAAAGTAACGGTAATAGTATAAAAAAGGGATAGAAAAGCCTGGAGTTGGATAGCCATCATCCAATCGGATTCGTCGAGGTAGTCGTCCACGTGTCTGACATCTTGTCCGTTGATCCAGTTCGTAACTAGCTCCTTGTACGGTATGACCGCCTCCAACATCAAGTAGGTAGAGTTCCACCGGATAGGCATATCCGGAGAGAACACTCGCTCCGCTTTGTGGTATTCCCTGCAATATGCTAACCAAGATTCCGTGCGCATAGTAGATGATCGTATGTACATAATGGCACTCCTAATTCTATATATGCTTGGCGAAATAATATTTAACCCTGCTTGAACTATCAAATTGATAATATGGCATGCACATCTTTGATGAAAATAATCGGCCCTAAAATTATCGAGACTATCCTTTAACAAATCAACAGTAATGTTGTGGGGGCTAGCATTATCTAATGTAATTGAAACTACCCTATTGATAAGGTTCCAAAATGTCAACACATTCAATATAGCCTCGGCAATGTTAACCCCGGTATGCCTAACACGCATGGGTTTAAATCCTAAAATACGCTTTTCTAATTTCCAATCATCGTTAATAAAATGAGCTACAACGGAAATATAATCATCGTTAGCGTGACCTTTCCAACAATCCGATGTTAAAGCAAATTTGTACGACGCTTGTTGAAATAATTTGTCTAGCTTAATTCTTTGTTCATCATAATATTGAATAATTGTCTCTCTAGTTACATGACGCGAGACATACCGGTAGTTTATCGGGGCGATGAAGGCTAAAAATTCGTTGAGACCATCTCCCTCGGAAAACGATACCGGTAAACCATCGCGTATGATAAATCTAGCGAGAGCTTTCCTATAAATGAAATCGGATAAGCGACTTACCTCCTCCACTTTCTTACGCTTTCGGCATTGCTTGGCGTGATCTCTGAGGTACGATGTGCCTTGAATTTTTGGATCGGCCGCCTTTATTTCTCCGCAAGTTCGACATTTCCCGAATCTTTCCTCTTTTCCTGTAGTATGATTAAGAATATAAAGCGGAAAAAAGTCAATTCGCCATACCGGAGATGTTAGGTTCTTCCTCTTCCTCGGCTTTGGCGGTGGCGGGTTTGCCGGCGGCGGAATAGGAGGCCGACTAGAACCACGAGGCCGACCACGACCTCGGACCGGAGGCGGCGGTGGAAGAAGTTCTTCTACTTCGTCGGCGTCCTCGTCGTCGTCGTCCTCGTCGTCCCCGCCTTCAGGACCTTCGTAATTCGGATCGTCGTCTCTTCCGTCGTGCATGTTCATCGATGCCGAAGCTTCTCGGTTTTGGCGATGTTGGTTTTGGGCATCGTACGCCTCATGCTCGCTCGACCATTCCGGAATATTTCCTGTAGCATTTTGAAGCAAGTTAGTAGTAAAACCACCGAATTATTGACCATAAATTACCGGAACGAGCAGATTGGGTTGAATTTGTGGCGACGGTAGACTAGTGGAACCCGGAGCATTTTGTTGGTAAACACCGCCATAACATGTATGTTGTATTTGTTGTTGTACCGGCGCCGGCGGATTTGAATGTAGAATACTATTAACCGACCCGGTTTCGGAACCGGTCCGTCCTTTTCCTCTGCGATCATTTCGGCCTCGAGAACGGTTATCGGAACTAGACATTAATAACCTATACTATAACTAAACTAAACTATATAATATAAATAAACTAAATTATAAGTTATAACTAAATTAAACTATACTATAAATAAACTATATAATATAATAGATATTATGATAATAATATTGCTAGAATAACTAAATAAGTAACTAATTTTATAAGAGTATTAATATAACTATAAGATAAGAGAACTATAGCTTAAAATTGGATTTTTTGAGAGCTAGGGCGAGTTGAGAGAGTATGAGATGAAGAGAATGAGTTGAGTGAAAAAAATGAGGGAGAAGTGTGGTTTTTATAGGGGGGAAATGGAGAGAATCGAGTAAAGAGGGTATAATTAATACCCAACGGATATAAATCAGGCCCTTTTCTGCAATTGCAGAAATCTCCTCGGGAGTAGGTGGGAGAGAGCCGTTGCCCAACGGCTCCTTCGATCGCGCCGTCCACGTGGCACATCCAACGGCTCAAAACATAGAGCCGTTGGATTATTTTTTTTTTTAATATGTCGGAGCCGGATTAATCCGGCTCCGTATTAAGTCGGAGTCGGAGCTCCGACTCCGTAAAAAAAAAATAGAGGGTCCGGGAAATCCGACCCTCCTACATTTTACAGGATTAGCCCGGACCGTCTTTTGTGGGTTGCTTTAATCCTGATTCTACAAATAGTATTAGATCGATAGGGTTGTGCTTTTTTATCCAAATTAAATTTGTTTTGATTCGTCTTTTGTGGGCCGAGCCAGGTTAGTTATACTAGATTGAATTATATATTCTACTCGTGAAAATAATAATAATAATAATAATAATAATAATAATAATAATAATAATAAGTATTAAGCCTGCTCCATGGCTCGCCCCATGACCCAATCGGGATTTGGACAAAATATGAACAACCATAGGCACATAGAGTGTCGGGATTGCGGACTATTTCTTTTTTGGCGGATAGAAACAAAAGAATTATAAATAAGCTTACCAAAAGCATCAATCTTTACTTGAAATATTCTCATTCATAGTATTTATAAATTATCAGGAAAACCAAATAATAATAATAATAATAATAATAATAATAATAATAAAATTGTCCCTTTCCTTGTGTGTTTGTATTTTTAGTCGCTAGGCAATAATTGACAGCTGAAATTGAAATTGAGTGTTCGATAAATTATTTTCTTTTTCTTTTTATATTTTATATTTCAGAACTTATATACTTCTCTTGCAGATAAAAAAAATAGTGAATACATGTATATTTCCCTCTTACTAATTAAATTGGCATAAGAATTCATAAATTATGCAAATAAATGATCAATTAGTAAGCCGATATAATCAAAAATAAATTCTTTCATTTTTCAAAATTAATTCTTAGTCAAATACAAGTGGTTTAGCTTCAACAAGACGTGAACATAACTCATAAAAATAATTTGCCAAAAACAATTTTATATACAGTTGATTATTTTATGATAATGATTAATTAATCTAATGTCTTCTTCCAATTTTTCGAATCTTCGACCAAAACACAACTAATGATTATGTAGGTTCCTAAATTAGGAAATCGATATAGTATTCGTCTCTAATTCATGTATATACACATCTATATCATTCCACTACAATATTAATTAAATTGATGTGCAAATAAAACTTTGCTATAAGAAAAAGGATATACCAAATAATATGTCCTGATTATCAATAAAAATGCTAATTTAAAAAATAATAATTAAAGATTGCCTGTTGAGCTATTGCTTTCAAGGAGAATTTCATTTGTTAAAACTTATCCGAATTCACCAACCCCTTTTTGGACACCTCAGCTTCACAATCCGAATTGTATATATATAATTGTAAAAAGTAATAATATTTTTTTTATTTGTTTTCTTTTGAACGAAAGTACATTATTTATAATTTTTGAAGGTTTTGTTATATGCACTTGACACTCTATACTGTGTGACCATTCACGGAAGGCCATACAATCAGATCATTAACACTCCCACGTTATCCATAATCCATATATATATATATATATATATATAAATTATAATGAATTAGCCAATTAGGTTTGCGTATTAATTAATATCGAAAGTCTGCGATGTCTACGTCTTAATAATAGAGCCTCATTAAAATTTTAAATCAATTCAGCATGTTTGCATATTTTTTTAGTATCGTAATAAGATTAAGGTTATTCTCCATAGAATAGATAGGCTAGCCGCTAGTGGTTAATATACATGGTTTGATTTTATCAATTTATTGATATAGTTTATAAGCAACGATTATCAAAAAATAAATCGGCCGTTCAATCGATTATTATTGTTAAATTTGTTTGATTATATATATATATATATATATATTCAAATTATCGATAAGCCAACAATATTTCATAATGATTTTTTTTTTCTATTTTATCAACATAAACAATAAACCAACGACAACTTGCGATCCATAGTACTCCAAATTAACTAACAATAATTTTTAAGAGATTGAAATTCAGAATAAAAAATTCATACTCCTCAAAATAAAGAAATTTTAATTTTGACTTTTAATTTATTTTTTGAATCATAATTAAAATATGATTTAATTTATTCTTATTAATTAGGTTATGTAATTAATATTACAAGTTGGCAGTCCATTTGGCAGTTTAACAATGCCACATCAGCAAAATTTAACATCCCTAACGGAAGGACCAACGAATTTTACATTCAACAAACTTTGTGTATTTTTGCCCACACTTTGAAAGGTTGAGGACCTAAAACCCCTGTTGACCAAAGGTTGTGCATTATTGCCGCAATTAACCCTAGATATTAATATATATAAAATTCAGACCCATTAAAAGACTTATTGGTTTGATCTGTTGTTAGATTATTGGCCATTTTTGCTTGTCGTTTTATAATGTCAATAAACGACACTGGTGTAGTGACATGGATTAAGTAATAATAATGAAATGAAAACTGAACAGTTAAATTTTCGAGCAAAGGAAAAATAAAATTAAAAAAAGGTGAACTTACATTACCATACGCCATACGGTGAGCATATCTTCTGGTTCTGATAGGCCCGGCCCGGCCCAGCCGTCCATAGTCTATCTTAAAACGGGCCACAACGTGATCTTTCTTGAGAGGTCGGCCTGTGAAGTCGACCCTTCATTCTGTGTTATATCTTCTCTATAGACCTTGAATTTTTGAAGATTTAGTCAATTAGAACATGTCATACACTTTGGTGGTAGTTAGTTGGTAACCAAGTAAATATAGTATAAAACCCAAATTTTTTGTTCTAATTTAGCAAAATCCAAATAAATCTAGACTAAAAAATGATGGTACTAGATTTATCTTTTTAAGTATCTAATGGCTCATATATATTCATAAACGACATAGATATAACTTAAATGAAAATATCGTATAACACTTTTTTGAAGAAATTAAAAACTGATTCTACATGTTTTGGACCCAAATTTTTATGGTAGAAAAGGCAACTCCAATGTAGTATATAATGAACATGATTAGTCATAGGCGGAACCAGAAATCGGAGAGAGGGGGCTCAATTTTTTTTCTTCTTAAATACAAGTAGTATATACAAAATTAAAAATACAAATTTAAATATTATTAAAATAAACCAATAGAAGAAGTTGACGAGAGTTTGAGCGGGAAAGGAAGAAATTCAGAAAGAAAAAAGAAAACAGGGGTTCGAAGAATTTAAAGTTAAGAGCTTTCGAAGAAGCAACGTAGAATTAAAATTTAATAAGATCGATGTACACGCATGCAAAACATAACCCGAGCTGGCACAGCCGTAAAGCCATTGGGCTCGCCCGGCCCACTAACTGTACTCAGCTTGTAAACCTGTGATTTTATGTTAGCTCTTCGGAATCTGTTTTGATTGAAGAATTTTGAAGACACAAAGAGTGAAAAATAAACCTAAATTTCAATTAAGAATTAAAAATGACAATCCACAAAAACAGCACGCAACATGCCGGGGTGGAATATTTACAGCAATTCAGACTCAAAAATGAAAAAACTAACAAAAACCAACTCAAGAATCCACATGCGGCGTTAAAGTAAACCCTAAGACCTAACTATAACAAAAAAATTAGACGACGTTAGCGGCGTCGGAGAGCTCAACCTCGCTCGGCTTCTTGGGCGTCGACTTGAAGAAGCACCCGTACAAGATCAACTGGACGAGGCCGGAGATTGAACCAAGACCATTGCTTATCTATGAACAATAAATAAAAAGATTAAACTAAGAGATAACCAAGATGTACATACATATATAAATGTTTGAGATATGATCAGATTAGACTTACCAAGACGTAGATATCAAATCTGATAAGGGCAAAGGCGGTCCAGATGCAAGCGTTGAGGAAGTTGGTGAGCGAGAGCCAGAACGGCATGAACTCCACGCTCTTCGTTGTGATCACCTTTTTCTGTACAATTCAATCCAAGACCAAGTCGGAATTCCGATGCCAGATTGACAAGAAATGGAAAACATATTTGATTTGCGCTTTTTTCGTTTTATAGTGATGAGTTCTTTTTTTTCTTTCTTCTATAAATTAAAAAAATTTGATTAACCGAGACGTGGAGGATTTGTTGTTTCTCCGGTTTTAATTAAATTAATCAAATAATAAACCGAAAATTCAAATGAACTCCAATGTTATATGATTCGTCCGGTAAATTTATCCTCCAAGGGCTTCTTTTCAAAATTAAAAAAATATATTATGATTTTGTTTGTTTCAGAATCCGTTTTTTTTTCCTTCACAAAATGAAAGTTTGATAAATCCGGACATTAAAAATTTCCTGATTCGCTGACCCTCTAATTAAAGTTGACTAATTAAAAAAACAAGCAAAATATATTAGTGTAGTTTGCTTCTATAGTAGAGACTAACCATGACAACGAGCGGCGAGGCGTACATAAGGATGTTGAAAACGTCGCACACAATCCCGAGAACCAACGACCTGTTCGTCACATCGTGGAATGCCAAAAGCGTCAGCATAACGACTCCGGCAACGAACACGGCTTCTCCCGCTAATGTAATCACGACAACTTTCTGATCACAATGTATAAACACAGATTATTAACACGATATATTGTTAATATTCTAGACATGAATTAATAAGAGTGCTTTACGAGGTTCAACTTACGCGCTTCTTGGAGTCGGCGAAGGCGAAGTAAATGGCAAGGTAGGCGAGCTCGATGACGAGTCCGATGCCATTGATGGTGGCAACGAGGATGCTGTTGGGGTGGATGAGCCCGTAGAAGACCCACAGGACGCAGTTCAGAACAGTTGCCATGTACGGGACGGCGCTGAACTCCTCAACGGACTTCTTCTTGTAGATTCGGTAGAATGTCGGGCTGACACGTCACACGTTATCATTATAAATAATCAAAACCATAGGTTTGCTAGAAGAGACATCACTGAGTAAACTATATGACATCAATAAAAATAATGTGTAACTATGAGTAGAAAGGTATTTTTTTATTAGTTCAAAGGTAAAAATGATAAATAAATAAATATAATTTTAAGGTTAATTTTGAACAACTTTAAACTTGTGGGGACTAGGGTAGGTCATAATTAAAGAAATGCATTGCATGGGGTTACGCTAGTAATTAAGTTATTGCAATAAATAAGCTAAAATAATGGAGAGCGTAAATGGGCGATTAAAGTTCTTAATCTCTTTCTCATGCCTTAATTAATGGAGATATATATATAATTAAATTAGAAGGAAAGAAATAATTTCCCTAAAAGCAATAATAGGCACGCGTTTCGGAAATAATCTAAACATGATCAACTATACAGAAAATATAAATTGTAAAATAAAATAAGAAAAATAAATTATGTATTTATTGTTAGATACTTGCGCAACAATTTTATTAGACCATCTATTTTTCCGTGCTAGAATAGGGATTTGATTGTTTTCTGTTATTAAGGAAAACTGAAATCCACTTTTTATGCTTTTAATTTGCTAATATCACAGATATCTTTATTTATATATATAAATATAATAATAATAATAATAATAATAATAATAATAATAATATATAGCTTAAAATAAAATAACAGTCGTTCCGTGCTTAATGCGAACACCCGTACATCACTAGTTTGTTACGGAAAAAAACAATTGTACGTGTGGGTGTATTTTTCCTTATATATATATATATATATATATATAAATATATACACATATATTTGCGTATATCTATATATTAGCATAAAGAAGTAGAATGCCCATGGACTGTACTGGTAATTAAATTACTGCAACAAATAAGCTAAGATAATGGGAGTTTTAATGTGTGATTAAATTTGTTATTTTCTCTCCCATAAGGAATGTGATTTCCTTTCTTGGATATTAATATTATTCAAGGAGATAAGATCATCATTATGAGAATAAGATAAATCATCATTAAATTTTATGGAATTACGAAAAAATTAATAATTTTGGAATTAATGATATATGTATGCATGCTCTATTTTCCGCTTAACAAGAAAACAAAATTCCTAATATATATATATATATATATATAATAATATAATATATATTATAGAGAGAGAGGTTACACTGGGGAAGCGAAAAGCCCAAAGGAAACGAAATTCCCTGCCAAAAAAAAAAGAAGAGAATGAATCAAAATATTGTTACAAAAAAAAAAAAAAAACAAACAAACGCAAAAGAAGAAGAAGAAAAATATGAATTATTGATTATATAAAGCTATAGAGAAACGCAATCAACAATGGAGATTCGTTTAACGACGCAAATATATATATATTTTTTTAAATAAATCTGGATTAGGCTCTGTACTGTCTATCAGTGCACAGAGCGAGAAGATATGAAAACAGATTCAGCAGATTACTTTAAAATAAACATTAATAAAAAAACGAGAAACGATATGATGATGAGTAGAAAACTCTTTCGCCATGAACGATTCAGAAAGAAGAAGAAAAATACAGACCAGAACCATACGCATTCAATCGCACGCACAGGCATATATAAATATATATATGAATACATATACTACGATGAATATACATACCGATGATTCCGACGATGGTGCGAATAGTATCACGGCTCAACATCTTGGCTCGTCGGAGAGAAGCTTTAGAGAGAGAGAGAGATGAGAGAGAGACGAAGAAGTTTACGAGCGAGTGATGTTATATTCTGGTCCTTCTTCGGTTTAAAGTTTAGTATTTATACTCTCACTCTCGCTACTCTTAAATTCGTTTCGGATCCTACCCGTGAACCCGGCCCCTGGATTCTCGTGGGCCCAGCTGATAGGTCATAGGAAATCGTAGTTTTCGGCCACGTGTCATTTACTGCTATATAATTAATAAATGATTTATATTATTATTACCAACAGTCAACCGATCCTCCTAACCATATTTTTGAAGTTTTCCAAGGTTGGTACATGAATATAAACTCTCGTGAGTCGAGAATTTTAATCGTAACCCGTATATACATGTAAAGTGTAAATAATTTAGGGACATCAGAACCGAGAGTTTTGCTACGCTATTTAATTTGTTTATTTATTTCGAAATCAGAATTATAGAGCCTAATGAGTCCGTTTGGTTATGTTTTATAAATCCAAATTCTATAAAACTTTTGTTTGTGTATTTAGAAATCGAATTTAGAATCATGTTTTTTATGCTTTGACATTTACATAGAAAATAAAAAATACATAAAATGTGTTTTCTATTTTATTTCACATGATTTCTTTCTTTCTCCTAATATAATTATTTTAAAAATATATTTTATTATTTTTCTTTTTCTACGAACCTCGGATGGACTCATAAAGCTTACGCCGAGAAGAATTCAATGACAAGTGGGAAGTTATAGCTTTGACATATATTTTTAAAATATTATTTTTTATTTATTTTAATAAAGTTGAACAAAAAAATATAACCAAACAGTAAATTTGTTTTTAGAATTCAAAAATAGAATTAACAATGTAAGTTTTTTTTTTCAAAGTTTGTTCTACAAGTTCTTATTTCTTAAACACCGAGACGATACTCTCATCGTAGATGCGGGGTTTGGGCAGTTTCCTACAAAAGCCGGGCATCCAGAGATAAGAATGTATGACACCGTAAGGGTTGGGCAGACACGGCCGTAAAGCTTTTGGGCTCACTAGTTATCTATAACGAATGTACACTTGAAACCTCTACTAGTTTTCTAAATTTACTATCTTCTATATGATTTTATGAGAAGACATAAATTACAAGTAAAAAATACACCTAAAAACAACTAAGCATTAAAATGAATAAATGATAATCCACAAAAACACCATGCAATAAGCCGGGGTGGATATATTTACAGCTTCAAACTCAAAAATAAAAAACCTAACTAAAAACTGACAAAACTAAAAAACTAGAATCCACATGCTGCAAAAATTAAACCCAAAAACCAAACAAAACAAAAAGCAGAACTAGACGACGTTGGCGGCGTCGGAGAGCTCAACCTCACTCGGCTTCTTGGGCTTCGACTTGAAGAAGCAAGCGTACAAGATCAACTGGACGAGGCCGGAGATTGTACCGAAACCATTGCTTATCAATGAGCAATAAATAAAAAAGTTTAAATTAAGAGATAACCAAGATGTACATACATATACAAATGTTTGAGATATGATCAGATTAGACTTACCAAGACGCAGATATCAAATCTGATAAGGCAAAGGCGGTCCAGATGCAAGCGTTGAGAAAGTTGGTGAGCGAGAACCAGAACGGCATGAACTCCACGCTCTTCGTTGTGATCACCTTTTTCTGTACAATTCAATCCAAGACCAAGTCGGAATTCCGATGCCAAATCGACAAGAAATGGAAAACATATTTGGTTTGCGCTTTTTTCGTTTTATAGTGATTGAGTTTTTTTTTTTTTTTCTATAAATTAAAAAATTTGATTAACCAAGACGTGGAGGATTTGTTGTTTCTCCGGTTTTAATTAAATTAATCAAATAATAAAATGAAAATTCAAATGAACTCCAATGTTATATGTTTCGTCCGGTAAATTTATCCTCCGAGGGATTCTTTTCAAAAGGAAAAAAATATATATATTATGATTTTGTTTGTTTCAGAATCCGTTTTTTTTTTTTTTAGTTTCACAAAATGAAATGAAAGTTTAATAATCGGGACATTTAAAATTTCCCGATTCGCTGACCCTCTAATTAAAGTTGACTAATTAAAAAAACAAGCAAAATATATTAGTGTAGTTTGCTTCTATAGTAGAGACTAGCCATGACAACGAGCGGCGAGGCGTACATAAGGATGTTGAAAATGTAGCACACAATCCCGAGAACCAACGACCTGTGCGTCACATCGTGGAATGCCAAAAGCGTCAACAAAACGATTCCGGCGACGAACACGGCTTCTCCCGCTAATGTCATCACGACAACTTCTGATCACAATGTATAAACACAGATTATTAGCACGATATATTGTTAATATTCTAGACATGAATTAATAAGAGTGCATAACGAGGTTCAACTTACGCGCTTCTTGGAGTTGGCGAAGGCGAAGTAAATGGCAAGGTAGGCGAGCTCGATGACGAGGCCGATGCCATTGATGGTGGCGACGAGGATGCTGTTGGGGTGGATCAGCCCGTAGAAGACCCACAGGACGCTGTTCAGAACGGTTGCCATGTACGGGACGGCGCTGAACTCCTCAACGGACTTCTTCTTGTAGATTCGGGCGAATGTCGGACTGACACGTCACACATATGTAAATCATTATAAATAATCAAAACCATAGGTTTGTAATAGAGATACAACAGTCAAGATTCAAGAACTATAACGGTAAATTATATATCTGAATAAAAAGACTAAATTTTTTTTTTCCTAAAAATTCTTCATAGTGTATTTAAAAATGAAAAAAATAACCTTTATAATGATTTTTCACAAAAAATATTTTAAATATTTGACCAATATATCACTGCATAAAAAAGCAAAAAAAAAAAAAAAAAAAAAACGAGTCTATACCGCTCAAATTGATTATTATTATTATTATTTTTTTTTTTTTTGAAAACAAATTGATTATAAATATCAATATATATCATAATTTTACCCATACATATATATAAATATAAGAGTGATCTTTTTACAGTAGTATCTATGGATAAATGCGGCAAGTACCCACAAGTTACTGAAACTATGACTTATATTTCTTTCTTTTTTTATCGCGGCAAAAGTAAACAATGAACGAAAATATCTTTCATTGGTACTCAATTTTTTTAACCATTGTTTCATAATTCTTTTCCCCAGCAATATGACCTTCGAACTTTCCTGATTTGTCGAACTATGTAATTTGTAATTTTTTAGTACATAAGGTTCTTGAGCTAACATTTTTTCTTCATCAAGTCTTGATCGAAATAGAGCCTATGAGTTATAATCACCTCCCTAATGATTCTCTTTAAAAAATCCAAACTTAAAAAAAAAAACAGAGTAATTACTTCGGAATAAAGTTTTGCGCATCGCCGAAAAAAATAGCTAATTATTCTCGATGAGGACTCGAGGGATCAAAAATATTAACTCAAGAGTCTAACGTAATTTTTTTTTACAGATTACATAGTTTGACAAGTCAGGAAAGTTCGGAGATCGTGATGCCAAGGAAAAGACTTCTAAAACAATGGTAAAAAAAAATCATAACAACGGAAGACACTTTCTGTACATTATATATTTTTGTAGCGATAAAAAAATAAAAACATAGAAATCGGATTTTAAGTAATTTATAGATACTTTTGCCGCATTTATCCCTAATATTCATTCACGTACTAAACTTTCCCTCGCTACTCTAAAATTCTATTCGGATCCTACCCGGAAACCCAGCCCATTGGGACTCTAACTGTATTTCCAACTATATTAACAGTCAAGATTCAAGAACTGTAACGGAAAGTTTATATAGTTTCTCTTTTGTAGCTATATAAACAACTATCAGAAGTTCATTACTATATTTCGCACGTACAATCTTTCTCTCAGAAGATACTCTCTCTCTCCTCCCAGTCCAAGAAGAAAGCGCTAGTTCTTCCTGAGATTCCACGATCACCGCCATGGAAGGCGCTGCGAGTTCCAAAGGCAAGCGGATCGAAGATGGGAACGTCGACAAGCTTCTTTTGGAGAGCGAATCTCTTAGGAGCGCTCTTGCCGAGAAAAACGCAGAGCGTGTTGGGATTTATGCCCACAAAGGAGACATGAAGGACCTTTTAGCAAATAAAATGGTTTATGGCTAAAGTACTTAATGTAATAATACGATTATGTCCTTTTGCTGAAAATTAATTAAAGATTAAATATTCATCCTTATATTTAAGTTTGTGTTTATACATATTTGTCTATGCCCTGAAACTATTATCAACGAAAGAAGAGTTAAGTATAGACTTAACAAGATACCTCTTCTTGATTAGTTTGAAATGATCAGTTCACAATCTTAGGATCGATCGGGCAATCAAATCCGATTAATGATTGTTTGAATAGACTATTGATATCCGATCTTGTGATATTGAGAGTTGTGACTCTAAAGTTTATTCTTGATGTCTTAATGAAGACATTGAACGAGACCAGTGACACTTTGAAGTTCGAGACAAAACAGTTTCATTACTCGATGCTTCAAAATCACAAACGAGGGGTATTTTTGTAATTACCTAAATCGTAAAGTGAGTACATAGCTTCTTGTAACACTTTATGACATTTGACTAGTCAATGGGCAAGATCCAATAAAAGGGATTAAAGCCTGACAGTTGGTGTCATAATACTGTTTTCGTTGAACTATGTGATTCACATATATGGAATTTGTGTTGAAATATGCCTTGACATTAGTATCACATCATGCTTTGTTCTTTGAAGTGTGAACGAATAAACCGGGCCTGGTATTTAGTGAATAACAAATTCTCTAAATAAAACATGTGACATGTTGTGACATCTCACTTTATGTCTTTCTCGTTCACAAACAACAAAGGAGTTGATGAAATAATAGCCAAGGGGTAAAATGGTAATTTTACAATTCCTCTTGGTTACCGATACACACAAAGGGTAATATCGTAAAATACACCGTGGACCGTGTGAAGAATAATTGTATCACATCAAACGAAAATAAAAACGCATATGAACTTAGAGATTTTCAATATTGGTCCTTTAGTGGAATCGACTAATATTAGGAATTAAAAGTTCGGAAAAAGTTTGTGAACTTTTGTCCGGACTTTATTTTAAAGCTTCGTTCATATGGGTCCATGAGGTCTCAATGTTAGACTTTCGAAAGAGATTTTGATGAACAAAATTCATGTTAGAAATATGTAAGATATGATTTATTGAAATCATATTAAGTTCAATTAATGAATTGAAATATTTCTAAGTAAGGAATTGGTATGAACATATTTTCTCTCAAGTACAAATTGCGATTTTAAAAGGACATGGGAGAAGCCATGTCCTTCATTTGGAATTGCGTAGATAGCCACGCCTTCACGTCTGACAATCTCTTCACATTGTTTCCAATGAGAAGAATATCGTCGACGTACATAACAAGAAATATCTCCACGGACTCATCGCGTTATGATCATGACGTCCCTCAAGGCCGACGAAGCGACATGGCCGACGAGGCCGACAAAGCGACGTGGCCGACGAAGACGACGAGGCGACATAGCCGACGACGAGGCGACATGGCCAACGAAGCCGACGAGGCGACAAGGCGACAAGCCGACGAGGCTCTTAAAACCCAGTTTTCAACAATTAATGCGTGCTCCGAAAAAAATCTGAGTCTTTTTCCCATTTTACGCGAAAGAACCTTAATTAAACGATATTTAAAGCAAAAAATGAACTTTAAAATGCTTAATAATGTGTAATTGTATCACATTTACTTATTTTAATCCTTAAATAGCGAAGCACTATCTCGTAGTTTCTATATCAAGCCGTTAATGGGTAAAAATCTTTACTGAAAAGTGTTAAAAATTGGTTTTCTTACGGGAGCAACTACGATGCGTCTTGATGAAATTTGAGTTGCTAGACCTTCGATAGGGTGGTATGATTATAAATTGGCTTAGTTTTGGCATTAAAATTTTTTAGAGCTCTCTTAAAACACAGTTTGAACAATTAATGCGATCACTGTGGGGGTTACACCCTGGTCCATTCCTAAGATGAATAAACAGTGATGCTTATGATGTTAAGGTTAAGCTGAGAGCTTTTAATGATTTTTACGCTTTGGGAAAGAGAACAAAGCAGAGCATGGAAGATGCTCAACATGTAAGAAATCACCTATGGCAAATTCTAAAGAGCCCAGAGACCATAACAAGGCGAAACATATAGAACGCAAATACCATCTTATACGAGAAATAGTATGTCGTGGCGACGTAAGGGTTGTGCAAATAGCTTCGGAAGACAATCTGACTGATCCATTCACCAAGACGTTGCCAGAGAAAATATTCAGGAGGCGTCTGGAGAATATGGGTCTGAAAGACATGGGTCATCTTCTTTAAGTACAAGTGGGAGATTGTTGGACATGTGTCCTTAAACAAGCTGTTTTTATCCTACCGCTTAGCTCGGATGGATGGCCAGGGAGGTCCTTCAAGCTCTAGTGACGACGATGCACGATGGTGGAAGAAAATGTGGAGCTTACAAATCCCGCCCAAAGTGAAACACCTAGTTTGGCGGGTGTGGTTTGAAGCGCTTCCGACTCTAGATGCGCTACGGGGAAGAGGTATCGATTGTCTACCTTTTTGTAGGTTTTACGGGGCTCTCCTGGAGGACGCTATCCATGCGGTTTGGAGTTGCGAAAGAGCTAAGGAGGTGTGGGAAAATGTTAATTCATAAAAAGGTGTTTATATTCGTTACCTTAAGCTTTCCATGGCGTCCTACAATCAAGAACATGAAAGGAGAAGAATATGGCGAGCATTTATGAACAGAGAGAGGGAAAAATGGGGATTCGAATTCGAAAATATATAATTGGAAGCTTTTAAGCCATAATAATGAGCGCAAGATCATCTTGTAACAGCTACAGGGGTTGCCGCAGCAGCCCCAGCGCGTTGCCCTAGCTGCTACGGGCCAGGCCCATGGCAGAGCCCAACGCAGAGCGAGGCCCAAGGCAAGGCCCTAGCGGGCTGCCCTGGCGCGCAGCGCGCTGGCCTCGCGCGCGGGCTTACGAGTTACGTTGCCTGGCAGCGTAATGGGCCTGCGGGCCCAGCCCGTGCCGCATGCTGCCCTGGCCCTCCCGTGGGGCTGGGCTCGGGCATTCCTCGGGCACGTGGGCCCGGGCTTAAGCCCGGATGGCCAGGATAGCTCCGTAACGGATGATACGTACGTGATAAAAACATATAAATAAATTGTTATTTTGATCACCTTTATTAAATGGTAGAAGTTACATGATTATAATGATAATTATGTAAATTGCAATTTAATAAATAAAAGGTGGAGAAAAATAGTTGTTTAATTCCCATTGGTTAATCTTAACATGAGAGGATTAATGATGTGTCATCATATCATCCAGTGATAAAGCATGGTGATTAAAAGAGAATATTGTGACACTTGGAAGGCATGCATGACATGCAATTCATGTCACTTTCCAAAGTGACACTTGAAGACATGCATGTTATTGGTTTTAATGTTGATTAAAATTAATGAGTTGATATACCAAGAGAGGAGAGATGAGTCTCATAAGATTGGAAAGGGAAGAAAAACGTTTTTTGGAGAAAAAGGAGAATCGAAATAGCTCTCGCGTTCTTGTTGAAGAACCGCTATAGCTCCTGCGTTCTCTTGTAGAACCGATATAGCTCCTGCGTTTTCCTCTCTCTTGTTCATATAGACCCCACCCTATAAATCTCACAAAACGCCGAAAGCCATAACCTTGATTCTATCGTGGTTGTTTGATTGAAGACGGATGGAAGACTCGTGAAGAGCGACGACGTTAACCGTGTATAAATCTGGATTAGTGAGCATCTTAATCTTATAATTAGTTATATGATTTATCAGATTTTTCCACACCTTGTTTACGTATTGAAATTATTTTGCATGCTTCTTTGAATGTCGTTTTCATCGTTATGGTTATTTTAATATTCGAAAATGAGTTTTCATATTAAACCGAAATTTTGAACTTCCGTCGCAATGTGTTGCGTTCATTATTTGTATTAAAAAGTTAATACCGATCCAACAGAGCGCGTTCTTGCCGAGAAAAACGCAGAGCACGCTCTTGCCGAGAAAGATGCAAGGAAAAGGAATCTGCAAGCTCGATTGGCAATGGAGGTGAATCCGCAAAGAGGTACGTCAACATTCATTACTGAATTAATATTTCAAACCATTGATCTACGGGAGGGACTTGAGAAGGAGGTTCTTGCACTTAAACGCGACCTCCCTGACAATGAGGCGTGCTTCGAAGAGCGTCTTCGCAAGAAATACGTGAAGACTCACACGCTCAAGCAGGAAGCGGTGCGGCTCGAAGCCGCTATTAGCGCGAAAGACATGGAGCTTGTCACGCTGGATGGAAAAACCGTGGGCCTCGAAAATGCGGTTCGAGAGAAAGACAAGCAGATTTTCGCGCTCGAGCAGGAAGCGGTGCGGCTCGAAGCCGCTGTTCGCGCGAAGGGCGAGCAGATTTCCACTCTCAAGCAGAAACTATCGAGTCTGAACAAGAAACTTGAAACAGAGACGACTTCCCTTTCCATGTAGAAGAAGACCGTTACAAAGAAAAATATTTTGGTACAAGCCGGACTGAAAAAACTTGCTGGACTGAGGAAGTCGAACACGAAACTCGCGCAGAGCTTCGAGCGGACTGTTAGAGAGCGGGACATCGAGCAAAAATGAACCCTAATCCGGGTTTTAACCAGAATACTGTTTTTACTATAACTCCCCCTCTCTCTCTGTATCGGAATGATACGATTCAAATTTGCTAATTTCTTAGAGTTCAATTATCTACCATACTGCACAGTTTGGTAATCAAATTATAATTAACAATTTTTCACTTTCCCGGACTGTACCAAAAACTTTAATACTTTTGCCACTTAAGATAAATAGATGTTTCGTGACCTAAGTCTCGAATCTATTCTATTTGGATCCACCCATTATTCATAGAATGAGTATCATTTGCGGTGTTTACTCTTGTGGAGCTACAAAGGGGACTAATGGACATATTATTCAAGCTTAGGTGAAATGAAGAAATTTCACAAACTTCGGATACATTCCACTATAGCTCGAAGTTGAAATAAACTCTTGAATAATAATATTAATTATAATCCTGACACAGGAGTCCATTGATACAATCAGATATGTCGGAAAAATTCGATTTACCTATTTATGATTATTTCATCAAAAGGGTACTAGCTGCCGTATTGCCCTTTTGATGATTCCATCTTACAAACCACTCACTCATTGGTTTATTAAGTCAATGAGTTGTACATGAGTGCTTGTTTGTTTCTCCGAAACATTATAAAGAAAATCATAAGTGTTTATCCATATCTGCATCCATGCAACCTTTTACGGATAACCTTCTGATCTCAAGATGAAAGTAATTGAGAATACTAATGTATTCCGTAACGATCAAATTAAAGACCATGTGAGTTAAACCGTATAAGTTCATGATGCTCAGGATATCAATCGATTCCATCTGATCATCTTTGTGACTTAGTCGTACTTTCATCAGTGACGGTCTTAATTGATGATTTCGGATATTAAGTCTGTCCATCTAGTATGGAGACCCTCCAGTACCTGGTAAAACTCAAATGTGCAGGACCAGCACTTGATTCGGTATAGAATCATCACTAACAGTGTTTTGATATTACCAATGGTTCTCATATCAATTAGAAGTTCCCACTTTCTAATATTAACCACGGATATCTTTAAGTTCCGAACTTATGCAAGTCAAAACCTCTTCACACATAGACTCTGTGTGATGACTTAGCATAGTAGTAAAAATGTTCTTGAACTTTGGGATGAAAACATTTAATTTTATAATATCTTATGATATAACTATAAGAACTATCATTAATAAGTTATATGTCTTTAAAAGAAAAGTTAGCCATAATCTTAGTGAAAGGGGATTAACATCTGAATAGAGGACACATTACAAAATATGTCCAACAGTTCACATTTGCCCGGCACGTTAAACGCTTCCATTACCTCATGGCTCAGGTTGAATTGCACTATGAATCTTGCCATGTCATTATGGAAGTCGAAAGCCAACCAGTACAGTGCCCCGTTCACCTCCACCGCAGTACTCTCCTTATGCAGAAGTGTTGTGACTCCACATACGCCACACTCTGTCTCACCGCCTCTCGATATGTTGTCGTTTTTGCTAAACACCTGGGGGCACACGGTGCTTGTTGTGAAGTCCGTCGACCACTTGTCTACTAGCTTGACGACCTTGTAGTCCATGCTCACCTTGTAAAATCCGAATCCGAATCCAACATCACCCATCATCATATTATCCAGTGGCGCATGTGGAAGATTTCTCACCTGCCGAGTCGCGGGGTTCCACAACAAGATTGATGCATTTGATTTATCAGACACGCCGGGGAGGTGAGTGATCAGGCAGATCAGGCCGTTGCAGGAGCCAACGATTTTGATGGCATCGTTTCCAGGAATGACGTACGAAACGTCAACATCTGTCGTGTTTAAACCCTGGGCGGATAGCATCTTAATTCTTTATCGCCCCTCCGTGCTCTAGCGAATTTCAATTTTCCCAGGAATATAACTTGTTTGTCACTCGACTGTTGGTTTAGATGGGCATGGATGAATGACGAGTCGCCTATGTGACTCAACCAGCTTTTCGAAACGCACTTGAATCTCATTATAGATTTCACCGGTAGTTTCGGTAGGATTTCAGCGAACACAAAGTTTTCTTCCATGTATTCTTTTATCGTCAAAGCTGCTTAGGAACATATAGAAATAGAATGAGCTATGTATCAATATATATTATAAAGATAAACGGGACAAATGCATATAATATAAATTTCATAATCAATATTTTATAAATCCGTACCAAAACTGTACACATTCAATCGTACGCGCATATATATTATATAGTGAAAGTAGATTAAATATACCAATGACTCTGACAATGAAGCGAACAGTATCGGAGGCCTGAAAAGTTTACGAGCGTGCGATATGATTTTCCTTCTGTTTAGGGTTTAGTATTTATAGAAGAATTATTTTTGAATCCTTTTGAAAATATAAATGCACTTTATATAATTTATAAATATATAAGATGGTAAAAAAGATAGGCCAAAGCAATTCGCTTCCATGCTATAGGATATTTACTGCAAATACACCAAAATTTTATGAAATTCTGGGCAAAATGAACTCAATTTTTTCTTTCTTTCTGGATTATAAACACCAAAACTTTAAAATCTAATAAAAATGACACATTTATTTTTCCATGACATAAAGGCCTAAATATTTCAAACATGGTTACTTTTATCAAAATTTGTCTTACTTGATAAGGATTTTGCGGCATAAATACTCAAAGTTTATCAAAATTGGTTAAAAAAATCCTATCTTTTTTGTGGCAAAATATTAAGATAAATTTTGGAGAATTAGGATAAAGTAACTCACATATTAAAATTAAAGCCGGAGTGGAATTACGGACTTTTTTTCTTCTAGTTAAGGATATAATTAATGCATGGCCTATTTTCCGCATAACAAGAAGAAGAAAAAATGCTATATAGAGAGAGAGAAGTAATGTACTATTTATCAATGACCAGAAGAATAAAAACAGGTTTAATAAATTACCTAATCGCCATGAACAAACAACTGAGAAAAGAAAATCGAGACTAACAAGTAGCACCGTACACATTCAATTGTGCGCGCATACATATAATATACAGAAAGTAGATAATATATATAATATACTTACAGATTACTCCGACGATGAAGTGAATATATAATTTACCTTCGCTAGTTGATAGAGTTTATAAGCGAATGATATTCCTTCCTGAAAATATAAGGTATGAATCTTAAATGAAAACCCAAATAAGGCTATTCTCCGAAAAGACCTAAAATAAAATTTATAAAGGAATAGTCACGGTATAGGTACTAATTGATTTTTTCAAAAATTAAAGTTCTAAAAAAATTAGTTGGATAAATACTTTAATATTATATATAAAGAGGTACCAAAAACCCAAAAAAGGTACTCGTCATATATACTTTGCAAACAGGTTTTGGGACGGAATTGCGAAACTCAGGCTGACTTTTGGTTGGTACCTATATTGCTATTAAATGGATTAAGGACCATGCTGCCTTAATTGACCGAAAGTTGAGAACTTATGCCGCGGTTAACTAAGACTTGGGAAAAAACGACATGTCGTTTTAACCTATATGCTATAGAATCATTAAGCTCACATATTAAACGGGGCGGGCTCGACCCGTCCAGTTCAATGTGCGGGGTGGGCAGGTTTTGGAAAAGCCATCAAGGCCCACCCCGGCCCATGAACCTGAACCCACAATGTCATAGGGTGGGGCAGGCTTTTGTAAGTCAAATTTCGTGGGCTTTTACGAGTTGAATTTAGTTGGCTTTTCACAAACCAAAACGGGTTGGATTTTTCGGGTTGATATGTAATAATTATTTACATATTTGAGTGGAACGTATAAAGATAACGAATAGAGTAATGAACAAATAATACCTTTAATACTTTTGTGTTTGCTCGATATTCGAATACTCATTTTGAAAGTCGAGTAACATAATGCAAATAAAATTCAGTCACATACTTAGAAAATAATTAATGCGTGATTAAGTTTGTTAAGTTCATGTTTGAGAGAATTAGGAAAATAATTAAGATTATATTTTCGGAGAATTAGGATGAAATTGTTCCCATGAAAATTTAAGCTGCATTGGAATTACGAAAAATATAATAATATCGGAATTAATGCATAGTCTATTTTTCTCATATCAAGAAAACAAAAAACAAGCGAAGAGCCCGAAGGAATCGACATTCCCCGCCAAACAATCGCAAAGAGAGGAAATCAGATATTATTTATATATATATATATGTAAAATAAATTAAAAAAAAATCAAACGCAAAAGAAGAAGAAATTATGAATCATTGATCGATTATGTATAGAGAAATGTAATTTTTTTCAAATTAAAAGTGGATTAAGCACTGTACTGTTCATCAATGCATGGACCAAAGGGATACAAACAGAATCAACGAATTACCTAATCACCATGAACGAGCGATTCATATAGAAGATGAAAAATCGAAAGACCAAACACCGTACACATTCAATCATGCGCGCATATATGTGTGTATATATATATATAGAAAGTAGATGATACTAACCGATGATTCCGACGATGAATCGGATAGTATCGTATATAATTACATTAGTACATTATTTATAACTCTCGTAAGTCTAAAATTTTAATCGTATATAATTACATCTAGTACATTATATATATATATATAATTAGTATGGAACCTCTTTTTTAAAATAAGATGTGACGTTAAAATATGTAACGTAATAACATAAATTGCATAACAATTGTCTTCTAATAGTTTTCATCGATTGAAAAAAGTGTTGGGTTTTTCGTTGACTTTTCTCGGTCTCGGGGTGCGGAAAAACCCGAGAAGTCATCGAAACTAAAAGATCTAGATTAAATACGATAATCAAGATAGAGATTCGAGTGTTACCAAAAATTGGTACTTTTGCCAACAGTACCAATTAATGCCGATTTTTGTGCTGTGGTGTGCTCGGGATTCGGATCTGAGCCTCACAAGTGCGAAGCCTCTAGCTCGTCCACCACATCGCTGCGGGAACGTCTCTAAGACAGGAAATCCTCCTCGATGAACAATTAGGTTAATCTCGGGGATTGAACAACGAACCGACGGGAGCACGGGAGGTGAGAATCGGCCTCTAGGGTTTTGCTAGAGGGAGGTCGATTTCTCTGTGTCTCTCTGATATGTTGCCTGCGAAATTATGGCATCCACGTGCCTTAAATAGCCCACATGGTATAATGACCTAATGGACTTTTGGGCCTAGTAACAGGGTTAAAGCCCATTAGGTCATAATTAATTATTATTAATTAATTACTGTGACTACCATAATTTCCGTACACACTAATTGTGGTCGGGTCGGACCCAAAAAGTCCAACGGACTCAAATCCCGGTTTCGGACATTTCCTACAAAAAGTTCATGATAACCTCGTTACCGGATATAATTAAATATATCTTTCTCATTATACCCAATTAAAATATTATTTAGCAATTCATTTTCATTCTATTGGGTATGCGTCTGAACAAACATCTAAAAAAATATTATAATTAAATGATTTGCTATTTTATCCTATAATTAATTGCATAAAAGAATTTTCAATTATAACAATAGTGATCAACATACATGAATTAGTATAATTAAAAGAATATACTAAAAGTTTAGATGATTATCTTATACTTAATTTTTAAATTAATCTACAAATTATTCAATACTCGATCATCATATTGATAAATTAAAGATAAATTAAGAAAATATTCATTTATGTGCAGACCTTTTAACAAAAATATTCATTGTTTCGTTATCTTAGTATTTCACTAATTTATCTTAGAAAATATTGGGTCCATTTAACGTGTCATATTTTTTTCCCTCATCAGAGATCATAGATATATTTTAAGTTTAACTAATTATATATATATACTATACTCACATGGTTTATATATATATAACCAGCACCATCTCTACCCACTAATAATTGTAATATATAAAAGTAGTAACAATTTTCTACAACTAAACAATTAATTTATCTAAAATATTAACAATGAAGGATAACACTTATATTAATAAAATGAAAAAAGTTTCACCTTAAATTTGTAGAGAGTACATTATGAAGAATAACACTTTGAAATATAAGAAAAAAAAGTCCCACATTAATTTTCAATAAAAAATATTCTAAAAAATCTTGTTATAAATAAAATACAACGAGTCTCATGTTGAACAAAAAAAAATTATTCGAAAGAATCCCACAAGTATGCTTTGGGAGAGTAGAGATCGGCACGATCAAGGAGAAGGCGGTGCGTATCAAACAGTATCCCGAACTACTTTTTTTCCGTATTTACTTTATTTTTTTTGTTGTAATTTATTTTAAAATTTACCTTTAACTCCCTTTTTTTCCAAAATTTAAATATAATCCCCTTAATGTAATTTTTGAAGAAAAGGAATTAAATCGAACATTCACTGGGTAAAATTCATGGTTCTGCCATTGCTTGGCACGCTCGAAGAAAAAGCCGTGCGCCTCAAAGATGCTCTTTGCGCGAAAGATGAGAAGATTTCCACTCTCCAGGAGGAAGCAAATGTTGGACATATTCTGTATATGCCCTCTATTCAGATGCTATTCCCGCTTGTATAAGATTATGGTCGTTTACTTAGGAATGAATGGTTCTTATTAATGTTAATCTTATGTAGTTATCTGCGGATTATAGATATACATATCAAATTGAATGTTTGATCCTTAGTTCTTTAACTTTGCATTTATGTTAAGTCATCACACTGGGTCTACGTGAGGAGGTTTGACTAACATAAATAAAGAACTTAAAATTGGTCCATAGTCTAGATCGGAAGTGGGAACTTCTGATCGGGAACGACTATTGGTAAACTTAACAGATCGCATACATGTGGTGACCTATAACCAGGTCATAGTGCTGTCCATGCACTGTTAAGTTCATCAGGTATGAAGTGTCTTCATACTGCATAGGGAGAGACTTATATCTGAAATCATCATGTAAGTCCGTCACTGATGAAAGTACGATAAGGTCGCTAAGATGATCAGATGAAATCGGTTGATGTCTTGAGGTAATATGAGTTTGTGCGATTTAACTTAAACTATCTTTGATTTAATCGTTTCAATTTGCAATCGAGTATTCCCAACACTTTTATTTTGGGATCGGAAGGTTGACCATGACAAACTGCATATTACAGATATGGATAATAACTTTATGATTTCATTATTATGATTTATGGGAAGCATATAAGTACTCATGGCCAGCTTACGGCTTCATAACCCGATAAGTGAGTAGTTTGCAATAATCATAGATTAAGGTAGTGTCGTCAAAATGGCAGAACGGTAATAATAAATTTACCCTTTTTGATGAGAATCATAATAATACAAAAACCGATATTCATGAAATCTGATTGTATCCCTGTGGTCAGGAAGATAAAATCTAAACACACTGGAGAGTTCAGCTTCGCGCTATAGTGGAGTGTTACCGAAGCTGGTGAAAGTTCTACACTTTCACCGTAGCTCAGGTGTGTTGTCCATTTGTCCTCTTTGTAGCTCCAAAGGATGACACCTCAATTATGTTTAATATACTAATTAAACATTGAATAGATCCATTCAAGAGTGATTCGTGATTGTTGTCACGAATTCAATGATTAACCTAAAAGTGGCAAAAGTATCAAAGTTTTTGGTACTGGCCGGGAATGTGAAAAACTGATAATTAAATTTGATCCTTGGATAATTCTAGCCTTCTAGGATCATGTGAAATCAAAATCAAATTCTGTGAATTTATCATTTTGAATCGTGCAATTCTGATGTACAGTTTGAGAGTTATGGTCAAAACAGTTTTTCAGCTAAGGCCGAAATAGTCAATGTTTATACCTACGAATTTGAGAGAAAATTAAATATTGGAATTAATTCATGGAATATTTAATTAGGAAAATAATTATAATTATGGTTATGCGATTTTTTGTGATTAAATATTGAAAATAATATAAGATTTTATTTATTAAATCTTATATGATATTTTCTGAAAAGATTTGTTTTGGATTTAATCGTTATTTGATTTTATCATTAAATCGAATCTTTGAGTGAAAATCTCCAAATTGGTTGAGAGAATCTTCCCATCAGCTACCTATAAATAGGGGACCCATAGAACCCTAAAATCACACACAACGCAATCATCAGACTTCAGAAAATCGCCTTTCTCTCTGGCTCTTTCAGTTCCTGCGAATTTCTCAGGGAAAATTCTTCTCGGGATTTTGCTTTTAGTCTTTAGAGGTTACTCTAGGAGAGAGCCCACGCTCTCAGCGACGTAATCCCGGAGAATACATCGGAAGACAATTGGGATATTATTCACTTTTACTCGTGGCTCAATTAAATTAATTAATAACGTGTAAAGAAAATTAAGAAAATTATTTTATCACGATCGGACAAATTAATTTTTGTTTTATGTATAACCGGATGGGGTAATGGGGATTATTGGTATGGGACTCTAATCCTCGTTAAAATATTTTTAAAAGGTTACCTCACGCGTCGTACATAATGAGCAAGAACTTCTTATGGGGATTCTTTGAGAATCAGATCCCACGTAATCGGCATCATAGCGGTATCGATCCCAATAATCGATATCAGAACCAGATGCAAAATTCTAGCAGTTGGTATCAGAGCTAGATGTCGACTCCAACAACGACGAGTCTCAAAGAACATCTGACAAGTGCGACAACTTCTCTTTCGGCGGAGAAGAAGTTTTTTAACGAGAAGAACATTCTCTATCAGGTCGGACGAAAAGATGTCGATGCATTGAAGAAATCCAGCACGAAGCTTGGACAGAACTATGACCGCATCGCAAAAGAGAGGGTTAGTGAGAGGAAAAGATCCAGGGAATGACATTCTCAAATGCAAATGTGGAAAGCAAAAGCAAAAGCTGAAGCGAAAGGCAATGCAATGGTGAAGCTCGAAGCGCAGCTGGACACTAGCGTCAAGGCAATGGTGTTTCTCGAAGCTTGGCTCGACGCGGCAGTCAAGGCTTTGGTGGATGCCAATTACGCCGAGGAGTGCTTGGAGACGCTGCAAAGCCGGCGTAGAAATTGTACAACAATATTGGATTTTACAGCTTCACTTTGTTTTTGCAACTACATGAAATAAAACTTGACAAGTTTGATTGGTTTAATTTGTGATGCGATGTTGTACTTTTTATATTCTTGTTGCATTTTTTCGAATAGAACTTCCTTTATTCTCCTATTAATTTTTATTGAATCTCAAATAAAATTGACGCCGTTAGGAAAAGGAGTTTGATGCACCAAAATAATTAATTTAGTAGGGTGTTGACGCCAAAATCTGATATCAGAGGTTATTCAAGTACAAGTAAAAAAGTTGTTTTCAAAAAAAAAAAGTACAAGTAAAAAAGTTTAGTGGGTGAACATGCCAATTACTCTTAATTAAACTTTGGATATATGTATAGTTGTATTAGTACTTGTTAATAGTGATGTATATACAATGCGGATACTTGATATTTTAATTTTTGGTTACTCCGATCTGAAACTTGATTGTATTACAAGAGACATAGATGCTTACAAGTCTGACATTTGCGTAAAAATCTATCGGCTTACGATGAGGCAATGCCGGTACTTTTTCTGGAATAGAGCAATTAAATGACCAAATAAAGGTTTTGTTTAAGTAAATAACACATGGTTTTTGTAGATTTATTGAACAATGGATGCTTGAATGTCTTCTAAGCTTCGTCCCTTGGTCTCCGGCACCATCTTCCATATGAACATAACATTTGCACCACAAACTGCTGCGAATATAAAAAATGTACCTGCAAATAAATAAACACAAATCATAATTACTTTCAGTAGTTGAAGATAAATTAATAAAGGGACATTACTAATATATATAGTCTTTTTCGACTTTCCCGCCTTTACTATTCGAAGCCTAAATACTCGTCATTTTTTATGTTATTGAAAATGATGATTTTTACTTTAAAATTGCACGGGAAATTATTGATATTTTATCGGAAGGGAATGCATTTGATACATATCAAATATTAAATTAACAAATTAATATAATAAAACAAGTTTAAAAGAGAAAACTGTTATAAAACTACAAACTTAGAGAACAAACTCAAATAAAATACTTCGCGGGTTCATAATATGATAAGCTTAGATAGCAAATTGTTACAAAAATATTAAGTGGAGCATATCATACAGAGTGATAAGCAGTACCGGTAATAACTAATCGTGATTTGATGTTTTCGGTTCCTTTTGACACTGAGATGAGTTATTTTGTGATATCTTTATATCGGTTAGGGATAATTACGGCAAATATACCCAACCTTTGGTCAAACTTCCTCCTGTGTACCCAACTTTTAAAATTGGCGGCAAAAGTACCCAACCAGCGTTGACTGTGTCTTTGGCTAAAAAACGTTAACTTTTGCCGTTAGCATAGTACACGTGTCCGTTGCAATGACATATTTTTTCAATGTTGTTTAATGTGTATGAAATTTGATTAGTTCATGTGTGTGTTTTGGTAGATTATTTGCTGATTAATTTGTTGATTAATCTGATAGATAGATTAATTCAGTTAGTTTAACCATTAATTCAGTTAAAAATGATAGTAATAAATTTCGGGTGGCTTATGTGGCATGTACACGTGTACTATGCTAACGGCAAAAGTTAACGTTTTTTAGCCAAAGTCACAGTCAACGCTGGTTGGGTACTTTTGCCGCCAATTTTAAAGGTTGGGTACACGGGAGGAAGTTTGACCAAAGGTTGGGTATATTTGCCGTAATTTTCCCTATCGGTTATGTCCTTTCGTTACTACAATATTTTTCAATAAAATTAGTTAACTTGAGAGGGGGTCACTTGAATATTGATTAGCTGCTCTACGTAAAAAAAAAAAAAAATCAAATAATAATAATAATAATAATGGAACGAAAGCCTCACCTGTGGAACTCCATGAAAACATGAAGTTGAAAGTGATGGAAACAATCCAACCACCACCCAAGGAAACCACATTCACAATACTTCCAGCTGCACCTTTTATATTTATTGGATATATCTAAACAAACCAAATATATATATATATATATATATAAATTCATCACTAAATTTTTATTTCTCATAACACTAATATAAGTAAAAATAATAAAATATGAATCAGTATTTGAAGCCTACCTCTGAAGAGATGATAATTGGTATGCCTTCCATGCCTAAGCTGAAAAGCCCCATATACATCTATATTTCTCATATTATTTTTATTTATCTAAATTAGTGAAAATGTAATTTGATAAGAGTAAAAGAGGAATAATTAATTAAATAAAGTTACTAAGGCAACACATTCTGACTTTTGACCCTGAAAACTTTTTAACACGTGCACAAATGGTCCTCAAACTCAGATTCTGGCATAAATCCCCGTGAACTATTTTTTTGGTGTTCTATAATCGATTTACGGTAATTCTTGAAATTCCGGTGCATTAAACTCCTTTTCTATCTTTGACCACCTTGTTCCGAATTTTGAGAATAAATAAAAAGGAGTTTGATGCACAAAATAATGAGTTTAGGGGGATGTTAAGAAAAAAATCTGAGTTTAGAGATCATTTAGGCACAAGTAAAAAAGATTAGTGGGTGAACATGCCAATTACTCTTAATTAAACTTTGGTCAGGTAGAATTACCAATATGCCAGCAAGAGCCAAAAGAGGACTAATCTGCTCGCCAGAATGGAGACTCTGCTTATAAGTACTAGTTAAGTGTTGCATACTATAAGTCTATAAGACTATAACTATAACTATATATATATATTACCAGCGTAAGTACGTGATATTTTGATTTATAGTGGTGTAGATTAAAAATATAAGTTTTCTCGGCAAAGTTTTCAATGTCCACTACTTTGTTTCTTTTCAAAATTTTATCCACTTTTCTTAAAGTCCCGTTGGTACAAGATAAAAGAAAAATATTTGAATTTTTTCAGAAGTGAAACATCCAAAATTATGTTAAATTCATTGAAAAATGGACAGAATTTTAGAAAGAAGCAAAATAATAGACATCGGGAACTTTGTACCATGAAAAAAGAAAAAACCTACTGGGCTTATGCCAAAAAAAAAAAATATATATTAGATGATTATGCCGGTATAATAATAATAATAATAATAATAATAATAATAATAATAATAAATGAGAAGGAACCTGAAATAAAAAGGACAATCCAATGATGAAGCAAGCAAAACATGTACCAATTGAAGATATCTGAAAATAAATAACAAGATCATTTGAGTCACATTTCACAACCAAATTTAACATAACTTCACACCTTCCTTTACCAGTAAAAGTGGTCTTCGTCCGAATTTATCCACGACACACATAGCTGCTATCGATGACACAACCTGTCGGATAAGGCGCTTCTCAGAAAACACAACAAGAACGCATTTTACGTGATTTTATCGGTTCAAGACGGCTTTACTTGCGTTACTCCGACTGCGATGCTCCCTATCTTACCTGAAAAACCTGCCATCAACACATATTATGAATCTTTGACCCGATCTTCACAACATTCTCAGTTATGATTTTTTGTTAATTTACTTGCGGATTCAAAGATTGAGCTCGTGTAGAATATGACCCCGTTGAAGCCTCCGAATTGTTGAAGCGCCACGAGGCCTACTCCGATCTGAAACTGGAATGTCTTACAAGAGAGCATAGATGCTAAAAAGTCGACATTTGCCTGAAAAACTATTGGCTTACAATGAGGGAATGCCGGTACTTTCTCTGGAATAGAGCTAGAACTCCGTCACCCGAGACCCTTAAGGAATATTCCGAGTAGTCCTGTCGTATCGTATAAATCGTTGCTTATCGCTATCATATTATTCGGGAAAAAAAAAAGATCAACGAAGGAAGTCGTTACTTTGATCGCGGCTAGCTCTTGAGACGTATCAACACCCGCGCCCCTGATGCGCCTTAGAGTCTTTTCGCAGTCTCCGGCTTTGCCAATTTTCATCTAAATAAGGAGATTAAGACAATCTTCATATATATATAAAATAAAAAATTATATGATTATATCATCACTCACCAACCATCTGGGAGACTCGGGAGCGAAGAGCAGGCACAGAAACTGCAACAAAAACGGAACAATCCCTGCAAGAAACCGCAACTCTCGCTTTATCGGTGAGTTTTTGTCATCGGAATATTCATAAAAACATGCGAACAAGATTATATTTCGACCTAATAGCGCCAAGTTCCTCCAGCTGATCAGCGGGCCAATGAGGAAAAAGAAAGCTTTTCCACAGCTCATGAGCAACTGTAGTAAAAAAAACGATTGTAGGACAATCGAATATTCAGGATCGAAGAAGATCAGTGTCGCAGTTACGGAGTCTAGATACGTACCATCACGGCTGACATAACCGTTCCTCTGATGTTCGGGGGGATGATTTCGGCGACATATATAACAGCCTAAGCCCAACAAATAAAACTTAGCACAAATTCAGTAAACTCTTTATATTGGGAAATTCCACATTACTTAATTACCCCATAAGTACTAAGGCCGATTCCAAATCCGAGCAAGAATCTTCCAGCATCGAGCCACAACGTACCCTTGTAAGAAGCATTGTAGACAAAATTGAGGATTTACAACAAATCGAACAAGAAAAGCGGAAGAGAATTTGTCTAAAAAAAAAACCTGCGAGAATGCAATCACGAGCCACCCTGCGACGCAGATTACATTCACAAAGAGCAGAGCCTGTATTTTATCAGATTTAATTAGCACATTTTTTAAGGAATGTCTAAAAAATTTAGAATTCGTCATGAAAAATATTAAACACTTACACCTCTCCGACCAACCAGATCGGCAAATTTCCCGGTCCAGATCGCTCCGAAAATTGCTCCAGCGAGGTAGATTGAAACAAAAATCGAGTACTACACATTTGCGATACAATTTATGATCAGCTCAAAAAATAATTTATTGTCCTTGTCATAGAAAACTTGCTTTTACAAATTAATTCCTAAGAATTAAGAGAAGCTAAGGCTTGATTCTGATAACTGATTGTGACTTAATAATGTTATAAACCTGGCCAAGGGACGGTAATCTCGTGCTGCGAATTTTTTTTATTTTTTTTTTAACTTGAACCGAGAGAGGGAATGTCGCGGCCATTTTTTTGTGGAAAAACCCGTTCGTTATGGCTGGTTTTAGTGGCCAATAAGTAATAACAGTTTGATGGCCAAATAAAAAGGTAAAAAAATGTACATAAATTTATTAAATTTAAAAATTATTTAAATGTTAATAATAATAATAAAACACAAAGATATCGTACCTCTGATAAAGTAAGACCAAGCTCAGTTAAGATTCCAGACTCTGCAGGTGAAGAAAAGCCAACCTGAAAACCATACATTAAATATTATATGCAACATTATGCAAGTATATCATTTCATTCATGTATACAACGTGAAAATTGAGCACAGTGAGTAGTACCATATTTCCGACGGCAAAGCAGCCAAGAGAGACCGAAAAAGTGCCGAGAAAGATGGCGAAAGTAAACTGAGTCGACGACGATGAGCGCTCTTTGTTACTACTCCCAGAACTGCCTTGCCCTTCATTGTTGCTGAGCTTTTCTTCTCTGGAACTAATAAGCAAACCTATTTTCTCTGCACAATCTTCTCCCATTCTCTCTCTCTCTCTCTCTCTCTCTCTCCATATATGTGTATATATATAATAGATTTTCTCTTACAAAGTACTACAATACAAACTATTAAAGCAAACAGCAAATATGAAGGTACAATCATTGAAACCGATATTTTAGATACCGCTTATCATAGACCGCTCGCAATTCCAATTTATAGATACTAACATAAAATTTTGAAAAGGTTTTTTGGTGAATTATGTAAGAATCACTCAGGGCTGGCCCTCACTATAGGCGAGTAAGGCAGGCGCCTTGGGCCTCCAATTTTAAGGGTCCCAACTTTATTATATATATTGTTGTATATTTAATTAAATATAAACAAAATTTAATTTTTAAATACTTTAAGGGCCTCAAAAATTTACATAGCCTAGGGACCCGACTAAAAACGACAAGCTCAAGGCCGGCTTAATGATTTTTTTTTTTTTTTGGAAAAACATATATATATAAGATTTTTAGTCAGATATCAAGAACAAAAGACAGATTTAGGATATCGATCCTTATCTAGTCCGATTTTTGCCCGCAGATACCCGAGGGTTTCAAAACTCGATGAAGTTTTCTAACAGTGCTTTTCTTTTGATAATAATTAAAAAAAAAAACCTTCAAAAAGAAACTCAATTATTTTATGAAAGCTGGCCCAACTTCACCACCACCTTTAAATTTTTATAAAGAGCATAAAATATCTAGTTTCCCATGATGGCAACACCCCGACCAAATTATTAGAATTTAGAACACTTTAAATTTTCACAATGAGGAATTTATTTTTGAAACATGGATATCTCAATCATCCTATATATTCATTTTGTGTTCATATTGTGTTCACATATAACGAATCTAAGCTTCGTTTCTAGTTATGATCCGACATAACTATTTCAATTGCTTACGGGAGATCATCGCAGAGGTTTGACGACGTGTCGTTTCCGTCAAACCTGTGCGGAAAGTGGGACCATATGGCCATGGTTTTTGACATACTAGCTTGTGCCGACTCTAATTACCATAAAAAAAAAAATAGAAAAACACCTCGAAGTTGAATAACTTTCATATTTATATTTATCATTCGGCAATATATAACGCTTATGAATTTTATCGGGTCCGTCTTTTGTAAAAATATGATAGCTATTCGAGACAATGGATTTTTCACATCCCAGGTACGATTTGCTTAATTAAGTTTAGAAAACTCCATGAAATTCCAAACAAGTACTCAACCTAGCTACTAAATGCATTTTTATTGCAAGTCAAATTATATAGCAAAGGTCTCTTATTGCCAAACATGTAATGTAATGCCATTAATATTCAATACGCTTACCAAATCCAGTCGTTTGTGTATATAAATGGACCCAACAGTTGTCGCATGACTTCCATAATTAATATTGAATTCCTTTGACCCGTAAGACAGGCGATTTAGATTTTGGATGTATTTAAATTTTTTATTTTTTATTTTTTGAAATTTCTTGCTCTTTTAAGATTACATTTTTTTATTCTTTCAAATCCTAATGAAAAATACACAATGGGATATGGCATTAATATGTATAAAAAACTTAATGTAACACTAGATTAAGTAAGAGAATTGATAATTTTATAAATAAAACATCTAAAACATAACCATGACAAATTATTAAACTAGAACATAACAACTAAATATCAAGTTCATTATTAGTATTTTCCCGTATGTATATTTTACTTAAACATTTTTTTTAGACTTCAGACCTCAATAAATAATTCAAAATCTGTGTTATTAAAAAATATGGTATAATCATTAGTACCGTTGCTAAAACGTTAAATGAAAAATGAAATCGCAAATTGTGCTGATTATTGCTCGCGTTAGTCTTAATTTACCGCATTTATTGTATTTTGTTACCAATAAATTTAAGCTTCAACACTAAATTTTTGAGTATTTTTTTTTTCGGTCCCAGCTAAGCGCTAAGACCTATATATTTTACTAGCTGGCTTCAAATATGAGCTAGATTTTAAATATAAGCTATTTCTTGGGTCCAAAATTATTTCTGACAATTTACATGTTTAACATATTATATATATATATATATAGAATTTAGTATCTTGATATTTTTTTTCTCTCGATATTATCGTGTTGGCTTTATAAATGAGACTGCAAAGGCAGAGTGATAACACTGAAAAGAAAACCGAAAGAGCAACGACATTCAGTGTATTAATCCACGTGCAAACAGTTACATTTTACTTTTAATGTTATATGATTTATTAACGCAATATTTTCTTACTCTAAATTGTATCTCTTAGATAATAGATAGACTTTTTTTTTTCTTTCGCGCGAGCTAATTATACTAAAAAAAACAAAACTGAAGGGCCTGCTTGCAAGAGAGGCAATAATTGAAAATTACCTATACTAAATGTCCACGCTAAAGCAAAATATTAATTAGTTAAATAATTACTTTTTGTGGTTTTCATAAAAGCAATAATTCAAATATTAATGATTAAATTCTAGAATAGCTTGGCAAAAATTATTTATATCCATTAAATGCATTTTTAGCAAACGAAATATTTTTTTATAAAATAAAATTAAGAGCATAATATTCACTTATGAGGATATTTATCCTCTGTGATGTAGTCAGAGTTCAAGCTCACATTAAGCACGTTTTAAAGCACGGAAAGAAAAAAAAACTAAAATATTATATACTTTGTTGATGATAAGATATGAACATGAGTCATTTAGAAACACTCCGCTAATTATGTTGCACGTGTATATACTCACCTCTACACAACTCGCCGGTACTTTTCTCCACTAATAAAAGTATTAAACATAATTTAGATCCTAATGCTAAAAAGTTGATAGCTTGGTCATGAAATGTAATGTGAGATCATTGCCCTTTATATTATCCACCGATGCACCAACAACAAGTAGATTATATGTTCATAAAGATAAATAAAAGGTTAGTTATCGCATGAGCTATTTAGCTAAGCAAGTGGTACAATTACTTAATTGTGCTTTTATGTGATTATTATGTACCTATTACACATATATAATTGGAATATAGTTATATTATAAAATAATATTAAAGAAGCGCTTGTTAGAGTTGGTGATCATAAAAACCGATTCTCTCACTACATGAGATGCATAAAATTCTAAAAGAGAACACACAAAACCCCTCAAAACGTATCCAAATCAAGGTTCAAAATGCCGTTTTTGCCGAAAAATCGTTTGCGTTATCGACGGAGTAATCGTTTACAGATGGATTTATCGATGGAAAACCTATAAAAATTATCGTTTGCCGTTATCGAAACTTATCGAACTAATCGATGGATTTATCGATGGAAAACCTATAAAAAAATAAATTATAATAACAATTATTATTTACAAATTATAAGTTGTAACTTGTTAGTCAAAATGCTCTCTTTAGTTATTTACTATTAGATAAAATATGCTTATTTGATAAATTTTGGAAAGAGTCAAAGTCATATTTTACTAAAATAAAATATTTTAAAATCACCAATTGTTAATTATATAAAATCTTCCCACTTGAAGTTGTATAAAAAAAATTGAAGAACTAGCTCAATTTAACCAATTTCCTAAAAATATGTACTTTTGCCTCAATAGTTTGAAAATGTCAAATTACAAAACAAATTATGTCAACCACACAATTTATGAATTATATACAATATTGTAAAATGAAATTACACCAAAAAAAGTCGATTAACTAGCTCAATTAACCAATTTCTGAAACATATGTACTTTTGCCGCAATAATTAGACAATTCGGGAAAACATCAAATTGCAAAAAAAATTATGTCAAACTCACAGTTTCCTAATTATATACATTGTTAAACAATGAAATTACATTAAAAATATTAAAAAGTATAGCTCAAGTTCATTAATTTCCAAAAAATAAATACTTTTACCGCAATTATATAAACAATTCTAACAAACACTAAAATCACCCCAAATCTGCAAAAAAATTAACAAAAATCACACAAACTATTATAATTCATCCATATTCCTTAATAAACCTAAAAAAATCAAATTCAACTATAACATTTGATTCAAAACCTAAAATGTACAATCAAAGTATCATGAAACTCAAACTTGAACTTTCATTCAACCTAATAGCTTTCTATGTAACTCTATTAAATATAGAATAAAATTGTGAAAATTTGACATGATTCATACATATACAACATTTAAACTTCAAAACACTCAAGATCCACTAAAAAAAACCCTAAAAATACCTTTAAATTCCAAAATTTAAAGAAATTGGAACTTTTGCCGCGAAAAAGAAAAAACTAAACTGGGTTGACTTATCGTTTTTGACCGAAAAGTAACAAGCTTTTCGAAAAAATACACTTGAAAACTTAGCTCGAAAAGTGACTTGCTTTTCGAATCGAAAAATCGCGATAAGTATAAAACGACAACGATAAGAGGAGATAAGTTACCGAGATGCCCAATTTCAGCGATAATCGCTCGATAATCGTTCGAAAATCGCGATTTTCGATTCCTTGATCCAAATATTGCATATAAACACTTCCAATGTTAAATTTTATTGACAAACCCTTAATGTCACTCATTTATGGTATTGTAATAGAAAGTCGTGTTAAATGCCACGTTGGAATGTCATGTCACGATTTTGTGGGTCTCACAACACCAGATTAACTACGCTAGTCTTATAATGTTGTCTGAAATTGACAATATTGAAGAAGGAAGTAAATCATCTTTTAAGCAACAATCGAAAAAGATATGTGAAATAAGATAAGCACCTTGGAAATTAAAATAATCAAAGAAAAAAAATAAAATATTATTATATAATGAATGCAAAGAAGTAAAAGATTATGCAAAAGGTTTGCATGGCAACAATCTCATCACCCAGGGCCCTGAGGCTAGGCGAGCAAGGAGACGGCCTAGGGCCCCGATTCGGAGGGGCCCCAAATTGCCGAAGGCCCGAAGTTTTTTTGTTAAAGAAAAAAAAACAAAGGTTGGACGCTATTGAAGGAAAGCTTGGTTGACTGACTGTAACATGGAGAAGAAGAAGATGACATGCATTTGGTCTATTATACTGACAAGCTATTAAGTGGTAGGGCCCACAGTACATTATTTTGATAATTTCTTATTTATTTATTATCTTTACTTTTAGTTCCCGGAAGGGTTTAGCAGGGTTGATTGGACTAAAAAGTGTAAAAGTATGAGACTCATTATTTAATTTTTTTGTATTTTTTTTCCTCCAATACATTATTTAACTATGTGATTGTGATCTTTAAAATTTTACATTATTTTTTTCCCTAAATAATCACCACTAGTAACGGATATAAAAATAATAATTTTGCAATTAACTTTTATCAACTAAAATGCGATAGTGTAAAGATTATTCATAGACGTTAAATAAAAAAATAAAAAAATTATTTTTTTATTTAAAATTAATTTATAAAAAATATTGTGTCCCAGTGTCCTTAACATAGTTTCAAGTTGTTTTATTGATGATACAACTCTAAACCTTTTTAATCTTTTATTTAACTATTAGCGATTTCAGAGTTTGTTCATGAGTTTCAAAAGCTAGAAATCGTAGCTTTCTCCAAAAACGATTTCATCTTTGCTATACAAATTACTAAAATATCATTTATCTCCTAAAATCTCTTTAACAATCTGACTAAATAAATTATATATATATATGTATATATTAATTTAAGTAAACGATGAATTTATTCAGCAAACAAACTTCTTAATAAACTCAGAATAAGTAAACGATGATTTTATATATATATATATATATATATTAATCAAATTAATCGATGAATAAGTAAGAAGCCACATAACTAACTCCCTTAATCATAGATATGGTGAATAGTAAACGATGAATGAGTAAACTAAAAAATATCCTATAATTTCTCAAAAGAGTTTAGAACGAAGCGTACAATTACATGTATAAATATACACCATTACATCAAAATATACAAACCTGTATATTTGAAGCGAATCATTAATCATTCTCTTCATCTTTCATCTTTAGAGAAAACTGGAAGCTTTTCAAGGTGATCTTCATCCGTATAAGTTTTCTAAAATTCAAATCGAATAAATAACTAAAAAAAACAAACGACATGCTAAAATGACATTCTCAAAAAGCTCTATTTTAACTTATAATGTAGATTGTATGAACTGATTGGACAATCTAACCTGATGCAGAATCCACACAACAATCCCGACAAACTCAACGATCTTGATCCAGCTGACGTCAACCACCAGAGCGCTTAAGATTTCGTGATTAGTTAGTATTTGTACAGCTCTGCTAGACTAGTATCTAATTTTATCTCTATCACTGCAACCCAATATAGAATAATTAGAATGTGGGCTGAAGCGCTAAGAATGAAGAAAGTAAACGGATAAATACAATATGATTTTCAAAACAATCACAAGAGAATTTGGCGTTGCAATACGATCTATTAGAATACTTATTTGTATGTCCTCAATGACTAGGGAAAGAATATTGTACTATGAATCAATAGCAAACAAACCTGAAAATCTTGATTCTTCCGTAATGGTTCGAAATTTCCATAAATAATTTTTCAAAATTGCGATTAACAAGTTGTAGTGGAAGATCCCATTCTCACCGAAGCCCAAGCCGAATTCTTACCATCGAAACAAATTTAGTTCAATATTATATCAGTAACAGAAAACCCCCAGTACTTAATAGAAAAATACCAAGAAATCCAAAAGATCAAACTCTCAATGATTTGAACCCGAACTAAAAACGAAAAACAATACAATTAATTATTAAAAAAATTAGCTCAAAATTTTACCTGCATAGAAGCATTCTCACATGCATCAGACAGTAGCGACTGATTGAAGTGCTCTGTGAGCTCCTTGAGATTCATTGAGCTCATGCATGATCCACTTCTTCAAGATCCGCTTCGACGCCATGGCTAGCTTCGAGCTCGAGCTTCGTTTGGGTTTTTGGAGAGAGAGATTGAAAGTTAGGTTTGGATGCTGGTTGGATAGAGATAACGAAGATGGTATTGAAGCTGACTTCAGAGTGTACATGAACACCGACTAAAATTCTGAGTATACACTAATAATAAAACTCGTTTTTGCCCAACCCAAATACAAATACCCTTAATTAAAATTAAATATTCATAATGATTTGGTATGATATAATTTTTGCTCATTGAAGTTCTATCACACAAAATTAAATATTCATAAACCTTAAACCCCCGATTCAAATACCCAAAATTCATATACACAAAATCATTGTGAAGAATAATCAGATTTAAAGTATAAATAATTCACTCTTGGATATAATTTTGTTGTAGCAAAAAGTAATTGAATTAAATATTTATTTGTGGATGATGACTAAAAATCAAGAAACATCATCTCGAACGAAAGCAATATGGGATAATGAAGCGGTGAATATCTTATGCGATGTTTGTATCGCGGAGATTGAAGCTGGAAAACGACCAGGAACGAGCTTTACCAAAACAGGAAAGGAGAATATGGTGAAGAATCTTTCCGAGAAAACACAAAGAGTGTACGATAAGCCTCAGTTGAAAAATAAGCTTGAAATACTGAAAGGTGAATGGAAACTCTGGAAGCAATTAATCGGAAAAGAAACAGGCCTTGGATGGAATTGCATACGCAATACTGTTGATGCAAGTGAAGAGTGGTGGAGTATTAAAATAAAGGTTTGTATCGTGAAACAAATAAATTTAGCAACATAAAATTTAAATTACAACTAAATTAACACTTTTTTTAGGAGAATAAAAAATTAAGTAAATTTCGCAAAGAAGACATTTCTCCCGACTTTGAAGATAAACTTGATACGGTGTTCAAGGATATAGTTGCAACCAGAGCATTTGCGTTATCGTCTACAGCTAACCCTCGTCATTACGTTGGTAAAGAGACATTCGTTAGTGTTGACGATGCAGAAGAAAAAAGTGATGAATCGGACGATCCAATTTCTCAACCGAATCCTCAAAAGAATGTGAACGACAACCACAACCCATCGACATCAATAATTTTCAAAAGTTTAAGAAGGCTGGGGGAAAGAGCAAAGTCAGTGGATCTGCAAAATTATATTCTCAAATCGAACGTCTTGTGAAGGCAACGGAAGAGCGAAGTGACACCATATATGTAGTACGCAAAGAGTTGCCCGGCACTAGTACCGCTGAAGTAATGGAAGATGTTTTGTCACTACCTGATATTGAAGTAGGACATCCAATGTGGCTTTTTGCGACATGACTATTTATGAATCGCGAGAAGAGAGAGATGTTCGCAACGATGAAAGATCCGATTACTAAGAAATGTTGGCTCAGTTACGAGCATAGTCTAGTTTATGGCACTCCAAAATAATGTCGTGCTTTTGAATTTTTAATCAACTATTTGTGAAGGATTCTCTTGAGAAAATGCCATATATGTGAAGGATGTGTTGTTTATATTTATTGGTTTGTAATTTTTTTTTTCCATTAAAACTTTTTAGTATTAATAATTATTATTTCATGAAATATAATTTAATTGTTACAATATTGCATATTTATTTTCAGGAACAAATGGATATCACATTAGATGATGAGATCAAAATTATTGCCGAAAAGGAAAATAATGACCTCATTGACCTTATACGGAAAACTGCTCATTTGGTGCAAAATTATTTAGAAACATACATACATAAAATCCCCTGTATGGATTCAAAAAAAAAGGAGGGCGTATTTTCCTTCAAGAGATGTTGAAGGGAAATAGAATTCGGTGCCAAAGAATGTTCAAAATGGAAAAAGCGGTTTTCAAAAGTTTGTGAAACCGATTAGCACAAGAGATGTTTCAACATTCCAGTGAGACGATAAGTCGATACTTTTCGGAGATGTTGGATATATTATGCCTCATGGGAGTCGATATCATAAAACCTGAAGATTCAGAATTTAAGAGTACTCCCAAAGAAATAGAAAACGATCCAAGATATATGCCACATTTTAAGGTATTATCATCATAATTTTGTGATTTATTTTAATTATTATCGTAATATATGTATAAATTAATTAAAATATATATTTTTTTTAAGGATTGCATTGGTGCTATAGATGTTGTTCACGTTCCAGCTTCTTTACCTCAAGCAGATCAAGTACCGTTTCTCGGTCGAAAGAAGATTCCTACTCAAAATGTTATGGCTTTATGTGATTTCAATATGAAATTCACTTTCGTGTATGCTGGTTGGGAAGGTAGTGCGCATGATGCAAGAGTATTCAAAGCCGCTCTTCGTGATAGTGAGATTAACTTTCCAAAACCTCCAGAAGGTATGACTTTAATTTATTTATTTTGCTTTCTCTTGTACACAGTGTAAACTAAATCATTTTATTCAACTTGATTTTCATAGAAAAGTATTATCTGGTAGACGCTGGCTATCCCAGTTTGCCTGGACATCTTGGTCCTTATAAAGATCATACATACCATATAGAGCTTTATCGTAAGAGAAAAATCAACCTACTACAAAAGAAGAAATCTCCAATCGCGCGCATTCTTCTTTGAGAAACGTCATCGAGCGAAGCTTGAATGTCATGCCGAGTTATCCATTCAGAAATCAAGTAAAAATAGTTATCGCAACTATGGCACTACATAACTATATTCGAATGCATGCAAGACATGAGACGGATTTTGAAATAATCGATGAGACGGAGGTTGATAGCGAATGGGATGAAAACGCCACAAATGAAGATCAAGAAGAAGATTGTCAGACTTCTTCGAGTAGTATGGACAGATTAAGAGACGAGATCGCTGCGAGTTTAGTAGAAATGTTAAATTAGTAGTTTTGATTTTTTGCAATAATTAAAAAACTTTACTTTAAAAATAAAATAAATTTTTATTGTCTTTATTTAAAAATAAATTAGTATGTTTGTCGTGATTAAGAAACCATGTGAGCATATTTATAAGCATATTAATTATTATTATTTCATATTTAAAATCTTGTCTATTTTAGTCATTTTACATAAATCTATAGAATTTTACCAAACGTTAAAACAATTTTTGTTACTAACAACAACTGTTTTATAAATAGTTTACCAAACGCCTATCAGTTTTTTCTTAAAACTAAAACTAAAAACAATTATGTTTAAAATTAAGCTGTGCCAAACAGGGCCAGTATTAGCTTAGCTTATTGTATCGTCTTTTGTTATGTTTTATTTTCAACGTATTTTTAATTTTTATTTATTTTTCTTTTAATGTTTTGTACAACAGTCTAACTTTTATCTTTTCAAATTATGCGAAATTGTAGTTCTTTAAAATTGAAATACTTCTGCCCTTTATTATAAATAAATTGAAGAAGAAACAATGAAGGAAGCAAGCATTAAATAAGTTTCTAAAATGTGAAGATTGTTACGGGTTTGAAGATTTTGAAGGACCAGAAGATAAATATAGTAAAGAGACTCAAGAGTGCAATACTAAATATAGCGCGTCGCTATAATAACGCTCCATTGGAGAATGGAATGGATCGAGAGTAATCTCAAAGGCTTGGAGGTTTGAGATGTTGGCGAGAGATGGAGAAGGAGAAAGATATTCTGTCTCCGAGGGGAGTTCTGGACGCGTGGGCGAGATTCTCCGAGAGTGGGAGCAGCAAAGGGAGGTCCTCCTCCTCCAATGGCGTCTTCCAGTGGGGGAAGCTTCTCAAGATGTGGAAGGCCAAGTCCGTCCAGAGACTGGCCTCTTTCCCGCCCACGAGGCTCAGGAACTTCATGGGCAAGAGCAAGAGCGCCAGAGAGGACCCGCTCTTCTGCACCTTCTTCGACTTCAAGACCTCGCTCATCAGCTTCACCATCTACGATTTAGAGGCTGCCACCAACAATTTCAGCCCAGGTTTCTTGCTCGTCGCATTCAACTGTTCGGCTTAGGAATCGGGTTTGTTCGTTGTTTTAGAGAATTTGATCACCCGGGTTTGTTCTTCGTTCAGGTGTTTGTATTGATCTCTGGTCACTATTTGGTTTAGGAGTCGGGTTTTTTACGTGTTTGTTCTGTGTTTTGGAGAATTTTATCACCCGGGTTTATTCTTCGTTGATGTGTTTGAGTTAAGGAATTGGATTTTTACGTGTTTGTTCTTTGTTTTAGAGAATTTGATCACGCGGGTTTGTTCTTCGTTGATGTCTTTGTATTGATCTGTGGTCACTGATCGGTTTAGGAGTCGGGTTTTTTACGTGTTTGTTCTGTGTTTTGGAGAATTTGATCACCCGGGTTTATTCTTCGTTGATGTGTTTGTATTGATCTGTGGTCACTATTCGGTTTAGAGCTCTGATTTTTTATTTTTTTCTTCTCCTCCGTGTTTTGTTCTTCATTTTGTGTTTGTCTTGGTATGTGGTTATTCTTCAGTTTAAAAAATATAATTTTCCGTGTTTGTTCTTTGTTTTAGAGAATCTGATAGGTCGTGTTTGTTCTTCGTTGAGGTGTTTGATCTGTGGTTTCTTTTTGGTTTAGAGAATCTGATTGGCCGTGGAGGCTTTGCCGATGTCTATAGAGGCTGCCTGAAAGAGGGACAGCTCGTAGCAGTGAAGACGTTGACAAAAGGGACACCGGAGGAGAAAACATCGAGCTTTTTGGCAGAACTCGGTGTCATAGCTCATGTAAAACACTACAACACAGCTAAACTCCTCGGCAGTTGCGTCGAAGGAGGCATGCACCTCGTTTTCATGCTCTCGCCGCTCGGGAGCTTAGGATCTCTCCTCCACGGTTTGCTCATCGCTTTCTTGGGAAAATCACGTTCTTGATTCGATATCTCCTTTCGGGTTCGAGAATTACTAAACTTACTTCCTTGGAAATGGTCAAACAGGTTCGAAGGACACCGTGATCAGTTGGAGACACAGGTACAAAATCGCTGTAGGAACCGCAAACGGCCTTCACTACCTTCACGAGAGTTGCGTGAAGCGAATCATTCACCGGGACATCAAACCCGACAACATTCTGCTCACTAAGGATTTCGATCCTCAGGTACATTTCTTCTTCTTCTTCAAATTCTACACCAAAGCAAGAACCGTTCTGATGTTCACGTATTTCAGATTTGTGATTTCGGGCTCGCGAAATGGCTTCCGAAACATTGCTCTCACCTCACCGTCTCTAAATTCGAAGGCACGTTCGGGTACGTTGAGCGAAAGCCTTCCTTTTCGTAATAACATCATTTACAAATTACGGAACCTCTGGGTTTTTTCCCGCAGGTACTTCGCTCCCGAATACTTCATGCACGGGATCGTCGACGACAAAACCGACGTCTACTCCTTCGGGGTCGTTCTCCTGGAACTCATTACCGGGCGTCCTGCCCTGGATCATCAACAACAAAGCCTCGTAATTTGGGTAAAAATCGCAACTGAAAATTTCCCGATTCTGCGTCTCTTTCGTGCTGCTCATCCTCCGATTTCAGGCGAAGCCATTGCTCGATAACAACGACATGGAGAAGCTCGTTGACCCGGCTCTAGGCGGGCACTTCGTCCCTGAAGAGATGGATCGCATGGCTTTGACTGCTTCCCTCTGCATCGAACACTCCCCTCTGCTTCGCCCAAGGATGTCTCAGGCAAGCATTTCGAAAAACTTCTCGAGAATCGAGCGATCGAAAGCGAATTGGGGAATTAGGGTTCTAACGAGGTCGAAGTTGCAGGTGGTTGTGCTGCTCAGAGGCGACGGAAACGCTTCACAGAGCGCGCGCGAGAGGAGGAAACTGCTGGTCCAGAGATCGCACTCGGAGGAGCTCGTGGATGCGCATGGATACCATTCCACCAAGTTCCTGAACGATCTCAACAAGCACAGAGAGGTCGCCTTCAGTTCCTGAAGCTCGGTCGTAGATTAGGTCAAAATCGATGCTGTTTTCCATGGCAATTGAAAGCTCGAGTTCTTCAAGTTCCATGGAAAACAGTATTTGAAAAGTTGAGCTCTTCTCTTCGCTTCCTTGTCGTTTAGATTTTGTTTATTTTAGCGTTGAAAGCTTATGGATATTGGATAATGGATAGTAATATTTTATTATCACGTATATGTCGGTAACCTATTTTACAACAAGCATGACCAATTCTATATATTTTGGTAGTTAAATTAATATAAATTTCTTAATTGTTCTTTAATTATATTAATTCCGGTTATTATGAACTGGTAATTCGGGATGGGTTTTTTATTTTATTTTTTTAATGTACTTTCTTAAATCCAAAATCACCAAATTCGGAAGAACTAGTATTGTATTGGCCACGATATTAAATTTTGTTATTAAAAAATAAAAAACTATTCTTCTCCAATATATTATAATTATCATAATAATCTATTGCGGGCATCATATGGACTTGGGCGTTCTGTTAAGCTGTTCAGCTGTCGTTTCTAAAATATCTTGTGTTAATTCTTAATAAACTTATTAGCGTACATTACTATTTTCCTATTGTCGATTCTGTCTCTTCCGTGTATATGTTGTTATCATAAATAGTCGTCTTTGAAAGTTCTCGCTTCTGATTTTTTATCGTTTACTAGTCTTGACCGTTGTAAAATTCCCCATGGTTTCTAAGTAGATATCGTTTCTGAAACATATGTTCCGTTTTCAATGGAAATGAAGTTTGAGATCTTTATGATTTTAGAAGAATATCATTAAACTTATTCGTAAATTTCGGATCTTAAAATCAATTGATAATAAAACTATAAAAGAAATAACTCATGACTCTTATAATATTAATATATAAATAAAAGTTCCATGTATTTTTCATATGAGATTGTTAACACATAGGAATTAGGAAAGTTGAAAAAATTTATTTTCACTCAGGTACTTAGAAGTTAGAATACAAAATAATCGTTGCAGTCGGATAAATTGTTCCACAAGTGAGTGTTTTCTTATGTTTTATCTTTTACCAAATGATTGATAAATGATAGCAAGGTATACATTCAAATGGCTTATATACTTATATATAAATATATAATTATATAGTTGGATAATATTCTCTATACAACATAAATACGATTATTAAATACAACACCACTCCATAATCGGCAAATCTATAAAATTTGATTAGGTAAAGCATCGTCATTAAACTCATTCAGGGAGGGCCGAGCTCGTCGTTTTTAGTCGGGGCCCTACGCTATGTAAAATTTTGGGGCCCATAAAGTATTTAAAAATTAAAATTTGTTTATATTTAATTCAATATACAACAATATATCTAATAAAATTGGGCCCTTAAAATTAAGGGGCCCTAGGCGCCCGCCTTGCTCGTCTATAGCCAGGGCCGGCCCTAAACTCATTGCTTATGTAATACCCGCGTAAAATCCACTGCTCTTGCTCTTTGGCATTCCCGTGGTAACGGCAATTAAGAATGAAAAATGCTTACCTTTGAAAGAAAATCCAATTATATATATATATATATATATATTAAATAATTAATATATCGTCGTTTTTCTAAAGTTCTGTCGTTTTTGAGCTAGCTATACGCCTATACCTATATATCGGTCAAGCTTTGATGACGTTTACATACTGTATATGTATTATAATTTTTTTTTGAAAGCATATGTATTATAATTGTATTGTCGCTTTAAAACATGGGTTTCCATTTGGGCCTTATATTTAGTAACCCAATATATATATTATATTATATTATATTATATTTGAACGAAAATAAAATTAAAGCGTCTTCAAGTTGGGCATCTGTTTTAAGATATTCTTATGCCTTGTCGTAACGTAACCAATGTTCCCTATTTTTCCGTAGTTTATCCCTCACGTTTTCACTTCATTTCGTTAGCCTCCCCAAACTTTTCCAAAGTGTCTCTAGGACCCCATACTTCGTAATATTTGCATAAATACTCCCGAATCTCATATATGTAACTCGACAAGTCCAAAAGCCCACGCAAAATAAAATATCAATTGATTACTTATTCATCGAATAGAGTATTCGAATATTCTCTGTACCTAGATCTGAAGGTGAAGAATCTCAAACGACACGTTTTTATGTGTTTATACTTTATTATTGTATAAATAATTTGTATATAATTTTAATTCTTATTTTCAAACAGAGCTTTTTATACCATTGAAGGCCTTGTGAAAATTGTATTTCTGTATAAAGAATTTTTACTATTTGGGACATAAATGTGAAGTTCCAAAATACACGAGTGCATGTACGAATTTGACATGTTCTTTGATATGTGTCATTATAACGACATTTACTATTTCGAAGCGTGTCAACTTAAAAATCATCTTTATTCTTCAGCCAATTCCGGATATCCTTTATTATTTGTTTTCTCCAATTTGACATTTTTTAGATTAATAATAGAATCTAGGCACGAAACTCTTATACCCATTCTCGGTTTTCAGTACCCTTTTTTTTTAAAATGTACTTCATGATAAAAAATAAAAAAGGAATAATGTTTTTTTTTTTCTTCACTTGAGACGGGCATCCATAAGTGGTTGGCCGTTACTCGGTGGGCAAAACCCGCCCAGACAACTTGTCGATTTTATATTTATTTACGTTACTTCATATTTTAAAAAATTAGACATCTTTCAGCAAGGCATTGGCTGTCAACGACCTATGCCAAGACTGCTCAGACGGATTAACGGGTAGAGTTTGTCCGCGCTTACCTATAACGACAACAATGATTTTATTGTATTTACTTTTAAAATTAATAAAAAAAATTGAGGTTTAATTGATACATTTTACCAATCCGCGTCCACCTATATCGACAACAATAATTTTATTATATCTACTTCTAAAATTTAGTATAGAAATTGGCGTTTAATCGATAAGTTTTAACAGTGCGGACTACTCGTCGAAATCGATAAATACCGGTTCAAACCTAGCAAATATCAAATACCAAAATATATATACATAATCAATTTTAAACACGTATTTGTAATAAGATTTCAGCTCTCAAAAATTTCACAGTCCACGTCAATAATTACCAGGGGCGTATCGGTAAAAGCACCTGAAGCATTTCGAATTTCGAGCCCAAAAAAACTCACCACTGATGAAAACGGGATAAGAGAAAAGGAGGGACTTGGCGTGACATTACCCAAAAGGTCGGAGGACTAAATTGACATTTCGAGCTTTCTTACAGTGCAATTAACGGAGAGTCTCTTCACGCAATAAATAGAGAAAAAAGAAAATGAAAAATGAAAAAAGAAAACACAGTTCCACTACAAACAGAAACGAACCGTCTTCTCTCTCCTAAGGTCAAAACTCGAGCGAGCGAAGAAGCCATCGTCAACCACCGCGACACTCTCCGGCGACCCTCTATATGCTATTGCTCCCGATCGCCTCCGCGGAGGAGACCACTTTTCCGGCGACTCTCCGGGAATCTGACTATGAAGAACAACCACAACAAGACTAACAACAACAACAGCAAATTTCTTCCCAATTCCCTGAGGTTCATCTCGTCCTGCATCAAGACCGCCTCGTCCGGCGTCCGCTCAGCAAGTGCCTCCGTCGCCGCCTCCATCTCCGGCGACCCCCAGGCCCACAAAGACCAGGTTGGGGTTTTCGTTCGGATTTCTTTCGCGTTTCGATTTCGGAATCGCCGGATTGTAGGATTTGGTGTCGGTGTTGGTCTTGGCCTTGTGGTGGTTGAATTGATCGCGAATCGAGGGAATGGAATGTGGAGTGATTTCTTTGCTTGCATCGGAGTTAATTGGGTGAAATGGGTTTTGATGGTGTGATTCGATTGAATTCGGTTTGTTTGAAGTTGAGAGCTTCGGCTTAGCTAGATGAAAGTAATGTCGATCGGTTTGCTTTGTGCAATTTCCATTGTTTGCTAATCCTCGTGGTTTCCATTTTTGGAAGCAGTGATTTTTATCATTTGGAAGTTCCTAAGTTCAGCATTGACATATAAGACAATTATGATCGCAAGCCCAATGCTAAAAAGATAATGAGGATCTTAAAGTTCATTTTCGGCTTTTTCCCGGCTTTTAGGAGTTACATGGATTAGAATAGAAATAATATGGAATACAATCTATCTGGGTTTGATGTGGAATACAATTATGTAGCTTATTAAAGGTTTTTCCTTATAAAGAGTAATTTGAATAGAAGGGTACTATTTGGTTTAACTGCTAAGGGATCGATGTTGGTTATTCATCAAGGAAGTGATTGTATCTCTATTTCGATAGCAACTATTTGTATAACTTGATGTTTGATGTGTTGTGGCCAAACAGGTGTTGTATTCTTCGTTTGGCAGGCTAGAGCTCGGTCCATCTTTGTTCAAGCACGTTCTCTTACTCGGTTACACCAATGGCTTTCAAGTCCTCGACGTTGAACACGCCTCGAATGTCGGAGAGCTTGTATCAAAACGCGACGATCCCGTCACGTTTCTGCAGATGCAGCCGGAGCCTGCCAAATCCAAGGAAGGTGAGGGATTCAGATCATCGCATCCCTTACTTTTGGTCGTTGCATGTGAGGATAGCAAGAGCTCGGGGATGATGATGCCAAGTGGCAGAGATGGGGTGGCCAGAAATGGCCATGTTGAACATCAAATTGCGAATGTCGTTTATGCCCCAACCGCTGTTCGGTTTTACTCCCTGAGATCTCATAATTACGTCCATGTTCTGAGATTTCGCTCGACTGTATATATGGTTCGATGCAGTCCTCAAATAGTGGCTGTGGGTCTCGCATCACAAGTAAGTGTTACGGATAATGTTTTTTTTTTCCTTTATTCATAATATTTTCGAGAATTTGATTTGATTTCATGTTGTTATCATAGCATACGAATCAATATTTCGAACATATTTCAGGTTTTAACAAACAAAAAAAGGGTTTTGGCGATGGTTTTTTCAATATTCGGTGCAATATATAGAGATTACATAAGTACATGTATATTATGGATCAATCTACATAGTTCTACGTTTAAGTTCTGATCAGTGATCACTATATCCTATTATACAATTTTAATTATCATTACAGCATAATCTTCTATAATCGGATCACCAATACTATTATAATCAGATACTTTGAATATTGCTGATTTAACAATTTCTCGCTTCCGTGATCTCTACAGATATACTGCTTTGATGCTGTTACCCTTGAGAACAAATTCAGCGTTCTCACTTATCCAGTCCCACAGCTGGGGATCCAAGGAATGGATATTAATATCGGGTGTGGGCCCATGGCCGTGGGCCCTAGATGGTGGGCATATGCTTCTAACAACCCGTTGCAGTCAAATACGGGGCGCTTAAGCCCGCAAAGCCTCACTCCGCCAGGTGTCAGCCCATCAACCTCTCCCGGAAATGGGAATATGGTAGCACGATATGCGAAGGAATCTAGTAAGCACTTAGCTGCTGGGTTATTAAATCTCGGTGACAAGGGTTATAAAACTTTGTCTAAATACTATCAAGAACTCATACCCGATGGTTCCGGCTCACCAATTCCGTCAAATGGTGCTTGGAAAGTAAGCCGAGGAGCGGAATCGGATAGCGCCGGAATGGTTAGTCTTTTACAATTAACAAGGTCTTAATTCTAATTATTATGAATCGTTGATTGGAATTTTAAGAAATAATTTGTGCTTATGCGTATATGGCTCAGGTCGTGGTACAAGATTTTGTTTCTAGAGCGGTTGTCTCGCAGTTTCGAGCACATACCAGTCCGATTTCTGCACTTTGTTTTGACCCAAGTGGTACAATTCTTGTTACGGCCTCAGTTCACGGAAACAATATTAATATATTCCGAATCATGCCTTCCTCTTCTCACATTGGATCGGGCAATCAAAGTTATGATTGGAGCTCTTCACATGTGCACCTTTACAAGCTTCACCGTGGGATGACATCAGCTGTATGTCCTGTATTCTGTATACCTTGTGCAAATTTATAGATGAATCCTCTTGATTAATTGTAAATATTTTTTATTCTACTACGATATGTTTTGGTTTACAAGATGTGATATTGTGAAACAAACAAGTAGAAGTTTAAAAAATACTCATCTCCTCTCTACTCTACAGTGATGTATTTTCCTTTTATTAACGACTTAAATGTCTTTTTTCTCCATTTTTTTTTTATCATAGGTGATCCAAGACATCTGCTTTAGTCCATATAGCCAATGGGTTGCCATCGTTTCATCGAGAGGGACTTGCCACATCTTTGTACTCTCTCCTTTCGGCGGTGAAACCGTACTTCAAATGCAGAATTCTCATGCAGACGGGCCTTCTCTTCTGCCAGTAATATCGCTCCCATGGTGGTCGACTCCTTCATTCACCATGAACCCCCAGTCTTCTTCCCCGCTGCCACCGCCACCTGTCACCCTCTCAGTTGTCAGCAGAGTGAAGAACAACAGCTCCGGGTGGCTTAACACGGTGAGCAACGTGGCATCATCTGCAGCTGGGAAGGCGCTTCTGCCATCTGGCGCCCTGACCGCCGTATTCCACAGCTGTGTGCCTCACGATTTGCAGCCTAATAATTCAAAGCGAAACTCTTTGGAGCACCTTTTGGCTTACAGCCCTTCAGGTCATGTCATCCAGTACACGTTGCTTCCTTCGGTGGGCGGAGAAGCGGGGGATAACAGCTCCAGAACCGGGTCAAACTCGAGCCCTTCGGTTCAGTCACAAGATGAAGAGTTAAGGGTGAAGGTGGAGCCCCTTCAGTGGTGGGACGTTTGTCGTGGGACTGATTGGCCCGAGCGAGAAGAGTGCATTTCGGGGATTACTGTTAAAAAACCAAAATCTTCGGAGATGATTATGGACACTTCTGATTCCGAAGAAGGTGATATTAGGGACAAGGAGTCCGTAATAAGGCCTCAGGAACGGTCCCATTTGTATTTGTCAAATGCGGAGGTTCAGATAAACTCGGGAAGGATTCCAATCTGGCAAAAGTCCAAGGTATATATGTTGTTATTTTATTCTTTTATCACCAGTTACGATTTGTGACTCCTTGACTTTTGTATTAGATATATTCTTTCACAATGAGTCCGCCAAAGGGTTATGAGGAGACTCTGTATGAAGATCAATCTAGTGGGGAGATTGAAATAGAGAAGATTCCCGTACATGAGGTTGAAATCAAGAGAAAGGATCTTTTGCCGGTTTTTGATCATTTCCACACGATGCAGTCCCATTGGGGCGACAGGTACCATTTTATAATTGGATTCCAACGATATAAATTGACCAATATATATCTTAGGATATCTTACATATGAATGTGGAAGATAGTATCTGATATGTTAGTATCAATGGATGTTTTGTTTGAATATCGTAATTATAAATCAATCTGTGGACGGATCTGCAGAAGCCTTGCCGGCTCACAGTCATCGCTTGATTCTCACGAAGCGAAAGAAAAGTTCCCAGAGAATACTGTCATCTTTCATGCTAAGTTGCCGTCATCAAGTGGCTCATCAGAACACTCGGACGCTGGTAAGCAGAATCTCGGATAGATCTGTGTGTTTGTTTCCTGAAATTTCAAAGGGTTAAAAATGCAAAATACTGGGTATTGTTGCTAAGTAGATGATAGAAGTAGAACCCACTTGATTGGTGGTTGATTGGTAGCTTGGGGGTTGATTCATGTTTCCTTTTATGCTTGTCTTAATTTATATTTATCGTCATTAAATAATGAAACATCCCTTTGGGTATTGTCGTTTGCCTTATAGGCAGCTAGGGTTGGTTTGCTGCCCTATTGTTCGGGTTCTATCTGTAAAATCCGGGATTAAATTTATGAATATGATTTTATTTTTTTTATTGTTTAGCGGATCAACTAATTCAATTACCGCAATTTTTTTACAGGATCTTCCGGGGATACATACCCATTAAAATCTCCCAACTACTGTGACGGAGTAAAAATGGAGAGATCTATTATACCATCCACTGTACAGAAGCTGAGCTCAAACAAACATTTAGTTCCGTTTTCACCAACACTATCTACCTCGGATCTATCGAACGGCTCGTCTCCTTTGATGGGCGCAAAAGGGGTTCAGTCAGAGAACGACGGGGAAGGAGGCTCAAACGGGAGCTCAAGCCGTTCTGATATGAGTATGAATATCCTCGACGACGGGCCGGATTTTGAGCAGTTTTTCCAGGAGGGGTATTGCAAAGCTTCGGCTCCAACCCTCTCACCTGAGTCTGCTGAGGTCAGCGCTGACATGGAAGCTAAGGAGAAAAGCGAAGAGGAGGGAGACAGTGATGACCTACTTGGGGGCGTGTTTGCTTTCTCCGAGGAAGGTGAGAAGTTTAAAACCTGCTAACCCGCCATTCTTGTTCTTGATCTTCTGTCTCCTGCTCATTATATTGAAAACCAAAGAAATTTGGTTTTAAAAACTTCCGAACCAAACAGCGTTTCGTGTTTTGGTTTCAAAATTTGGAACCAAAACCAAGAAGCACGGTTTAGAAACTGTTACCAAAATGCGCCTTTGTGTTTCATGGGCGGCTTATATTCTTGTTAATGGTGAAGGTTATAACTGATTGATATTGTTGTCAATGTTTTTTTTTTAATGGATATTGTTGTCAATGTTTGACACCATTATTTTCCTAGCTTGTTTTTTCATTGTCAGCTTTTGAATTTCCAGTAACATCGAACTCACTTTTGTTGTGTTTGTCTTTTCTCTTTGGCGGTCCCGTTGCAGGATAGTAGTATCGATTCTTCCTCGGTGGACCGGAACTTTTGAAACATTCTGAGTGTGGAAAGTTCTAATTAGAAATTTCGGGTTATTTCCCTTGCGAGAAATGGTACTACTGACTGATTTGATTGATTGATGATGATACAAGAAACGGTATAAGCTTTGTGGGGGCTGATCAGTCTTCTGAGGCAACAACCTCTTGTTCTTTGTAATTAAATTCCTTGGTCTTCTTCTTCTTCTTCTTCAATGTAAATGTTGTATATTCAAACCTTACAGTAGAAATCATTTGCTTGGAATTGCATGAGTTCTTTCCTACTGTGTAACATATATTCATTCTTTAAACAAAAGGATGAAGAATAATAAATCATAAAATTTCACCAGATTATATCAAGTACGTTTTGCAAGTTTGGAGATTTTAAGGGAAAATTGTTGGAGCACCAAATTGAAAACCCTCGCAAGTTTGGAAGATGGAACTTTTTTAGTTATTTTTTAATTTTGTTTCTTATTTATAGGCTGAGAGAAATTGCACATTATATAGCATCTGAGAGAGTAAAGATACACCTTTAGTGACAAACTTGTGAAGCTGTTTCGTGTCCTTTTCCAAGCCAAATAGAGCAAAGTGTATTTTCATGTAGAAATATGTTTGTCTTAGCTTTAAAGTGAGCTATCGAACGACTTGTTTGGAATTGAAACGGTTACGATACGGTGGAAATATAAAACTGCTCCGACGGCACAATGCCACGAATTCAGGTAAGCTGCACCCCTACGCTGAATGTCACGTTTCTATATGAGCCGTGCGCCCCAAAGTTTTGCGCCAATGCCATTTATTATGAAAAATATTAGATTTTAGATATGCTGACGCGAAAATGTGACTTAATTGTAGATATTATAAATAGAAGTTCGTATCAGGCGAACTGATGTAGATCGGACTACGGATGTTAACAAAGAACGCGTCTCAACGAGATAAAACTCCGTTCTTCAAAGCAAAAGCTTCAAAATTTATATTCATCAAAAATCCAAAAAAATACAAACGTGAACCAGCCCTTATAAAGATGAGCTAGGGCTTCAACAAGAAGCATGAAATTAGGAACTAATTCTCTAAATCTCTCTAACTAAAATGGAAACAAATAAATTCTAATTAAAATAACATAAATATTGAAGATATTCCCATATATATATTTATTCGCATCATTCTCCCGATGTTGAGGAAATTCGTCCTCGAATTTAAGGGGTAGGTCGGGATGGACTTCAAGTGGGTCGTCAGGGCGTGAGGGGGCGACGTGTTGTTGGTAGGCTTGTCGGGTGGTTCCCTCGCACGCTCGAGTATTGGTGTCACGTGTACCTCATCAAGCATGGATCTGGCGTGCTATGGCTCAGCGCAAACGAGTTCTTCGCACCAAAATTCTTCGTGTCGGCTCCAAGGACGAAGAAACTTGTGGGAGGTGGCTTCCTCGATGATGAAAGTTGTGTTGACGTCGCAGGGTACCTCGTCGACGAATGTCGTCTCGACGAAGATGTGGGTTGATGCAGGTTCGTAAGGGCAGACTCGTCGAGTACTGCACGTTGAGGCAGGCTCATCGAAGAAGGTTCGTCGAGGTTGGTCCCACGAGGAAGTGGTCTCGATGAAGTGACCGCGATGAAGCGACCGTGAGGAGGTGACCACGAGGAGGTAACCACGATAAAATGGCCTCGAGGAGGTGACCACGAGGAGGTGTCCACGATGAAGTGGTCGAAGGAGTGTTCGCGAGGAGGTATTCGCGAGGAAGGGCGCTGATGTAGATCTCGTCGAAGAGTGGTATTCGAACAAGTCTCGGCGCGGGAAGCTCCACGAGGAAGTATTGTTGAGGCCGAATCGCCGAAGAGGGTTCGTCGAGGAGGACTCGTTGAGAAGTCTCGTCGGGGAAGGTACGTCGAGGGAAGGTCGACGCGGAAGGCTCGTCGAAGATACATGCAATGAGGATGGTTTCGTCGCCTTCGTCGAGGAAAAGTACAGCGCGAGGCGGGTTGGGGGAATCTTGGGAAGCCTTGTCGGCGAAAGTCTCGTCGACCATGGCATGGGGTTCGTCAACGAAAGTATCATCGCCTTGGCGTTTGACTTTGTCGATGTCGTCAGGAGGGTCGGCGAGGGGGGGTCCTGGAGAAAGAGGTCGCGAGGGGGGAACCGCGAGGAAGGGATCCTCGAGGAATAATCCGCGAGGCGGAGGTTCCGAGGAGGGCGCCGCAAGGGGGAAACGTCCTGCGTAGGTGCAAGGCATGTGCGTCGTTCCCATTCTCTCGATAGGCTCGTTGTCGACAACCATGATCTTGTTTGGCTGGATTGTCGAAGCCTTACTCGCGATCGTCGTGACCGCCACGACAATGGAATCTCTCGGTGTAGCCACTTCGGTGGTCTCTCTCGAGACGAAGGTATGCTCGGCGGAGAAAAACCCGCCTGCCATGGTATGGGGTTTGTCGAGGAATATTCCTCGAGGCGGGTTTGTCGAAGAGGTTTCCTCGAGGGTGTCGCCCTCTGCAGTTGCCTCTTCGGTGAAAGTGTTCGTGCGAACAACATTCCCACACACGGTTTCGGCGTACTCCGCCTCGTCGTCAGTGGAGTCGTTGTACTCATCGTACACTGGTTCGGCATACGCCGTCTCGCCGTAGATCGACTCGTCGTACACGGCCGCATCGTGTCCCGCCTCATCGTACGTCGGTTCGTCGTATTCCGGGATAGCCACCTTGAACGCCGCTACCCATCGCGCATCTGTCTGGACCGCCGCACGTCCGAGATTCTGCCCGACCAGGTTGGCTTGGTCGTCCTTGGTGTCGGATCTGCCTCGACCTCGTCGCTCCGATTGATGACGCAGCATCGCAGCCATCTGTCGGGTCAGCAAGTCCATCTGAGCGCGCAATCCGTCGAACTCTTCTTGTCTCACCATATCCTCTGCACAGCGTCGGAACGGCTCGCTTCTCCGGTGCCTCTGCACAGAAACGAGTGGCTCTGATACCAACTGATGTAGATCGGACTACAGATGTTAATAAAGAACGCGTCTCAACGAGATAAAACTCGGTTCTTCAAAGCAAAAGCTTCAAAATTTCTATTCATCAAAAATCCAAAAAAATACAAACGTGAACCAGCCCTTATAAAGATGAGCTAGGGCTTCAACAAGAAGCATGAAATTAGGAACTAATTCTCTAAATCTCTCTAACTAAAATGGAAACAAATAAATACTAATTAAAATAACATAAATATTGAAGATATTCCCATATATATATTTATTCGCATCACGAACCAAACATAGAAAATAAGTTAAAACAATGTAGACATGATAAACACGATTATTAACCATGGTAAGTCTGGGTATCATCTTCATAGACGGTTAATAAATGGGCGAGTCTGAGTCTATATGAAATTATTTAAGAATGATTTAATCACAACACAAACACGACACGAGACATGAATTGCTTCCCCTAATTAATCCTGCCTTCACAAGAGGTTATAGAGATCTATTTGTGTTTTGTAATCGTATCATAACCCGTGCTTAATGAATCTATTTAGTATTAGAACTGAAAATTAGTGGATTGATGGTAGAGAGAGATTAACTAGATGCATTAGATTTCTTGTGAAATACTGATATAAAACAGTATATATATATGTACTTGTTGCACTACACCTCAGGGTCAAATAATAATAATAATGTGACATGCACATGCTGCTTGGAACAAGCACGCATGCATGTTTGGCCGAGGAGATCGCGACTGGTCAAGTTGATACATCACTACATCAGCTAAAAGTTGAGAGAGAGAGAGAGAGAGAGAGAGAGTATTGTAGCAGCATTTCATGGCCTTGGATACCCGAAGATCCCTCATATTTGTAGCTTTGTGCCCTACCATTTTGCAACAAAAATGGACCCCCAAATATATGTATAACACATCGCTATATCTATGTTTGTACTTGTTATATATGTATAGTCCAGTATAGATATTAGATATATACCGTTCGTGTCAACGTCGATGATCAAGTGAGTGGTCCTTTCCTTTCAATCTCTTGCAAGCACACCCACTATCTATTCTATTCACGAATAAACAAGAGAACTTCTTCAAAATAGTGAGTATATATATCCTGTATTGTTATGTATACATATATGTATATTTAAGATGTATACGAAAGAGAGAGGTGACAAACTGGCAACTAGAAGTTTGTCAAACTCATCAAGTCTATGTCATCTTTCCAATAATTTTGAGGAGCCCCTGAACTTTGCATGTCGGTGAATTTTGTTCAATTAATTTAATCTAGTTTTTTATTACGGCAACACTCGTATACTTTCAAAAAATATATATATATATAGTACATTGTCTATTATTCGTTAAAAATGACGATTTTTTTTTTTAATTTATAATGTGCAATGCATGACTTGTTGGATGGTGTTTTTACTAATTTTATTAATTTTTTTCAAACTCGTGGGACTTTTATTTTAGCAGTTTTTGTCTAATTAGTTTCATTGTTTGTTGCACAATACTCTCACAGTCTAGTATATATATTGGTCTTGCTCGATAATTAACCAACAAAAACACCTTGGAAAAGTCATATGTAGTGTACAAATTAACATTATTATGTCATTTTAAACCTGAAGGCGCTAAATTTTGAAAGCATAAGGAGCATTTCGTGCCAAAATTTTAGTTTCGTGGGGATAATGACACCAACGTGTAAAGTTAAGGAGGCATATTAGCGAATTATATTAATTTTGAGGCTCATCTTTCAAAACGACAAAGAGAATGAGTACTTATGTGTCGTTTATGCGTGCACTGCATTTCTTTCTTCTTTTTTTTTTTTGCGAGACATGCACTGCATTTCTGGCGAACATGTTTTACCTTATTCTTTATTGACATTTTATAGTAATAAACGTGTATTGTATTTTCAATCTTTTTTAGCGGTAATTGAACTCGAAGGCCACAAAATATTGTCGAAGTTCAATTCTTGCAGATGTCATTAAAGACTGCTATATGAACTATGAGGAATACGTGTATGTTTACTATCAAATTCCAAAAATATCAATTAGTCAACATTTTTATGAACTACAAACATATATAGGCCTCTAGCTTAAAAGATGTTAACTCGACATGAACGGAGTTAAAGACATATATATGCCTCTAGCTTAAAAGTTGTTAGCTCGACATGAACGGAATAAGATCTCAATACTGTTTTGTGGCATGTTGAGTATTATTACCGTTGAAAAATATTAAGAATATATTGCACATTTAATACAAAAACTAGATGCTAGATGTATCCTAGAAATTATATCCCAAAGAAAGCAAAAAATTTAAGGTTGTTCAAAACATAAAAGTAAAAAAAAAAAATGGTTGTGATGAATCATGACTTACTTTAATTACACTAAAGAAAAGCAAAGGGATTAGCTTGAGTTTCAAGCTGAGTAAGAAAGAGATTTATAGTTATCTAATCGGTTTTAGTATTGTTTTTAAGAATCGTGTGGTTGTAATTAGCCTTGTCGAGGACATTTCTGTAAACTCATCATATTGAAGCATTATAAGGAAAAAAAATCCAAAATAACCTGACCATTTCTTATCTGAAATTAAGCTTAAAATAAATAAAATAAAATAAAATAAAAATAGCAACACTGAAATTTAATAATTGAAATAGACCGCTACTGCATTTGATCAAATATTTAGTACTTGTGCTATCCAATTAAAAATAATAATAAATACTTATTTCGTTAATTTAGATACCTAATTGTTTTGCTCATTTAATAATTTTAAATTAGTTACCCAAATATATTAGGTGACAACTGATAATAACAAAGATTCTTAAATTACAATATAAAATGTCATAATTTGAAAATAAAAAATATCAAGTGCTTATGTCAATTTTAATATATTTTTTAAAAAGTACAGGTTGAATTTAAGTGCAAACAAACAATTAAATACTTCCGCAATACATTGAGAATTTTCAGTGCTATTATCTTTACAAAGAAAAAGAAAGAAGAAGTTGTTGAAATGGTTGTTGCCACTGATCTGCAAGCCTCTCTTCATTTATATGATCGATTAAATTGTAACATATAACATTCATAAATTATTTTTAAATAGACATATAATTTTTTTCAAAGAATTTCTAGGTGCACTCCGTGTGCTCTGCTGCAATCACGAGTGAACTATGATATCAAAAGAATAACATTATAATATTAAGCTTATTTCATGAAAATATGGATCGATTCTATTAAAAATTAAACAAACTACAACGATTCTCATAAGTGTCAATAATCTATTTTAATATAAAAATTTGCTTTACAATTTGCACGAGAATTAATGCCGAAATTTGGCCACGTGGAAATCCTTGAAAAAACGAGTCACAAGTAATCATAAGTTAATTTATGAGCTTTATAGGTCATGGCCTTGAGCTTTAAACCATGAAACATTCAAAGTTGAGATCATGTATTGTTCCATACTTGAATTTGAGAGAGGTTAAAGGATCAAGTTGTTGAAGAGAATAATAAAAAAATAAAAAGTGAAAAAAGAAAAGAAGAATTTGAGGATAAGTTCAAAGGACGAGAGTTTATCGGCCATTGTGGGACATGTCTTTTGGGGGAAATTATTGTCGCTTTGAGCTTCCACAAAGTTTATCCAATCACACACCAACACCAAAACAATACATTACTCACCCAATCGTCACCAAGAATCTTCAAAGGATAAAAAGCATATTTATATGTAGACATAGGAGGAATATAGTACGTGAAAAATGATAATGAATTATGTTTTTTAGCGTGGAAACTTAAAATAAAAATCCATATATATTGATATTTTTTTAATGGACATATTGATTTTAATGGCGCTTCTGTTAAAGACCGTATCCAAGCAGTACTAGAATCGTGATTAAGCTTAAGAGGATAAAACTAAGTTTCTTATTTTATTTGGCTAATGGTAAATTCACTACCTCCGTCCGTCGAGACGAGAGGAAACGAAAAAATTACATATACAATATATGTAATTTTGAATGATATTGCTAGTTACTCCCACACTATAATCCATTTGTAATGTAATTACATATAATATTGATTAATATGTCACTCAATAACAAATAAAATAAAATAATTAAAAGAAGATAGGTTTGCATCTTTATTTAGATTAATTTATAATTTTGATAAACTTAAACACTAACTAATGAGTAAAAATAAATTAGGGAAAAGGGAGGGGTTCTAACCCCCGTAGTTCCACGGCCCGTCGTTGTATGCGGGAATATTCTAAGATGGAAACTTATAAAAAGGAATTTTTTGAAATTTTTTTAGGGTAATTAGTTAAGTTCATATATTATAATTAATCACAATAATTAATTAAGAATATTTTTTTTTGTTACTACTCTAAAAATAAAAATAATCTTTTTTTTTTAATTGAAGAAAAGCTGGCGATGTAAACCTTATTATTCCAGGCCTAGCCATATTTGATCGATTCTTCGAGATAATTCCTTTTATAATATTATATATCTTTGTGTGTGTGTTAATATTTATTACTGAATTTCCTCTTCTTCTTTTTTTATTGGATGTGATACTACAGAAAAGACAAATTAATGAAATACCCGACCAGAAAATTACAAGCGATAAAGATGTAACGTCCTCTCTCGTCAAAGTTACATCTTTATCACCCACATGAATATTTGCGTTACAATATGCTCCTTTAATATAATATTATATATATATATATACTCGTACGTAATTACCACATGAGTCCCACCATTAATTATAGTCAGTCAAACCAAGAGCACGTACGATGTGGAAGAAGTTCTGTAACTGTTTGTATTTATTAATCATGCGTTCACATTGCTAAATCTTCATGTGCACTATTCGCTTTGTAAAAAAAACTATTCCTTTACCAAGCACGCATTTTATGCATATATGATATATTATATTTGTATAGCTATAGCTCATGTAACTTGGAGAAAGAAAACAAATAGAAAAACAGAACTAGGGCCAAGAATAATATTAATATTATGATAATATGAGAAAGGGAGAGATACCCATTAAACTAAAATATGTAATTAAAAATACTAATGACAAAAATTAAGTGTAACAATGTGGGATCTAAGCGTTTTCTGCGGTAATCGGAAAGATCATTCGAAGTTCGCTACTGTTTCATTTTTTTATTTATGCGCGTTCTTACATTAACGTTTTCTAACAGTAGAAATCGCACGGACCGTTCGCAGTCCGGTAGTGTTTTATTTCTGTAGAGATAAAGAGCAATAATTAATGGAAGAAGAAGAAAAAAATCTCCAGTAAAAAAATGAAATTATATATATATATGATATGTGAGTGATGTTGGGTTTTGGATGTTGTTGTGATAAGTTTCAGTCCCTTTAACTTAAGTCTCAAACTGATTTGCTGGAATATGACCAAACTTCAAACAAATAAATAAAAATGACAAAATATATTCCAGTCAAATGTAACAAAGGCCTGACTTTATTGCTGTTTGTCATCATGCACTGTATATATGCATAATATATAATATAATATATTTGTAATTAGTCCACACACCATCAAAGGGCCAGGGAATCTTGGTATTATTATATACCCATATTATATTCCTCATCTAGTTCTCAAATCTCAACCTAGTTCCATTTTTTTTTACCTCACTGAAGAAGAAGAAGAAGAGAGAAAGAGGAGATAGTGCTAATTTCAATGGCTAATCATTTGGCCCAGAAGAAGTTGGAAGACTACACAGCTTCACTGTTCAATGAGGTGATTATAATCTGCAGCTTCTGTTTTATATATATATGATTTGTTAGTATATTTATTATATGTGTGTGTGTGTGTGTATAGGGGTTTCTGGATGATCAATTCAACCAGCTTCAGCAGCTGCAAGATGAGAGCAACCCAGACTTTGTGGTTGAAGTTGTCTCTCTCTTCTTTGATGATTCTGAGAGGCTTCTTCAAGAATTAGTCAAAGCTCTGTGAGTCTATATATATATATATATATTATATTATATGTATACAATTTGTGTGGTTTCTTAACAAAAATTGGGTGCATCAGGGAGCACAAAGATTTTAGGAAAGTGGATTCTCATGTTCACCAGTTGAAGGGAAGCAGCTCAAGGTAATTATTATTATTTTCATTTTTCTAAATAAGAAAAAAAAATCTTGATAATTAGGTCTAAATTAAGTAAATTGTATTATATATATTTAATTATATAAATAAATCTAGACGTATCAAGTCAAGACAAAAACACTAATATATCAAGTAAACCTTCATGTATTGTCAATGTTGTGGCATATACATATATATATATACACATCTATTTATATGTATAAATGTATAAGTATAACATAAGATTTAGGGTAAACTGCGGCTAATGTACCCAATGTTTGATCTTCTGCAGATTATGTACTCAATGTTTATTTTTGGCGGCTAATGTACCTAATGTTTGATCCGTTAGATATTTTCGTGTCTTCCGTCAGTTGACCGTTAGAGAGTTATCCTCCTCTATATGCACACTTTTTGTATTTTTCACATACCTCACTCATTTTTTGTCCAAATTTTATGCACGACCTATGGTTGGAAAGATAAGAGATAGATCTACAACTTTGGTGTTTTAAGTTTTGTAAAATCAGTTTTAGAAAAATACGAAATTTCCAATACAACAAAAAACTGGACATTAGTTTAATGCAAAATATTTGTTTCGAGCAAATTTTAATATATTTAATGACTTTTTATGATGAAATGTAAAACTAAAAAGTTGTAGATAAACTTTTTATCTTTCCAACGGGTGTTTGTTTATAAATTTTAGACAAAAAATGAGTGAGTTATGCCAAAAATATGAAAGATTATTTCGCATCACATCTTTCATATTTTTGGCATAACTCACTCATTTTTTGTTAAAAATTTATAAATAAACACCCGTTGGAAAGATAACAAGTTTATCTACAACTTTTTAGTTTTACGTTTCATCATAAAAAGTCATTAAGTATATTAAAATTTGCTCGAAACAAATATTTTGCATTAAACTAATGTCCAGTTTTTCATTGTATTGGAAATTTCGTATTTTTCTAAAACTGATTTTACAAAACTTAAAACACCAAAGTTGTAGATCTATCTCTCATCTTTCCAACCATAGGTCGTGCATAAAATTTGGACAAAAAATGAGTGAGTTATGTCAAAAATACGAAAAGTGTGCATATAGAGGAGGATAACTCTCTAACGGTCAATTAACGGAAAACACAAAAATACCTAACGGATCAAACATTGGGTACATTAGCCGCCGAAAATAAATATTGGGTACATAATCCGCAGAAGATCAAACATTGGGTACATTAGCCGCAGTTTACCCTAAGATTTATGTTCACGATTCCATGCTTGAAATATTTCGAAATATCAGTATATATATATTATGTATATATCTAAGTCTTATTTAACTTTCCATTTTCATCTTTTGTAATAGTGATTTTTTATTTTATTAATTAATTAGTTTGAAATTTTGTGGTGTTAAACCAGCATTGGAGCTCAGAGAGTTCAAAGAGTCTGCGTTGTATTCCGTAGTTTCTGTGAGGCTCAGAACATTGAAGGGTCCGTTTATCATAAACTCAAAATCTCAATGCAAATTAATTTCTTTCTTCAAATTAATGGCGTTCAAAAGAATATTAAATTATCTATATATAAATAATATATAACTACATAGTATGTGATTGAGAAAGTAAGTTGCAATGTACTTAGGTGTCTTAAATGCCTGCAACAAGTGAAGCACGAGTATTTCCTAGTGAAGAACAAGCTTCAAACCTTATTTAAGGTAAGCAAGATTATATATATAGCATGTTTATATAAATATTTTACAAAATCTTAAACTTAACTAGTTGTTTTGTAATGTAGTTGGAGAGCGAGGTGTCGGGCGCATGATCGTTGTTTCAGATGTAAAAAAGAAATCACAGTTGGCCAGAGCGCGGATGATGACAACAATGATGACGACGATGATAATATAAAAGCATGGTTGACCAAATGAATTTATGATATGCATATTACCTTGGTCATGAGTAGTATAATATTCAATATTATCTTTGATTTTTTTTTTCTTCTTTTTTTCTTATTACGAGCTTACGTGAACTCTTAGCTTGATCAGTTATATATGATCAATTGTAAGCACAGAAGTAGTGTGAATAAATTTTATGACCTCTTTAATTTTTCTTGGTTTATTTTGGCCCTTCGATGCATTTTCTAACATTAAATAAATTAAATTTGTTTAACATAAGATGTACAATTTTGTTATTTAGGTTATCATTGGTGATCTTCGCATTCGAATTTGATTTCTTTATTTATTAAAGATAGTATTATTTGAGAGAACTTCAGATTTATTAGCTCTCTAATTCATATAAGTTTCTTTTGTAAACTCTTGTGTCATTTTATTTATTTTTAAAGTATAAATTATGAGCTTCATTTTTGCTTATTTTATTTGGATGGACTTTTATTCCGTTATATATATAAACTCCGAGCATTCATCTTCTACTTAAACTAAATAAGCCGAAACAATAGTTGGGCCATGTTGTTATTGATTAATTTATGAGACTAATCATAAATTAGAAAAGAAAAAAAACTATTTAAATCACATATTGCATAACCTTCCTTGTAATATGTATTATAATGAGTGGCATTAATTATTTAATCAAACTATAAGGTTTATCCATCCTTGACGAGAGATTCTCTAATCAAGCACATGTTAACGTCACCGAGAATATAGCAAAAGATAAATAATTAAATATATAAATACACTCACACACACACACACACACACACACACATATATATATATACGACTTTGGCAACAAAAAATAATAGGGGTGGTTGTGCACATTTACGATAAACGTCTATCAATTTGCCAAGTATAATTTAGGACCACAAAGACCCTTTAGTTAAGATTATCATGTTATCTTTATATTTTAATATATTTTATCAGTAATGCGATATGGTTGAACTTTGAATATAGTATTTTCAACTCTTAATCATTGATCCTACTTCTCTTCGAATCTCTCTCTCAAAAAAAAAAAAAAAAAACACCTTGATTATGATCATCGCTCACACATAGCTTTATGTCAATATAAGAGTATACTAAATATATTGATTGAATAGATACCCCTCGAGTTTGAATTTCTTTCAAGTTTTACCCCAGACATCAGAAATGTGACAAAACCTTTTTGTAAGGTATATTCCTCTAATAACTAATAATAAAATAAAATATATATATTAAAAGCAAACTTCTCTATGGTATATTTACATTCTTGATAACAAAGTGATTTGGTTTGAATTATAATTATCTGGTTCTGAATTTCTCGAGTCTTGTGAATTATATAAGTCATTAGAAATAATAATAATTCTTGCACCACAAAGTATTGGTCGAATAATAAAAATAAAAGGGTCACCGACCATTCGTTGTGAATAATTATACGTGATTGCAACATTATATATAGGGTTAATTGCGGCAAAAAGAACCAACATTTGGTCAAATGCTCTGCTGTGTATACAACCTCCGTAAATGACGGCAAAAGTACTCAAACTCGGCATTTGGGAGTTGACCGAGAATATTTGTCCATGTGACTATTAGCCTTTGCCATGTGGCATGCCACATGGCACTTGGCCGCCACGTGGCATGCCACGTAATTATTATTTTATTAAATAATTTAAAAATATTATTTAAAAAAAAACAACTTTTTAATTTTTTGAAAAAATTATATTATTTTTCAATAATAACCAATAATGAATATTTAAATTTAAATATTCATTATTATTTTTTATTTTTAAATATAATTATTCATTTTAGAAAAGTGGGTCAAACTAAATAAATAAAGAAAAAAATCACTGTTCACGGTTTACTCAAGATCTGCCTCCGATCCGGTTCACGGGTGGAACGAAATCGCTTAATATGTTTAATAATAATAACCAATAATATTAATCATATGATTATTTAACGACAATAAAAAAAAGAATAATATATAAATAAAAAACATATTAAACAATTATTATTATTATAAAATGCAAACACAAAAAAAAATACCATGCAAACAACTAAAAATAATTTTTTGTTAAATATAAATATGACTACTATTTTTTTTATTAAGTGATGTGTATTTAATTATGTATTGACTTTGTAAACAATATGTATGTTTTATTGGTTGTTATTATTATTAAACATATTAAACAATTTTATTCGACGCGTGAACCAGATCGGAAACGGAGTTCAAGTGAACCGTGATTTTTATTTCGTTCTACCCATTTTTTTAAAAATAAATAATTAAAACAAATAATGAATATTTAAATTTAAATATTCATTATTTGTTATTATTGAAAAAAAATTATTAATTTTTTTTAAATAAAAATAATTTAAAAAATATATATTTTATATATTTTTTTAAAAATTATTTAAAAAGTAAAAATTGCGTGGCATGCCACGTGGCGGCCAAGTGCCATATGGCATGCCACGTGGCAAAGGCTGATTGCCACATAGATAGATTTTCTCGGTCAACTCCCAAATGTCGAGTTTGAGTACTTTTGCCGCTATTTACGAAGGTTGTATACACAACAGAGCATTTGACCAAAGGTTGGGTCTTTTCGCCGCAATTAACCCATATATATAACAAGAAGGGAAAACCATATGTCGGCATGTATTACATGTGTCATGTGGTACTTGAAATAAGTAAATAAATAAGAGCAAAAAAAGCCAACGTTAAAAAATGAAATATCATGGATCACAAGGGTGATTTCAATTACATTCAATGAACATGTCCTCGTTTTAAAGAGAGGTCAACTTTCTTGATAATTGTGATGCTTGTCGTTTCTTGCTCCAAAGATAAAATGAGATCATCGGCCAAAAGTACAACTTTTAACGATATTGCTCATGCTTTCAATAATTTCATCATGTAATAAATAAATAAATACATTATTATTGTGAAAAATATTTAATAAATTATATTGCACTATGAAGTAAATATTTAATAAATTATATTTTTAGATAGTTGGTGTAGTGATTAGGTGCGATATGATTGTGATTTTGCAAATCACGTAACACTAATTATAAGTCTTGAATTGCTATACATATACATGCATGTACATAAAGATTCAGTACGTGCGTTACATATATATATATATATATATATATATAGTTATAGTTATAGTTATAGTTATAGTTATAGTTATAGTAGATCAAGCGATATCAAAGTTCTTTGCATAATTGCATTTACATGCTCTATCTATGTGAATGTGATATATATACTATTCTATTAACGGATATTTGCAGTATAAATATGTAAAATTATTCAAAATGATGTAACATGTTTAAGTTTTTTAATTACACTGATTAAATACTCAAGATCGTAAAATTTCTGATTTTAGTTAGTTTTGTCCCATATATCTCTGTCAATACTATTTAAAATAAATAAAAAATCTCAACACGTGAAAAACAAATGTGTTAATATATGAGTTCTAGGCATGTAAAAAAAACATGTAAAAAAAAATGATGAAAGCAATCAAAAACATCACAAATTTTCGTATTAAGTCGATGCATTTGAAAGATTGAGAATATAGCGTGTTATTTGAATAACTTTGGATATTTTTCACCCTAATTATATATTTTATTGATGGAAAAAAAAAAATCTTTTAAGGATCATCTCAAAGAAGCTCAATACAGCTCGTGGGACTGTATACGACCTGAAGAATATCCTGAAGAGACAGAAATCTCAAGCTGTATATATACTTAATTAAACTTTAATTTATTTGAATATGTATAATAAAAAATAGGGAAAAAAAAACATTGTGTTGGGAAAAGAGAATGAGAACTTATTTAAGTATTATTTGGATAGAGACTTGAAGTAGAGAGAAATATGATCGATCACAAGAACGCGTCTTTGCGAGATAAACTCGACTTCACAAGCAAAACCTCGTTTTTTTTCATATTATCATCACTAACTATTACAAAGGTTTTGATCTTCATAATATACTAGAATAGCAACCTAATAAAAGTCAAAAATAATTGATACTATATTCCTAATATGATTATAACTAAATCAAAGTAAAAAAAAAAAAGTAAATGAAAATATCACATAATAATTCTTAATAAATGAAATAACAAAATAAATAAATATGCATGATTTTATCTTCTTAATTAGCCTTGATCGTGCACCACATTTATGCATGAATATGCATGATTTGTAATCTTCTTGATTTTGCCATGATCAAGCTCCATCAAGACTTCTCTTAGGTTTCCAGCTACGAAGATTACAACACCACTACCAATATATATATATATATATATATATATATATATATATATATATATATATATATATATATATATTCTAGCATCTTTAAATCAGTTTACTTTACATGGCTAGTTTGCTTTGATGACATAGTACACAATAATGGCATCTTATTTTGTTTTTTATATGGTTTGTGTGCTCTCAAACAATCTATCTTTATCATAAAGCAAACACAAAATGAAGATATAAACATAAATCGGTTAAAAATTGCATATAAAAATTCCAATTTAAAAAGAAATTAAATATATATATATATATAAATTACGTGCAAGAATGGGGACAAAAATTAAATGAGAATTGAGTTATTATTAACCTCCAACATATCCTATATAATAATATCGCACCACAAGACTACGATACAAACCAGTCAAAAAGGTCAAATATAATATATATATGTATAGTGTAATGTATTTTTAACATTTTTTAAAATGAAAATGAAATTGTACAACTCAATTTTTCCTCCCTTATTTATTTATAACTTAAAAAAAATATTTAAAAAAAAACACTATTTCTTGATGACTTTGTTTCCAACACAAATAAAAATCAACAAAACAATGGCAATTGATCCAAGCAATAGGTTGATCTCAATTGACTGATAAACTATGTCGTCGTCGTCATCATTGCTCTTCTTTGCTTGCCCACTCCAAGCTCTCTTCTGATCCTCAAAGCTTCCAATCACTGCACTTTGCTTCTCTTCACCCAATAAATCACCAATATTCTCGTAATATGCCCTCTCATTCACACTCTTCAAAACCCTAATCCTCTTTCCTCCACTTTCATCAACTACAATTTGTCCAATTTTTGACCGATCTCTTGTATCTGCCAACACCTTGAGAGGCTTGGACTCATATGATGCCTCTATATGGGACTGGTTTTCAGTTGCCAGCACCACTGCACCAAGAATTTCTCCCAAAAATGTGTTCTGAAATAAGTCAAAATTGTTGAAAATTGGTAAAGAAACATAATAATACTCTATAGAAGTTTATGAAATAATTTTGTGTGTGTATTTTAATAGACAACACATGATACATTATGAGAATTTCAGTATGACGTGTATTTAACACTATTCCGTTACAAAAGAAAAATTATAATTCGGAATTATAGGATTAATTTGTCAATCGGCCCGTTTCTCTACTACTTTTTTTTTTAGGATTAATATAGGATTAATTTGTAAATCTCTAGTTTCTCTACTACTAGAGATTTACAAAGTTATATTATTTTTATACACCGTGAATTTTAAATCGGACAAAAAACGGTTTTTGCGACACGTACAAGAATTTCCGGATAAAAAAATAAACGGATTTAAATATATTAAATCCATTATGTTACGTTATACATATAAGAATTTTTGGAATAATGGTTATATTTACACCACAAGCTTTTAAAAAAAAGGGGCCAAACAAATCGAAATCAATGAGCGTGACATACCCAAAGAAACGGATTTGGGTCACACAATTTTTGTATTTTGTTAAATCAACACTATCATTCAATAAGGAAAGACAAAGAAATGAATGAGCGTGACATAACAAAACAAAAGGTATTTGGGTCACATAATTTTGTAAAAATAACCACAATCATTGTCCATTTATAAGAAGAAAGAAAATGAAATGAATGAGCGTGACATACCACATGAAGATACTTGTCATCCTCGCCCCGAAGCCGGCTCAGTTCGCGGAGGAGAAGCTGCACAAAGGCGGCTTCGGGAGTGTTGTTTGTGTGGTTCAATCGCCGTAGAATCTTTGAGAAAGAGCTGACTTGCCTCCGTGCCTGCAGCGGGATCAGTGTCACCTCCACTTTCGACTCAAAAACCGCCTTCGCAGCCAAAGGATCGAGGAACATGTTCCATTCGGCGAACTCGTTCCAAGGGACGGTGAAGAGGTTTCCTCTCTCGTTGCCGTTGCCACGCCCACGCCCCGTGACGTGGCCTCCGACGATATAGACTTCCTAGAGAGGATAATCAGATCAGGCCATGTTACTGTTTGATTATGCTTGTAATTCTTGTGTTAAAATGATCCTCGTACTGGTTCGTAGATTGAATATTCCTACGGGAGTTTATAATTCGGTACCTTATGATAAAAAAATAAAAAAAATAAAGAACCTGGATTTATTGCTACCGGTTTTGGAAACCGAAACCGGTTTTAACAAACGCAGAACATGTAAATATTGATTAGTGTTTTATATCATTAAGAAAAACCAATTTTTTATTAGTGTTTTAAAATATTAGTAAAATCAATTTTGGACCTATAATTATAGTTCTCGATTTGTTAAACACATATCCCAATATATATCATTTTTACTCGTCCAAGCTCTCCGTCTCACTATTAAACTACAATAGATTAAAAAACGATAAAATACCGGTTTGTTCCGATCCTGGTAAAGGTTATCGAAGAAAATAATTGGTTTTTACAAATTTGGCACCGGTTGATATCAAATTTGGAAATACCAAAAATCGAGACCGGATCAAGACTGAGACTAGAAAGGCTCTAAGTACCGGTCCTCAGTTCATGTTTCATCCTTAATACACAAGGAAGACACTAACCTTGATTAGTGAAGTAGTTGTGTTTTCGGAGGTATTTATAATTTGTGCTATATTCGTCAATGGACCGTTGGTTAATATGGTAATCTTATCTCCCGGATTCTGCGAGTTTGCAATTGAGTTCCAAACGTCTAAGGCTGACGGTTGTCTGAGTTCCGGGTGTTCCGTGTCTCTCGGGGCTCCGAATTTTGCCGAGTTCTCCGCTGTATATCTGCAACCCAAAAGAACCAACTTAGTTACTAAAAACACGAATTCGGGGCAGTTTTTTGAGTTTGAATGCACAATATCGCATTTATATTTGACAAACGGAAAATTCAGTAGTAATTGCGGTACTAAATTCAATAATAGTGTAAAATGACTTTTACAAAAAATTAATTTTAATGTTTTTAAAGAGTTTTGGGCTTTTTTTAAAAATTTAATAAATAAATTTTTCTTCTTAATAGGAGTCTTGGGTCATTGTTTAATTTTTTTTAAATAAGATCAGTCTTGAAAATAGTCAGTGTCTTATTGAAGCTAGAAAAGAAGATATGATGTTAAGGGAAGGTAGAATACATTCGAGGGCTGCGTGGTAAGTGACGGGCGAGACCGTAGAGAGTGTCGGAGTCCAAGAAGCCGCCGCGGCCGTTGGGGATGAATTTGGTATAATCGCAGCCGCCCAGCACGGGGAAATTGGCGAAGGCTTGGCCCGTGGAGAATACATCCCCGAGGCCGACAGGTATGTCATCACGCCCCAGCATATGGAGTACGTCGTACACTACGTTCACCGTGGCTGCGCTCGCCCACCCGTTTCCACTCACCAGAACTCCCTGCCCCAATCACGTGTATTTCTCTTTTGTAAACGACAATCAAAACAAGAAACGACAACAAAACCTCCTAATCTGCAACTACAGTGAATAAATTATAAACGACAAAATTATATAAACGACAACAAATGGATATTCAGTCAACAAAAATTTAGGAGTTTACAACTAAACAAAACAAATGTGTATTCTCTCTTAGTGTTGGAGAACTTAGAAAACGACAACAACAAAAAAAGAGAAACGACAAAACAACCTCCTAATCCACAATAGTAGTCAGTAACTTATAAACGACAACATTTTGTAAACGACAAAACGCATATCAATCAACAAAAATATTGTTTTTAGAACAAACTAAACAAACAAAAAACACTGAAAATTAGTCAAAACGACAAAAATAATTAACTGTCAGAACGAAGAACAAGAATATTTTTATTTTTTTATATATATAAAAAAATAAAAATTGGCACAAGACAACGAGAAAATCTAATAAACGACAGCGTAGTAAAACGACAGTGTAGTCAATTATGCCGAGGGTTATTCATGTTCTAAAACGACAGTGTAGTCAATTACTCAACGACAGTGTAGTAAAACGAGCCAAGATCAATAAAGGACATTGATATCTTAGAACATCAAGGGAGACTACTCCCAAACAGGATGGATGTAATGAATGAATAATAGTGACAAAAATATTCAAGTTATAGTCAATTATGCCGAGGGTTATTCATGTTCTTTTTACAGTGGACACGTTAAGGAATTGTTCGATTTTGTTTAAAAAAAAAAATTAAGAAAAGGGACACGTGTTTTTTTTTTTTGAGGAATAGTAAAAAAAAAGGACACGTGTTATCTCCACACAATTTTAATTTTAATCTTTCTTTATTATTATTTAATTATACGAGTCCATTCTTTTTTACAAGTTTAAATAAAATTGGATGGAACCATTGTTTTACTGTTTTTTGATACCTTTCTCACTAAAAATAATCAAGTATTAGTCGGCAGAGTTGATCACAACTTGAATTCTTTAACCGTTGTTACTCCATAAACAAAATTCTCAATTCAAAACCTAAATTCAAAACCAAGCTTGTTTGGCCTAATGAAAAACTCAGTACAAGACTTTTAAAGAAGTCTTGGTGCAATCCTAGCAGGACGTAGAATTTGCGTATATTTATAATATTAACCGATGATGCATGCAGTCAATAGTATCAGTTTGTTCTAACAATGCAAGTATGTGTAATCTTAGCCGATTGTCACCTTATTATTAATTGATGGGCACGTTCATAAATGACAAGAACACAAAGACCAATATCTGAATCAAACGACAAGAAGAGAAACAATTGGTATACGTACGTACCTTGAGGTCAATGAGCTCGAGGGGCAATTTCAAGAGATAAATAAGCGATATAAAATCGCCAGCACTCATGTCCATGTCGAAAACGACAGGTTTTCCTCTGAGTCGCTTCCCGAAGAAGGGTTTGATGAGGTTTTCTTGGTAGTATGGGAATTGCGTTCGTATGTTGAATCTCCCACTTTCAGTTTCTCTGTTCATCACCTGCATGCTCAATCTTATTAAATACAACACTAATTACCATAAATGCCCTCTCAAACTTTACCAGTCATCTTTTTTGTCCTTATTATTCTTTCAAGGACTAGCAGGGACCTTGATAAAATGATACATTTAATCAAAAAAGACAAATACTAACGGATTCATTCAAACATAAAACATCTAGCACTTGAAGTGTAAAATATTAATAAAGTTTGGTATAAGTTTTGTGTTTCTTAAACTTGTAAATACAGTGTATAAATATTAAGTATAACTTCTCCGTGGCCGCTTAAATATTAAGGCCCTGCGCGCACGCCTCCCTTGCTATTAAGTGAGGTATGGCTATGAGCAACGGAAAAAAAAATAAAAAAAAATAACAAACATGACTTATTTGAAGATATATTTATCATGTGAAACTTACATATTATCGTTAAAATTCTCTTTTATTTTAGACAAGTTAATATTTTGGAGAGACAACGACTTACATTTTTATAGAACAAAGTGCACCAATATGTAGAGAATAGAGATCACGAGTTCAAGTATATTTGAAATCACATTAATGATATATGAATCATTAATTGCAAAAGATTAGCAAGTTTAGTAGAGAAAGATTCAAATGAATAATTATTACTTACGTCTAAGAAACTCTTGTAGAATTGTTTGCGAAGCGAGCTATTGGGATCGCTATTTGGCTTAGCTTTCGTAGCAATAAGAACTCTCACTGCTTCATCGCTACTCGTCTTCTTCGTATAACCATCCTATGCCAACAAGTCATGCAATAATGAATTATTCGGTTATTTCAAGTGGTAGCAAGAAGCCAAGAATATATATAAACTATATTTTTTTAGAATATATTTTATCAAGATTTTTATTTACAAAAATTAACCATAAATATATATAGGGAAGAAATAACACTTCACGTATTTGATAAACGCACAGAACCTGGATTAAAAGTATAGGGGAACGACAAAAAATTTAAAATCTAGAGGGGACAAATGCACAAGTTCTCAAACTTATACCTAATGTTTCAACTTTGTAAGAAACTTAAGGGATTTTTAACTAAATTTTAAAATAGGGGGGATGCGCCGAGGCCCCATACTAGATGAGATGATAAGGGTGTGCAGAATAACCGATAACCGAAATTTAAAACTGTAACTGAAAATTATCCAATTTAAAATAACTGTAATCGAATTGTTTTGGAAACAGGTTAAGGTTAACCGTATTCGGTTTCAAACAGGATAAGGTTAAAGATTATTTATTTTTCAAAACAGATTATTTTTTAAACGGTTTTTATAACCGGTTTTAATATTAATTTATTTATTTAAATAGTTTAGAATTAAATTAAGTAGGGTTACTTCACTCAAAGCCTCCTTGACTTCTTCGATCATATATAATTGTTGTACTTTTTGAGTTTTGTTTCGGACCGATATGTTTCTTTTTGGACTGGGTTGTTTTATTTACGATTTATTTTAGACCGGTATGTGTTATTATCGCGATAAAATGTGTTGAATGTTATATTTATATATATATATATATATATATATATATATATATATATATATATATACAGGTTAAGGCTATATATTAAACATGTTAATCAGATTTTGATACACAGGAAATTAGGATAACCGGTTTCCGTTTAACCGGTTTTTAAAACAAGTTTAGGTTATTAAAACATGACTAACCGGAATTAGGTTAAGGATACCAAATAGTAAAAAAAAAAATAACAGGTTAACCGACCGGTTGCACCCCTACTAGATGACATCATAGTATAAAATTAATTTTGAAATTATATTTTTGTAATGGATCAAAATTTGTTAAAATTCAAAAACTGAGTTCAAATTTTAGTAAAGGGTATTTATGGGGAAAACACCTACAAGTATGGTGAAGTAAAAGAAAAGTTATAAGTGCTTTAAAAAGAAAATAGTGTCACAAGGGTTTGACGCCACTTGACTTTCCCTCTTTCACGCCACTTTCACTTATCTTTTGATATTTTCGCGGCAAATATCCCTTATAAAAATATAAAAACAAAAGTAAAAAAAAAAAAAGAGAGTAAAAAAATCTTAGTATTACAAACCTGGCATTTGCCTTTCTGCCCCTTGACTATGCAAAACTGATCTTGCATGCCCATCTGAACGTGACCAGAGTGAACCCCATTTCGCTTGACTCCAAACCTAGCAAGCATAGGGTTGGAGCCATCTGATACACCATAAGGCTCATTGGAAGTGACAACGGTGATGTTTGCATACTCCGTCTCTGCAAATTCATTCACTCCGTCGCGCATCTCCGACAACGCCACGCCCACCATGAACGAGTCCCACATGCAATATTGCTGCATGCCCCATGCGTAAATGTAATAATATTATTATTCATTCACGTGAACTCGTCCATAGAATAAATCGAAATCGAGTTCCTTTCATGTGTAGATATGAACTCTTCGTTTATAAAATAGCGGAAATGAACTAGCTAGCTTTCATGATTTTGGTATACGGGCTTGGCCAGTGGCAGAACTAGAAATTATATTCGGGGGTATTCGGGGGTGGCTAAAATTAAATTTTAGTGAAATTTAAGGGTAAAATAATTATTAAAAAAAAATTTAAGGTAAAACAGTAAAAAAACAAGAAGTTGGGGGGTGGTTTGAACATCCCTGCCCACCCCCCTCGTTCCGCCACTGGGCTTGGCCTATCCGTTGGCAAAAAATGACCGCTCCTTTGTAATTTTGGTGTGGATTTGATTCTTTAAATGTCCGTTAACATAAAATTTATGATTTCTTAATGTAAAATTACTATCCAAAAAATAACAAAAAATATCATTAACTTAAAAAAACCCTAAAATAATTTTAAAGCTTTAATCTTTTTTATATTAGAAAAATCTCTAAATTTCTATGACGGTCATCAAAGGACTAAATTTAACCAAATTATAAAGGAAGGGTTATCTAGTATATATTTCTAGCATATAGAGGCTAAATCCGAACATTCATTATTTTTCGCTATCTCTCGAATGGATGAGTCAAATTCGCACATCCACATTTATAAGTTTAATAACTCAAATAAATCAATTAACTAATCATTTATAATTAATAAATTACTATATATATATACCTCGTAAAAATTATCAGCCATCCACGTGTCGCGGGCCATTTTCAAGGACTGGAAACAATATTGTGCCTCGACTGTCGCTTGGCTCTTCTCAAAGGCATCGAACAAGCTCCGGTCCACTGGAATTGTCTTTGTCGCGTCTAGTGGCACCAAAGCTATCGGAATCCCAGAATGCAAAACCTATCTTCACCCATATATATATAAACAAAATAATCAATAATGAAACGGGAACAAATATTTTGAGGTATTTAAGTCCCGCTCCTGGTTTTGTACAAATTTTACAATTCCTATACTTGTACTAATTTTTTAAGAATTCGGATTTTTCGATCGGTATCATGACCAGTGTTATAGAAAACCAAAATTTATTCGGTTTTGAACTGTTAGGAGTTATGTACTGGTTTTGTAGATAACTCGCAATATTGAACAATACATTAGAAAATAAAAACGCTATGACTAATATTAAAGAGAAGATATAATTAAGTCTAAGAATTCCATACGTGCATATTTCATTATTATGTTAAACTATTTAAAATTTTCTTAATGCTATATTATAGCTTCCAAATTATGCAAATCATTCTAGCTATTTTCTATATAACAACCATTTGTATATAAATACTTACATTAAAAGAATGAACACTGCAATTAGTCATAAAAATTTGATTATATATATATATATATATATATATATATAAATATATATATATATATATGTGTATTACCGTGTAGGCGGCGAAAGGGTCGGCGAAGATGTTGAACTCGGCAAAAGGATTGGTGTCATCAGGGAACAAATTCCCGATCATCCCGTCGGAGCTTGTTGCCCCCACAGCGCCGCCCATGGCGTAGATGTGCTCCACGTTTTTCTTCAGGTGAGGATGGCTCATGAGAAAGATGGCCAAGTTTGTGTGGGCCCCGAACAGAAACACGCTCACTGGACCCGCCGACACCGCGTCGATCAGCACCTGCTGCGCCGTGGCTTGCTCCATGGGCTTGTAGCTCCTTTCGCCCTATACAACACAACATATAGATACATAAATTGGTTTGTTTGACTATATATCTCTCAAATTGAAATGGTGACGTGAAGCGTAGTTATTCATTAAAAAAATACTTATTAGAAATTGTAACTTTACGAGAGAAAAACGGTTCCAACAAGTACTCGCATCAAATTCGTCAATGGAATTTATTTTCGCAAGGATATGTTGATTATTGCTTTTTTTTCGATTGGAGAGAAATCATAAAACGAGTATGATGTCTTTAATTGAGTTAGCGAATAGTTATTGAGCTATAGTGAAATAGTGTGACAATCTTTACTTTTTGGAATAAAAAGAAATACCGATCGAACCAAGTAAAATCTTCTCGTGTCATTTATGCTTTATTAGGTAAACTGGATTTTGAAATATAATCCTCGCATCTTATAACAAAATACATAGTAGCACGTACTATAAATTAGTGTCTTCTTTCTTATAGTTATTTTCGGTTTCGTTATATTTTTGTTTCGATATTAATCTCATTCGTATTCCGTGCGAGAATTGAATGAATGCTCAACAATATACATCAAAATTTATTTAGTGATATACTTATAATAATCTAGTAGTACCTGAGGAAGAAATGATCGTCGAAGGCCAAAGTTAGAATTAACAGCAAGACGACCGTTACGACCCACTGGTATTGACTGTCTGTATCTGCACTCACCACTTGTCCATCTTCCCTGCCAATTTTCGCACGTGTGTGAGTCTTATATATATATATATATGTATAATGTATGTATGTATATACACTAGTCCACGTGCTTTTTGTAAGTTGGCAGGACGACACTATTCGTTATACTAATAAATTAAATGCAATAATTTATCATCACTTAGTCTAGTAAAGTGGGAATTGCACTATAGCATTGACCCGTACACAATATAATACATATATTTCAAAATAAATATGGATTCTATCGAGAGTGACATTCACCAAAAAAGGGTTCCATAAGAATATAAATATTATCTTATCTCTCAAATATATGTTATTGTTAATCAAAGACGGGATAAAATCTATCACCAATAATCAATGAGTTAATTAACGAAATATCCATTTTGTACAATTACCTTTTAAAAAACTATCTACTATGAGTAGTTTTTTAAAAAGTTTGACGCAAAATGGGTATTTCGTACAATTTTCTATAATCAAATTTGGTTTTGAATTTATCGCTTATGTAAGCGAAGGGTAATTTTAAGAGCCCTGTCAGAATTAAATTTTAATACGATAATATAGAAAATATTTTATAATTAAATGTGTCGCGCATTTTTAAAAGTAAGTAGTAATCAAATTTGTATACTCGAAATCCTCCATCATATATTTTTTATATAAATAATTTACAAACAAAATATATATATAAAAATATGTAAGAGCCTTTTGATAAATCATAATCAAACTTAAACTAAGTGATCAGGCGTAGATTATAAGTATTTGATGTGAAATTGATTATTAATTAACTACATTGAAGCATTTTGAATGTCATGTCTTTATATACATTGAGTATACGAAATAGACTAAAATGTAGCTTTTATATTGTTTGTATGATTTAGTGCTCATTATATCCCTAATGATGACAAACAGTTTTTGTCACTTGATCTAAGTGTCGTGGCATGGTTGAAATTTGAAAAGTAATGCGATAAGCATATTCTTTGAAAGCATTCAACCCGTAATCATGACTAACGTTGACTTCTTATTTGGTCTTTGACCACTAGTCTTAAGAAAGTCAATAAAGAAAGACATCACTATGACATTCATACACAAAGATAATAAATAATTAAATATATCACTTTATTTATACACACATATAGGACTAAATTTTACAAACACATCACGGTATGAAATAATGAGACTAAATAAAGAAAATCCTCCACAAAGCAACTCACCAAGATATTAATTCTCGAGTGGAAAAACTAAAAAACTAAAAACTTTGCGATTATAAGACGAGTCGTTGACTTCTTTTTACTATGGATATATGAGTTTGACACTTTTATTCTAAGAATAACAAAAAATAGCCATTATGTTATGATGAATGTGGATTTAAGCAATATATTTTAAATAGCATAAATTATTTTTTAATAATGGAAGGAAATAGTCAAATTCGTGAATCATGTAGGAGGAGCCCATAAGTAAAAAGTCAAACGTGTACTACTAGTTTTATTTTATTTAGAAGATAAAGTTGAAGTAAATAGAAACCTGGTCAATGATGGGAAGATACCCACCAACATTGGGAAGGATTGTGGAGTTGGGAAGAATGGCTCCTTCGCCGCCAACGCCGACGGGAATGTCATCACGCCCCATCATGAAGAGAATGTCGTACACGTGATTCACTGCGTGCCCACTGTCACTCCACCCATTTGCATTTATTGTAATCGCCTATTCATATCATACACACTCGTAAACGCAATTATACATTGATCTGTATATTATTAAGTATTAACAAGAGGTTTTTGTAAATTTTTATAAATAACTAATTGATTGTACCAATAATTTTTCATTTGCATACCAGAAATTTACAAATATTTTGTAAAATAACCGTATTTAGACGATGTAAGTGTAATTATAAATATTAATCATTTTATACGAGTTTCGGAGTTTTATCAGCTTTTATTGAATTTTTAAAGACTTTTGGGTGTGAATTTAATATATTGATTTCAATATTATTTTGAATTTAATTATATAAAAAGAAGTATTTTGTTGTTTCTTTGGGCATTCGTGGGAATTTGATGGGCAAAAATTCAATAAATTTTCTAATGAGGTTCTTATGAGTTTTTGGGAAAAAATTTGGGTTTTATGGGATTGTCGACGAGCTCTTGTCAAGTGAGATTGATTTTTGAAAATTTTGTATCGAGGTGATCGGTTTTTTTGGGATTTTACGGATAAATTACAGGTTCTTAAACCTTACTTAAAACAGTAATGGAAATAAAATATAATCCGGGAGAAGAAAAAAAAAAGTGTTAAATAAAGAGTAGAAACCGTAAAAAAATGATGACTATCGTAATTGACTTCTTACGCACTAATTATACAAAAATCGTAAATCTAATGGCCTATTCTACCGAAGAACTCCGTAAGAATCTAATAAAATAAATTAACAAAACAACCGTTTTTAACTTTTGGTATTCCTGACTTGAACATCATATCTCGACGTTCAAATATACACTCGATGAATACAACTAGCTTTATTGGCAAAATTTGTAGTTATGAATGAAAATAAATATACAAACGGACCTGCAAATCGAACTCCGTCCTGTTCTGCTTCAAGAGGTAAAGGAGTGCGAAAACGTCGTCCGTGTCCACGTCGGTGTCGACGATTATACGCCGTGGTCGAGCCTCTGATGAAGCATTGCTCGTCGGCGTTTCAAAGAGAAGCATAATCACCGTCCCGATTGTGATCCATATCAGCGCCGATCTCTTCAAATACACCATCTGTATTTTAAATAACCAAAGCAATTGATTGATGAAATGTAGACGTGAACAAGAACTTCCGACATATATCAATAAATAAATAAATATTTTACCTTAAAAACGTGTAAGAATATTGTATTTGCCTTCTTAGCTTGATTCGAAGAGCTCGAAGAAGATGACAAACGAGAGTGTTATTGAGAGACAAGAAAGGTAAGAACTAACAATAATTGCATGGATTCTCGATGTTTAAGAGCTACCAAAAGAGGAATTCTCTCTATTAATTGGAGAGAGATTCTGAACTGATTCCATTACAAATTTGAGTTTATCAAAAAGGGTATTTTTATTTTCTTGTTCCTCGCAGAGATTGGAGGATGGAATAAAAAAATAAGGATATTTGTGGCGTAAGTACTCAATCATTTACTAAGTGCGTTGATATATTTTCGTTTTTTTTTTTTAGCGATAATAGTATCCAAATGCCACAAAACATTGTTGACGTAGTATTCTCTTAATATCTCATTTAGATCGATCACACAAGGGACGCGTGTATGTCTATGATTAAACTCAACAAAACATAAATCATTAAGCACTTTTGTTAATCTTGAGACTTACACACGTGTCTCTAGCTTAATATATATTAACTCGGCATGAACGAAATTTAATATAAACACGGTTTTTGTGGCCTTAATTTGGGTACTATCCATTAAAACGAGATTGGAAATATGTTGTCTCGCATAGTAATATCTCATGAGTCATGACGTAATACTCTTCAATTATTTTAATTTAAAAATCAAGAATTACCCCTAATACATAATTTTATAATTTTTTTACAATGAAAGTATAAAATATATATTTTTAGATATCAGTGTCAATTTTAGAGGCTTTAGTTTCTTCATGAAATAAATTTAAAAAATAGAAAAACATAGTATGTATTTGCTAAATTATGCTTAGAGAATATATTCTAACTATTTTTAAATAATAAATGATATATTTTGCGAAACTTAACCATAGAGGGTGTGATAAACAAATTTCCACAAATAAGGGTGAAAGAAGGGTTCGACTTTTCGCCGATAATCGTCGATTATCGCTGATAATCGGTCTTACCGATGATTACCGATAAGTTACCGCCTATTATAGTTACCGTTTTATAAGCTTTTCGACGATAATCGATCTTATCGATAAAACCTTCTCCAATCTATTATCGGAAATTGCAGTGTAAAAATGAGGGTCTTTTCGGTGATAATCGTTTATATGGCAAAAGTTTGCAAAGTTTTGTTTTAAGCATTTTCCACCAAATTTCTCCAAAAAATTTCGAACTTTTGGGTATATTTAGGAGTTATAATCATAGATCTACATGTTTCTTGCAATTTTTCTTTCATATTTACTGATTTCTCACGATTTTGAGATGATTTGCATAAGTTACAAAAACAAATAGTTAGTTGTTCATGAGTTATGTTTAGAGATGGATAAAGATTGACACTTTTATGATTTTGAGTTGTTTTTTTTTTTTTTTGCATTTTTATGAATATATCTTGATGAAAACTTGTTTCCATGACTTTATTTGTAGTTATTTTGTTGGATTTAGATGAAATATATCAAGATTACAATATTTTTTAGGTTTTTTTTATGTAAAAAGTATAGAAATTCATATTTTTTTAAAGTTTTATAGCCATTTAATCAATTTTTTTATGTATATAGTTGAATAATAAATTATTGAAATACTGGTTTTGCACTTCGGTAAATTTTTAGGCAGATTTGAGGTATAATTCGGATTTCTTAATAATTATGGCAAAAGTATTTAAAGTTTACTTTTTGTGATTTGTGAAGTAATCTATTCATTTTTTTGGGGTTTTTTTGTTTATCAAATATTTTTTGAAATATTAATATGACTTTTTGTTGTAGTTTATTTGCAGATTTGACGATAATTCGGTTTTCCTTATAACTACGGCAAAAGTATTGCAAGTTTATCTTTCGTGTTTTGTAAGGTAATCTACTCATTTTTTGGGTGTTTTCCTTTATTAAATATTTTTTGAAATATTAATGTGATTTTTTGGTGTAGTTTATTTGCAGATTTGAAGGTATTTCGGTTGTCGTCATAATTGCGGCGAAAGTGTTTGAAGTTTATCTTTCGTGATTTTTTAGGTAATGTACTCATTTTTTGGGTCTTTTCGTTTATTAAATATTTTTTGAAATCTTAATCTGATTTTTTGGGGTAATTTATTTGCATATTTGACAATAGTTCGGTTTTTGTCATAATTGCGGCAAAAGTCCTCAAGTTTATCTGCTTGTGATTTCTCGGTAATCTACTGATTTTTCTTGCTGCCAGCTTTCATAAAATATTTATTCCTACAATAATGTGGGATTTTGGTGGAATTTAATTTGTTTTTTGAGGAAAAATTTGTTTTTTGCGGTAAAAGTACCTATTTTTGCGATTCGACTGTTGAGTATTATTTCTATCCATTATATTTCTTTCTATTATGTGTTTGAGTTTGAGATATTACTATATTAGACTATGTATTTGATAGTTGAGACTTGCTAGACTATGTTATTAGTCTTTTAGATTTGAGCTTTTTGATGGAATTGTATGTGTGTGTATGACTTTACGTATCTACATATGTTTTGAATTTGAGGTATGATATTATAAAAATATTTTTTAAGTTTTTCGTCGAAAAGTATCGATAATCCGTCGATAATCATCGAAAAGTATTGGTAATCGGTAAGCTACAGTATTATAGGTTTTCCGTCGGTTAATTGGTAAGCTATCGATTAATCCGTCGAAAACGGTAACCGATTTATCGACAAGTTCGGTAAGTTGAACCTTGGGTGAAAGTGTTAACCAGTATTGGGTATTGGAGCCATTGATTAATTAGTTGCAAACTTGCAGTGCACAATATAGAGAGATGTTCTCTTCCATGCATCTTGCTCTATTAAATAAGTTCGTGCATCTCATTCTCAGTGCTCATGCAATGATACAGTTTACCACATTAAATAACATATTCTTTAAAGATGCACCATATCATCTAAGTATTTTTTTATCTATCTTTTTTTTTTTTAAATAAAAAAGACGAACTTCGTTAAACTCTCCCAAACGAGTGCGGTTCAGAAGCAAAAAGTACTCCACGTCAAATTACCATTAGCAACAACCAAGCAAGTGTTCTGAACAAGGGTCAGGACTCTTCTATAACAACGAGAATCTTGCAAAAGCAAAAACTCGACACTTGGCAGAACAGACTTCAGCCAAGTAATAATTTTTTTAGACTTAATTGCGCTTTTATCTAGATCATGCGCGATTTCATTACAACCTTTCGGATTGAAGCAAAAAAATATAGACTCGATCCGAGTAGCTAATCGATGAGTATCAGAGATAATGGATCCCTTCTGAATAGCTAATCGATGAATATCGAAAATAGGAACAAACTTGTTGAGAGCTTTAATCACCTCCACAACCCAACTGAATGCGAATCTTCGGCCGTCCTTGCTCGTATGCCCATTCAACCCCCTAGTGAATAATTAATGCCACCACAAGTTAAAGGCAACCTATGCCGATAATAATTAATTCTCGATGCAAGGACTTGATTTTTGTAATTACGAGCCACTATGCCAACATCATAACTCTCTCCCCACGATCATGGATTGCGGCGCAACACAAATATCAACACAATTCACCTCGAGAGGCTTCCAAGCCGGAGCATGTCTTGTTACACTTCTTCATAATCTCAATCTTTTGGGCCTCGTTGAACTCCGATTAAACGGTAAATTTAGCATATCATATACATACGAGGTACAATTACAAAGTTGAATATTCAAATTTATGATTTTGTTAAAAAAGCAGAGAGAATGACTACATAGGGACAGAAAACTAGAACTAAAAATGTGAAATAATTATATTACAAAATGCAAAATTACATGAAGACAAAAATACAAAGGGTTAATGACGGTAAAAATACTCAAAGTTTGGTCAAAGAACCCCTCGTGTACCCAAAGTTTAAAAGTGGTGGCAAAAATACCCAAAGTCGCATTTAGGGAGTTAACCACTCATTTCTCGTAACGCCGTTAACTTACCTATTGACTATGGCCACGTTGACAAATTTTTTTTGTTAATTGTAATAATTAGGGGTTCAATTAGTTGTATCAAATAGTATTAACTAGGGGTTTAATTCGTTGTTTTGTCGTAAACGAGGCTGATGTGGGCTCGTTCACGTGGCAAAAATTGTTATGCCAACAACCCACGTTTTTCCACGTGGCCAGAGTTAAAGGGTAAGTTAACGACGTTACGAGAATGGAGTGGTCAACTCCCCAAATGCGACTTTGGGTATTTTTGCCACCACTTTTAAACTTTGGGTACACGAGGGGTTCTTTGACCAAACTTTGGGTATTTTTGCCGCCATTAACCCAAACACAAAATAAAAAAAATTCCAATATGGCAATAACATTTGTCATTTTTATCTCCCTCGGCCTCCACGTCATGAGCAAGTCAGGTACATACAAATAGTATAAATTCGGCACTTACTTATGTCATACATTTATAATCATTGTTTTATATATTTTTAAGGTACAATTACAAAATAAAAAATTCAAATTTATGATTTTGCTAAAGAACTGGCAGAATAACCACGTAGAGAAAAGAAAATACAAAGCCAGAGGTGTAATATAGTCATATTATAAAATTTAAGACTACATAAAGACAAAAACGCAAAATCAAATTACATAAAGACAAAAACGCAAAATAAAAAACTTACAATTTCTAATTATTTTTTAATATACACATTACAAGTAAGTTAGGATACGAATAGTAAATTTGGCAATTTTTAGCGTCATAAATTCATAACAATTGTTTTATATATTTTCGAATACTAATCGTTACGCTTAAAAATTATCGTCCCAACTTTTGCAAAAGAACAAGACATATTTGGAAAACAACACTCCAACCGACACAATGAGATAATGAAACGACACACCCCATTCGAAAAATAGTAAACGACAATGAGATAAAGAAGCGACACATCCTCATATCTAGCAGATTTTTTTCCTCCTAAAATATGAAGGAGCATTTCCCGCAGTTTTGACATAAGTCCACGTGTCATCACCACAGCGTGCCAGCATATCTAACTTATCTTGAAACTAAAACGATCGTCACTTACGCACTTACTCTAGTCAGAAAATATCTTCTTCACTCATAAAAACCCATCAACTTTACTTCTCAACTACCGAAAATACCCTCCACCAGTAGACCCTTATTATTCAACAATACCGTTACCATGCACAACAAACCTACCAATAATACCATCCACCAATAAGTGAACTGCCAGAGATGCCCTCGTCCAAAACGGCCTAAATTCAAATTGAACAACGAAAAACCCAAAATACCCTCATGTAAATGTAATAAAGCCGTACGTACATAAAGAGTACCGAGAATGCCCTCAGTGTAGACCCATAATTTGAATTTTGGGCTCATCCCCCCAAAAGCAGTCACTCACCTTTGTCCGTTTCTAGAAAGTCTCAATCTCGGCTCTTCAAATCCTCACCATCAGCTTCCACGAAACCCTAGTCCCCACGAACCGCCATAGCCACACAGTACCAATCACCTTCACTTTCTCCAAGAAAATGGCCAAAAAGAAGCCCTCCAACCAATCCAAGAAGGTCCAACCCGCTTCCGAACCCACTCCCCAGCTTCCCCTCCATCGCCAGACCTCGGAATCCGCCGTCACCATCGCTCTTCCATTCTCCGCCATGGACGACTCCTCCGAGCAGCTCAAGATGCTCAAGTCCTTCAACGACAAGCTCATCAAGCAGACCGCCGCCGGGAGGGACCAGATCGAAGCTCTCGAGCGGGAGAAGAAGTCGCTCGAGGCCGAGTTGGCTCAGTTGCGTGAGGCTTCGAACGCTGAGTCCGAGGCTCAGAAGACCGAGGCTGTTTTGGTCGAGTCTCTGGAGACGGAGAAGACTGAGCTTCTTCGGAACCTGGAAATGGAGAAGCAGAAGCTGGTTAGGGTTTGCGAAGACAGGGATTCGTGGATGAGCGAACTCGCTAGCTTGAAGGAAAGAGAGAGGTTGGTGAGGGAAGAGGCTGAGAAGCTGAGAGCGAAGTGCGAAGGGCTCATGCTGGAGAAAGAAGCCGGAGAGGAAGCGGTCAAGCGCTTGGAGAAAGATAACCGTTCTATTGCGACGGAATTGAAGGATTTGGACTTCGTAATCGACGGTTTGAAGGCGCAGAACAACAGATCTTCGAAAGAGAAGAGCGAATTAGAGGCAAGGATCGGTGCTTTGGAGAACGAATTGGGAGCTGAGAGCGAGGTTGCTTCGGGTTTGAGAGCGGATTTGCAGGTCTTGCAGATGAAGAACTCGGAGATGGAGATGTTCATCGCCGAAAAAGTCAGTGCAATGGAGTCGGAGATCGAATTGTTGAGGAGCGTGAAGGCTGAGAAGGAGAAGCTTATTGAGAATCTGGAGTTCAAATTGAGTGAAGCCGTGGCCCGGTGGAAGAGTAGCTCGTCCGAAGCGGATGAGAAGGCGGCAAAAATTGAAGAACTCGTTCGTGAGAAATCGCAAGTCGAGGAAGCTAGGATCTCCCTAGAGACGGAGACCATCAAGCTGAGTAACGAGGTCGGCGAGCTCAGAGATGCGCTGTTCGAGTCACTGAACTCATGCAGAGACGAACAGGAAAAGAACGAGAAGCTGATCTCCAAAGCCGAGTCCTTAAAGAATGCTCTCGAATGTGCAAAGAAAGAAAGCGAGACTGCTCGAAACGCTCTTGGAGAGGAAAAGAACAATGTCGAGTTCTTGAAGCGGGCCCTTTCGGAGAAGGAGACACTGCTCGAAGAGCGAACCCGACAGTTGGTCTTGTTGAAAAATGAGAACAAGAACCGAAACGGTGAGATTGCTGTGCTGAAAAAAGAAGTGGGCAAACTGAGGGAAGTCTTGCTTGCTGAAGAACAGAACAACTCAAAGATGGTTTTGGAGTTCGGTCGTCTCGAGAAAGCGCTGAAGCGTGAAACAGATGCTCTGTTAGAGGAGAGGAAGACCGTTGAAGTCTTGAAGTCTTCTGTTTCGGAGAAGGAGAAGAGTGTCGAGGAGATCGTCAAAGAATTGAGCTCGCAGAGGGAAGAGAATAAGAGAGCTGCCAAAAAAACTGCACTGTTGGAGAAGGAGAGAGATTCAGCCAATGAGAAATTGGTCGAGGCCGAGAGAATAACGCAACAATGGAGAGAGAAAGCGGAATCAGCAAAGGTCAATTCCGAGCGGGCAATGACTGAACTGAAGAAGATGGTCTCTGGCGTGGAAGGGGCTAGCTTGAGCAAAGAGAAGTACAATGAGGAAGTCTCGCCGTACTTGTCAGAGCTTGAAGCGATTCAGAGGGCTTTCAGCGAGAAGGAGAAGGCCGTGGAAGTCCTGAAAGCACAGGTTGAAGCCCTGAAGCAGTCAACGGCTGAGGCGAATCGGAAGAAGAGCTTCTGGGCGTTGGTCTCGTCGGCGACGACTCTCTTTGCAGCGGCTTCGGTGGCGTACGTGGCGAAGGGGCAACGCTGATGTGAAGGTTTCAGTTTTCGGGATCGCTAACAAGCTAATCAAGGTTGCTACTTGATAGTTGATACAATAATTTCTAGTTCTTGTTTTGATGTTCTAGTGTCTGTTGTTCTACATGAATTTTTGGTTTAGATTGGATGCTTCTTTACGTGTTGGTTAAGCCTAGGAGCTGTGAAGAAGAAACTATATGCTGATGATGCAAATTGGGCTTGTTTGCTAGTTAACACCAAGCATGCAAATTTTGTCTGTTTCGCTGCTATAACGTGAAGTTAGTTGATGATCAATGACCACTTGTTTGCTAGTAAAGACTCGCATGGTATTATGGTCCTATTTTTATCTGTAAATTTGGTTTTGCTATGAAGAGAAAATATAATCAAGGCAGATAGATCTGCCAAGTGGGACGGCCCATTAGACCCGCCAAGCCTGTGGGGGCGGCCAGACAAGGCAGATTGGGCTTGAACCTGGCCTATATATTACGGGTGGGTGGGCTTGAGCCGTTTTTTATTTTATTTTTTAAATGGGGCGGGCAGGTGGGTTTGGGCTGACCCGACACAGTTGACACTTATTCTAGTGTAAATTAAACTATGCATGCAATTTCTGTAATTTAAAACGTGAAATTAGTTGAGCAATGAATACTTGTGAGAAATTAGTTATGCATGCAATGAATACTTGGTGTTGGTGGTGCAAACTGTAACTATTATATGCAGAATATATATGTGTATATATATATATACGTGTGTGTTGTGGTAGAAGAGAGAAGATAATTGAAGGCACTGAGAAAAGTGTACCCCATAGAAAATACATACAGGGGACCCATTTTGGTTCGTGTATTGAATTTGAATCTGTGGATGGGAATCTGGTCGAAAGAAATCATAAAATATACAAGATATTAGTAATGTATGGAGGTCATGAGGTATCTTTTTGTTAGTATATTGGAAAAGTTGGGGAATCAAACAAAACAAAAGCTTTGATGTCGTTTTAGAGGCTTAGCTGTTGCTAACTATTGTCGTGAAATATAAAAATGATTGTGAAAGCAACTTGGCAAGCCTATAATGCAAATCAGTCAACCACCACTTTTGGCACAACTTTTCCAACTCCAAAGGAACCATCGTCTTCTCTTGTCAAAACTATTTCGATCAAGATTTTAGGGTTTTAGGGGCGCACAATTTTAAGCTTACAGTTGAGAATATATGGATCATTCTCAAAATTGTTCTTGATTTCCCCTATGTCGAGGCCCGGTCCGGTTTTAAGGCCCTACTAGTCCCAAGACTTCCAGTCCGGTCCGTTTTTAACATTACTACTTATAGTCGTCACTCTCTCTCTCCCCCTCTTACATTACATTTCGACGATATCCGTGATTTTCTTCCCAAATATAATTTCACATAAATATTCACTGTCATTTTGGTTACATTCACATCTGTTTTTCTGTGCGTATTCAAATATATTGTCTGCGAAATGTCATTATCCAAATATGTACACGTTTTTCATATACATCTTTGACTATGTTGATCAACCAATTCTTGTCTTATCCTTATTTGCTCAATCAAGCCTGGAGCTTTATCCATGGATAATGTTAGGGCAGAGAAATAAACCCTAATGTATCAAAGACCCCACAAAATATATATACATAGTGTGTACATAATTGCGTATATATATACACACACGACAAGAGCTTGTAATATGGTCGAACGACTTTGTGGCTGTCATTGTTGTGGCTCATAACGTACAAAAGGATAATATGCTAAAAATGACCACACCCAAAACCATACAACAAAACAGGGTTCATAAGAGAGTACATTCAATGTTCTCCATTTACACAGAAATTTAACCACAAGCAAACCTTTTATATCATGATTCATGAAGACATACATATATATTTATCAACATTACAGAGATTACAATCCCATGGCTGTGTTTACATCCATGTCTATATATCTATATATATCTATATCTATATATTAGCCAGGCAGCGACCAAATGTTACCCCCACAAGATCAAGATCTTCACTGAAACCCAAAGTCAAAAGTCAACCAATGGGCAATCTCTATTACCTTGTGGGAGTTGCTAAACTTAGTCAAACAGCACAAATTTACCCGAATCCATAAACCTTTGGACACAAAAGCATGAAGAATCTAGCTATATGCTAGATCCGGAATTAGCACGGTATTACTACACAACATTACAAACTACAAGAGGAAAACGAAGAAAAAAAAAAAGCATCCCTTGATTACCTTGGGGCGAAAAGTCAACGCTTTCGTAGATATATAGCTGCCTGTTGGGAATGGTAAGTCAGATTCTATTCGTTGTCAGAGCTCACAAAGCTACTTATCACGTCCATCACGGTGTAGAAGTGATCGTTATTGGGCAACAGGTAGAAACCGATCGTCGCCTTCTCCAAGTACAGAAGCTTTACTTCTTGGTTAGCTTTCTCAAGCCCTTTCGCATAAGCCAATTGCCAATCCTGAATAAGATCCAAACCTGCTACCACGACGAGGCTTTTCGGAAACTTGACGCCTTCTAGCTCTTTGCCACGTGGACCGAAAGGGTTACAAGCAGGGTGGTCTCTGTCTTCTCCTTCGGGAAGAAAAGCCCTCCAATACCAGTCCCGATCCAGAAGCGTGACGAAATATTTCCCGTCAAGTCTCGTCTCCGACTCGGTTCTTTCTTGCCCACCAAACATGGGATTCAGCAGAATATTCCCCAACACTTCAATTCCAGATTCCATAGCTCTTAAAGCAACGTGATGCACAATGTTTCCTCCAGAACTATCGCCCGCCAAGTAGATATGAACTTTCGAGTCTTTCTTGCTTTTGAGCCACGATCTCGAGTTCACCCATTTGAGAGCCGTCCATCCATCGTCGTAAGCACAAGGGAAGCGGTTTTCGGGGGCACGGCGGTAATTTACCGAGACGACCACAGCCTTGCAGATACCCACTAGTCTCCGGCATAGAGTGTCGTATATAGCACTGTTTGCAGAGGAGTGTGCAAAGCTTCCACCGTGAAAGAAGATTATAACAGGCACGATCTCCAGGATCACTGGCTTCTCAAGGTCAACGACGCTCGTGCGAGGCGCCTCAGCGTTGAGTGGACGGTATATTCTGCTGAGAAGACTGCTCTCACGGTCGATGATGACATCAAACGAATAGACACCGTCCACGGCGAGCGCGTTCGCACGGACCTTCCGGTCAAGAAACTCCGCCAGGTGGCGGTTGAAAGTCCCGTCGGGGCGGCGCAGGAGATTGTAAGCTAGCTTGAAGTTGGAGATCAGGACCCATGTGTTCAGTGGAACCACCCTCTGCAGATTCGGGTTCAAGAAACACAGATGAGGCGAAACGAACCCTAAAAGATACTCAGATGTTGCAGAATCAACGAAGTTCTCGAAACATAAGCGAAAATCATGCTTTGACAAAATCAAGATTTGTTCATAATCATAGCCCTAATAGCAGAAACAGTGTTCGAAAGAACCAAAGAAACCCAAAATAGCAAGAATCGAAATCTCAACAATCAAAACAACCAGCGACGCCATAATCAGAAATTCCCAACGCCATAACCAGAAACTCAAAAATCCAGTAAGAAACAAACACGTCGCACGCAAGGTACAAACCCCAAAAAAACAAAAAAACAAATCAACGGCAGAGCTCGAATTCAAACAAGCAGCACCATACCTTGGACTCGCTCACGTTGACTTCGTTGCTTCCAGCCATTAAAACCGGTCTCTCATAGATTCCCCCAAATCCGAAACCCTAACAAGCGCAAACGAGAATCCCAAGATCTTCCTTATCGCAAGCTCAAACAGTTAGACTCTCTTCCCAGATCAATCGCTACGAAGACAGAGTTCTCCAAAGCATCTCCGACCGGTTTCGCTCGTCTCTCTCTCTGTCTCTCTGTCTCGCTGTATGTATCGGTGTGTGTATGTAAGTCCTTGAATCTGGGCTGAGCAGAGAAGAAGAGATAAATGGCTCAAATTATCAGAGACATATAATATAATAATAATATTAATAAATATTTATTTATTATTATTATTATTATATAATAAAAGAGAGAGAGGACAAAAGGTTAAAGTGCGATGAATAAAGGACAAAGTGATCTGCCGAAAGAAAACACTATTGAGTGGGTCCCACTTATCTATAAATTAACTTCATTAATTATTTCTCATTATTGTTCTTGTTTATTGTTTGTATTTTTATCCTTTTCTGTGTGTATGTTTGTGAGAGTTTTTCATGGATACAATTTGGACAAAATATCAATGGACAACCCTTATTTTGTAACAAATTTTCTTTATCTAACTACTTATTTTTTTAAAATAATTATATCTCTTAATTTTATTTTCTTCCTTTATGCTCGTGAAAAACCACTCTGTGTGTTACGTTGCACCTTAAATTGAAGATGCTATCCGGACGGAATATGTATCTCTTTCTTTAGGAAGAGAATACCTAACGATTTTCGCACTTACATGTTTGGACACCTGAGTGGTTCAGAGGTGTAATGTAAGGGGAAGTAGACAATTTTTATCCCTGGAAGAAAGGTCAGCATTGTCTATACACGAGAAAGGCGGACGCCTCGATCTCCAAATTTTGAAGGTTTCAATTTATATATATTATTGTATACTTAATTAATTAATTATATATAAAAAATTAATTTTAAATATTTTAAACGCCCCGAACAATTACTTAACTTAGGGCCCCGATTAAAAATTGACGAACTTAGGGCCGACCCTGCATGGAAGGTTGATTGGTCAAGGTGAGCTTCAGGAGTGTTGCACAAGCATGGGCGGGAAATGTCGCGTGGGCCCGCGACACCATAAAAGTTCAAATAAAGATAGAAAAATGTGCTATATGAGATTAACAGATTATATAAAAATAAAAGTATAAAATATAAGAGATATATACAAAATAAAAATAAAAATAAAACGAAAATATGTTAATAAATTATACCTTTATCTTTTATTAAATTAAAATCTTAGTAAATTAAACACAAGTTTCAATGATTCAATTACGTTATACATTAGCGTAAGATTTTATGAATTAGAGGTTTATATAATTGTTAAAAAAGACTACATAAAAACAAAATTATAAAGTCACTATAATGTAGTCATTTTAAGGAATGAGAGAGATAACTGATAAGTAAGGACATGTATAAAAGATGAAGGACCTCTAATGATACATGTTCATTTAATTTTAAGGGACTAAATATATATTATTCAATGATCTTTAAAGTTTAAATCATAATTAACTAAACAGAAAAAAGAGAAATATAATAAATGGACAAATGGTGGAAGGTAGTAATATTCATTGGGCAACAAACAGAGTCCCTATATAAAGGCCTGACTCTTAACTCTGTGAACGATCATTTACTCAAAATAAATAAAAATTATACATGAAAAAAAAAATATATACATATAACCGATATTTTATAGTTATTTATGATACAGCTAATTCACATAAATGTCATTTATCTACTCCTTTTTTTGTGGTTCTTTTTTAATTGAGAAAAAAAATTTAAAATACTTTTTATAGCACTTATCAAATAATAAGTCATGTCTAATATTTAAATTCAATATGTTATAAAATATATATATATATATATGTTTTCCCTAATATTGTTCAAAATAATATTCATTAATGTAATGTTTTTCTTCTTTTATATGGACTTTTTTTACCCCTTTAATTAAAATTAAAAAATAATTTTGTTTGTTACCATTCCAAAGTCCAAACTAACGATATATATATATATATATATATATATTATATTTCATGTTGCTACCATTAGACACAACTTTAAATAATCTATAAAAACGTAGTACATTTTGGTGATAAATTGTTTCACCAAAAAAGGTCGATCTCTACGTATATTAAACTGGATTTCACAAATTGTTTAGGTATTAATCATGATGATTGAAAATAATAAGCCAAAAATAAATTGATGATTCGAAAATAAAGACACATTACATTGAATACAAAAGGACAAGAAATAAGTCTCGTGGCTAGCGTACGCTTTTTGTACACACTCTTTGTAGTTTGTACGTACTTCACAGTTCACACTTTATATTTTTGGCCTTGCCAATATTTATTATGCCTTTCCTATCTTCCCACTTTGTATTTAATATCAGTTTTGGTCGTGCCACTAGCTTCAATTTGTACGTTATATATTCCAACCATAAAAATAAATTGAAAATACAATGTGAAAACGTAAATTAAAATACACTTTTGGTCTCTTCTCTTTCTTTAATACATTTTAATTTCTTAAGATAAACTTTGGTGCACAGTATATAAAACCCCTTCAATACATTTACAACAATCATACAACTAAACACTGAATTTAGATCGCCCTTTGTAAACATCACGGTTTCGATTTGTGAACATTACGTTCACGAGTCATTCCGATGAAGATTTATCTCTAAAATGACTTCTTTTACATCGTATATACTTAGTTTAACCATCAATAATAGAAATTAACGTTCTATCACCAGAACTTCAAAAACAATAATTATGAAATTGGTTCGATCACCGTACCGAGCTACTAGCTAGGCCGATTGGACAGCTCTTCTGTATTTTTGGGTTTGATTGCGATTTTATTAAAATTACAATGAGGATAAACTAAATGGTAGGTAATAATAGGAGGGTAGAAGTGGAATTAAGAAGTAGATGGGAAAATATCTTGATGTGGAAGGAAGCAAGTAAAAGCATGAAGGAAGGAAGCAGGGTGTGAGTGAGGCACAGATCACTTTCCTTGCCCTACTCTCAGCCTCAGGCCCTCTCTGCACTATTCTCCTTCCACCCCACTTTGGAACCATTAGTGTTGGGTCAAATACTTGCAACAGTTTCTATATTATTATATATATTTTTTTAAACGTGGTCCAAAACCTAACACCTCTAATGTCTAATATATATATATTTATTTATTTATTGTTTTAGAAATTATCTTTTGTCTTCTTCTGCATGCATTTGTCTGCTTCTAAAGTCTTTTCCCCTTTTAGATGGGCTTTTTTGGGCTTAACCATAGTTCAGCCCATAGTATATTACATTGTCAATTTTTACTAGGAAAATTGAAGATTTTTGAACTAATACTTTAGAGCAAGGATCGAAATTTCGCGATTTTCGAGCGATTATCGCTGAAATTGGGCATCTCGGCAACTTATGTCCTCTAATCATTGTCGTTTTATACTTATCGCGATTTTTCGATTGGAAAAGCAAGTCACTTATCGAGCAAAGTTTTCAAGTGTATTTTTTCGAAAAGCTTGTTGCTTTTCGGTAAAAAACGATAAGTCAACTCCATCATAATTTTTTCTTTTTTGCGGCAAAAGTTCCAATTTCTTTTAATTTTGGAATTTAAAGGTATTTTTAGGGTTTTTTTTTAGTGGATCTTGAGTGTTTTGAAGTTTAAATGTTGTATATGTATGAATCATGTCAAATTTTCACAATTTTATTCTATATTTCATATAGTTACATAGAAAGCTATTAGGTTTAATGAAAGTTCAAGTTTGAATTTCTTGATACTTTGATTGTACATTTTAGGTTTTGAATCAAATGTTATTGTTGATCTTGAGTGTTTTGAAGTTTAAATGTTGTATATGTATGAATCATGTCAAATTTTCACAATTTTATTCTATATTTCATATAGTTACATAGAAAGCTTAATGGTTGAATGAAAGTTCAAGTTTGAGTTTCTTGATACTTTGATTGTACATTTTAGGTTTTGAATCAAATGTTATTGTTGAATTTGATTTTTTTAGGTTTATTAAGGAATATGGATGAATTCAAATAGTTTGTGTGATTTTTTTTTATTTTTTTTTTGCAGATTTGGGGTGATTTTAGTGTTTGTTCTAATTGTTATATAATTGCAGTAAAAGTATTTATTTTTCAAAAATTGTTGAACTTGAGCTATATTTTTAATATTTTTTTATGTAATTTCATTGTTTAACAATGTATGTAATTAGGAAACTGTGAGTTTGACATAATTTTTTTTTTGCAATTTGACATTTTCCCGAATTGTCCAATTATTACGGCAAAAGTACATATGTTTAAGAAATTGGTTAATTGAGCTAGTTAATCGACTTTTTTTTGTGTAATTTCATTTTATAATATTGTATATAATTCATAAATTGTGTGGTTGACATAATTTGTTTTGTAATTTGACGTTTTCCAACTATTAAGGCAAAAGTACATATTTTTAGGAAATTAGTTATATTGAGATAGTTCTTCAATTTTTTTTATACAACTTCAAGTGGGCAGATTTTATATAATTAACAATTGGTGATTTTAAAATATTTTATTTTAGTAAAATATGACTTTGACTCTTTCCAAAATTTATCAAATAAGCATATTTTATCTAATAGTAAATAACTAAAGAGGGCATTTTGACTTACAAGTTACAACTTATAATTTGTAAATAATAATTGTTATTATAATTTATTTATTTTATAGGTTTTCCATCGATAAATCCATCGATAACCGATTAATCCATTGATAAGTTCGATAAGTTTCGATAACGGCAAACGATAATTTTTATAGGTTTTCCATCGATAAATCCATCGGTAAACGATTACTCCGTCAATAACGGCAAACAATTTTTCGGCAAAAACGGCATTCAAATCCTTGCTTTAGAGTAATTTACACAGATACCATTACATTGTCAATTTTTACTAAGATTTTTGAACAAGTACTTTACAGTAATGAAGAGGTTCGTCAGTGAAGATGCGTCCATAAGCGAGAACCCCATCGATGAAGCTTCATCAATGAAACCTCGTCGATAGAAAAGCCAGACCGCGGGAGAACATAAGCAAGGAGCTTAAGCGATGAAGACCAGCTATACGACGAGAGTCGAGACCAACAACAGACGATGAAGACGACAACAACTAGGAGCAATCAGCGCGGCGCGAACGACGCCTTAGGATCCATAATGGCAATTACAAACATGGTTGCAACGTAATTAAGGCTATGTAATTAATACAATTATAAGGGAATCAAATGCAAATTGTAACTGACTATTTATAAGGTCATATCGTAGATAACAAAGCTCTATAAAAATAGCGAGCTGAGAGATGTAAAAGGGGATCGAAAATCCATTACAACGGATAGAATACACTCGCACCAGAATTCTCGAACATCTTATTCTCTTCAAACCCATTTTCGTTTGCGTTATTAAGTTTTAACGGAAAGACCCAATCTCTTAGGTAACTTAAAAGCAGAATTACACCAATCGTGCATCTATGGCTGCTGCATTGATTTTTCACCTTAACAATGACAATTCTTGAATAAGTGTATTCCTTATATGCTTTACAATAATCTCATTTCGATCGCATGTCGTAATCGTTTGTTTTTAATATATTCACAGAAGGTCACAGTCGTTACGTTTCTGGTGATTTTTTTGCAAAACCGCAAGTATTCCACAGTGCCATAATTTGGTATACTTTAAAAAAAAAAAAGACGCAAATATAGTTTTAGTTTTAATAAAATTGAAATTTATTTTGATGATTTTGGACACGAAATCCATAAATGGAACAACCATTGCTGCTATGTCTATATATAAAAAAAGTTATTCCGCACAAAATAGGAAACAAAGGAGCATTTACGATCATCCCTCTTAAATGAGGGCCCAAACGCACCAATAACTCAGTAATTTATCAACGACACGTCGTTTGCAAGTCATTAGCGAGTGTCGTTTAAGACAAACCCGCGAAGCCTCTCACAAAAGAAAGCCAAAACGAAAATGAAAAGTTTCCCGCGGTTCAGAGAGTTTCTGCCACGCTGGCAATCCTCGCGCACCGCTCTCCACCAATCAGAACGCAGATTCGCCATCTATAAATACCAAAGCGCTCTCTCTCCACTCAAAAGTCTCCATTTCTCTCCACGCGCCAAAACCTCGCTTCTCGAGTGTTCTAGGGCTAGGGTTTGCTATTCTTCCGATTCGATTCTTCGAAGCTCCTTTCCGATCTCGAGGATGAGTTCCAACGCCGCAGGATCGACCAAGGGAGGCCGAGGCAAGCCCAAGGCTTCGAAGTCGGTGTCGAGGTCCTCGAAGGCCGGTCTTCAGTTCCCGGTCGGTCGTATTGCGAGGTTTTTGAAGGCCGGGAAGTACGCCGAGCGTGTCGGCGCCGGAGCTCCGGTCTACCTCTCCGCCGTCCTCGAGTATCTCGCTGCCGAGGTAATGATCTAGATACGATTCGTTAATCTGATGCTTTACTTGATTATGATTTTGGTATTTGATAGCACTCTGAGAGTTTCGTTCAGTCGATTTCAGTGGTTTCCCCAGTTTAGTATTATTTGAAATTAAGACTTTGTTTTTCTAAACTTATTCGTAATTAATTCTTGATTTTGACATTCATATATGAATGAAGGGTTGCTGATTTGAGTATTGCTGTGAATTAGGTTTTGGAGCTTGCCGGAAACGCTGCGAGAGACAACAAGAAGAACCGCATTGTCCCGAGGCATATCCAGCTTGCAGTGAGGAACGATGAGGAGCTGAGCAAGCTTCTGGGCACGGTGACCATCGCCAATGGCGGAGTTTTGCCGAACATCCACCAAACTCTCCTGCCCAAGAAGGTTGGCAAGGGCAAGGGCGACATTGGGTCTGCTTCTCAAGAGTTTTAGGGGTGTTGATCCTTCGTTCCTTTTTTGCCATTCACTACAGCTGTAACATATCTGGATTCGATTATCTGTTAGTGTTTTCTTTGTTGACTCTTGGATGGAATCGATTATATTAGCCTTTGGGATTTAATCTGTGACAGTTCATAATAATTTGGTTCTGTGATGTCTCTATTCTAACTTCTAACTTTTAAGCTTTATGTTCAATTATCAACTTTGTGGTTTTGCCGATTAATTTTATGATGTTTTAACTCACAATCATCTCGTGGTTGGAAGTTTGTCAAAGCTAATTAACAGTTATAGTTCAAATTATTCATCAGAATTCAGAAGCTTGTTCCTTTTCCTAGATTTAGTTTCAGTTTTGGTATATGGATTCATTAATCAACTTGCGATGGGTTGTTCGCTATTTCTTGACTTGATCGTTTTCTAGATCGAACCTATGAAAGCTTGGCTCCATATACAATCTTCTTCTATCAAAGTTGCGAGCTTTATTGAAAAAAAAATGGTCAAACAAATGATATGTGCCAAGAGCCAATGCCGTGACTTAAAGGGCAGCTTCTATGGGACTCTAAAACTGTGTAATGGTACAATTTTAACACAAAACACAGTCCAAATATGAACTGCAAAATTATCGGCAAATGATGTAATGGTAGCAGTGCCCTTTGTATTGTAATTGTGTTCAATTTGTATTATTCGGTTTAAAATTATGAATTCGTGAATCTTGAAAACTAAATTGGTGTTAAAATTTCACCATTATGACAAGAGTTTTAACACCAAAATGAAGTTGTAATGAAGTCTTGTGTTGGTGTAGGCCAAAATACTTAATTCAATGTCATTAGGAAACGGATTATGTGTACTGCACGTGAAAATTGTTTAACCACGGACTTCTTCGTCTGTAAAAACTAAAAACACTAGCGTCTTTCTAAAAAAAAAAAAATGATGTTTTTGGAGTTGAAAGTGACACTCACGCAATCGCATTTTCTATTTTATCCACTTTGTGTGACACGGAGCTAGCGAGACCGAAAAGCAGCATTTCAAACCCCAAACGTAGCGTTGCCGCAATGGTTAAGAAGGTGAACACTTGAGCGTAAGTAATGCTTCAGTTTGCAGGGTCGCTAAGCTTTCCTTCATCTGGTGTGGTCAAATGCTGCTCATCGGAGAGGCACAGAGTTTTGGAGAAGGTGGAGGAAGAGCTGCGCAAGGGAGACGATAGATCGGCCCTCTCGCTCGTCAACCATTGGCGGGGCAAGCCCGGTGGCCTCCGCTGCTTCGGTGCCGCCAGGCAGGTAAATTGCTGTCCTACACAGTTAGCCTTGGAATCCATGATTCAATACATAAGAGATGGAATGTGCTGTGTCGTTCTTTTCAGGTGCCACAGAGGCTGTACACGTTGGACGAGCTGAAGCTGAACGGCATAGAGACGGCGTCGCTTCTGTCTCCCGTTGACACGACCCTCGGCGCCATAGAGCGCAACCTTCAGTTGGCCGCCGCGGCAGGAGGCATTCTGACGTGGAACGTGTTCGCTCTCAGCCCGCAGCAGGCTTTCTATCTCTCTGTCGTCGTGCTCTTTCTCTGGACTCTTGACGCGGTAATCCTCGGCTAGATTTGAATTCGCCACAAATTAACATCATTTTTCATAAAGTAGTTTGATGCTTAATTGTCACAAGAAATTGTTTTTTGATTTCTTCATGATCAGATCAGATGATAACTGTTAGAATAGATATAGTTCATGTGTAATTGAAGCACATTCTATCACACAACATAATATCATTCTTTTCATTTTTACTTATGAAAGAGGGATATTTGCGGTAAAAAAAAAAAAAAAAACCTATAATTTAGATGAAAGTGGCCGGTATTCCACTTTTTTCTGGCATATATTCTCAATGATGCTTATAGTATAAATCCGTACATATACATACGTAACAATAACATACATACCTATTAGGTACTTAGGAAATTCACTCTTGACGACATTAGGAATATGCGCCGCGACAAAAGGGAAGAAGTGGAATATTCCGCCACTTTTACTTATCTTTCCGGTATTTTTGCCGCAAATATTCCTACAAAGGACTCAATCTAATACTTAAACCTAAACAACCAACGTGCACAGGCACTAGTATAGACTTAAAATTGAATTAATTGATCCATTTTTTCCCTGCTCTTGAATTCTCAGGTGGGCTATAATGGAGGACTCAGTGGCTTGATCATTGATACAATTGGTCACACCTTCAGTGAGAAGTACCACAACAGGGTCATTCAGGCAAGATCTATCTCTCTCTTCTTATTTGGCGTCGTGTTAGGCAATGCACTAATCACGGTTACGAAAAAAGAACAGCATGAAGCCGGGCATTTTCTGATTGCCTATTTGGTCGGGATTCTGCCGAAGGGATACACGCTCTCCAGCCTGGAAGCGCTGCGCAAAGAAGGCTCTCTCAACGTCCAAGCCGGGACGGCTTTCGTCGACTTTGAATTCCTTGAAGAAGTTCGTGCCTTTGCTGAAACACCTTGTCGTCAAACAATGCTTGTGTCGTCCTCTGCTACGTTTTTTTGATCCATGCTTTGGCAGTGCAGGTTAGCGGAGGAAAAGTGTCAGCGACGGTACGTCATCGACCCTTGTCACGACGAAGCGGAACTTTGTTGTTCCCGAAGATCTCGATTCTCACGCTTTGAATGTTCCTGTGTTATTTATCAGACGCTGAACAGATTCTCGTGCATAGCGCTGGCTGGGGTGGCGACGGAGTACCTGCTGTTCGGCTACGCCGAGGGAGGCCTCGCTGACATAAACAAGGTTATACTTGGTCATAGTTTTATAACATTTATCTCCTGAACTAATGATCAAATAGTTATTAATCATAGACATAAATTAAAACCAAGAGAATACATTTTTCAGTTAATAAAGTCTGTAAATATATATTTTTTTATCATCAATTATTCATCAAACTAAAATTATGGATTAATTTGACATAAATGCCCCTTGAATTCTTGGGGAGGGGGCATTTGCCCACTGACTTTGTAAATGTGGCATTACTCCCTGTACTCTGAAAAATTTAACATATCTCCCCTTACCGCTGAAAAATAATTCGTGCGTTGAAAATATTATTTATTTGAGGGTATTTTTCGTTAATTTTGATTTGCGTGGGGTGATGTCACCGCACGAGGCTGCTACATTTTTTCAAGGAATATGACTGTCACAGGTAAATGGTTACTCCTTAAGAAGTTCAGGGCCATTATTGCCAAGGTTTTTAGATGTCAAAGGATACATACAGTAAGGGGATGCTAAAGAGTTTGAGTTTATGTGTGTGTTTGGAACAGTTGGATTTGGTGCTGAAAGGGCTGGGATTCACGCAGAAGAAAGCTGATTCTCAGGTGCGGTGGTCGGTGCTCAACACCGTCTTGCTTCTGCGGCGTCACGAGGCTGCACGGGCCAAGCTCGCCGATGCCATGAAGGCCGGGAAATCGGTAGCCTCTTGTATTCAGACCATCGAGGACACCATTAACATCGAAGATCTCTGACTACAGAGCCGGCCTCGAGGCAAGGCAGAGTAGGCAGTGGCTTATGGCCACTAAAATTTCGAAGATAAAATTCTTCTAAAAAGATCCCAATATTTTTTTTTTCTTCATATCATTACATGTATGATATAGAGTTTTTTCTTTGCATAGTGTCTCAACAAACTCCTTCACTATTCAGTGTATATTGATTTCACCATTATGCAATTTAGATTATTTTTGTGTTTGGTCAATTATTTTTAGCTTTAAATTGGTATAAATTGTGGAGTAGTGATTAATTTGTTTAGCCCTTTAATCATAAACACAATTTCAATTCTTGTTTGTTCTTTCAAGTCTCAAAACTAATTTATGATCATAACATCTTTACTTTTAATTCATTATGTCTTTCTTAAGCTTACTATACTATTTTTTTTTAAAGATCTAACAGCAATGTTAAGTACAAATTAAAATGAGATTATTTTATATAATAAAGTGAAAGATACTTTAATTTATGAAGAAGTAACATAATTAAATTAAGACTACTGTTAAAAATGATACACTTTTCTACAAGCTCTTGAAAAATGATAATCTCAAACTTTTTATTTTTTATAAAGATCTATATATAACTAAAATTACACAAATCTTTTAACTTATTAGATTTGTAATTTTCTCCCACAGACTGAAGGTGAATGAAAGCCGACGAAATACTTGCGGCACACTGTTTTTATTTTTTGGTACTTTACCCGTAACAAAAAGAGTTGAAACATGTCTTGCTTTAGAGAGTTGGTACTTTTACCGCCAATAACCCTACAATCTTGAAAGAACAGTTTGTCGTTTGCACTGTACAGTCAACTGAAACCAAAAAGGAGCGACCAAACCAGAGCAACGAGACTCTTCTCTCTCTCTCTCTCTCTCTCTCTCTCGTTGAATTGATTCTGCGTTGATCGTGAGAATTGGAGCTTGGAGGCTATGGCGGTGCAGTGGATTCTCGTCTGCCATGGAATCGTGACGCTCTTGGTCGTGATTGCGTTCCTCTGCGGCCATTGGCCCATCTTCCACGGCACTCCAATCCAGCGCTTCCACCATTTTCTCACCTTCGGCGCCTACGATTACTTCGTGTATGCGTAAATCTCCCCTTTCTCTCTCTGTTCGTCGTTTCAATCTCGATCTTCTTGCAATTGAATTCCGAATTCGTTTTTTCTCCCCGAAGGAGATTCATAGGATTCGTGTTCGGTCCAAAAGGCACGAAGGCTGTATACTCCGTGGAGTACTTCTGTTGCGATCGTCCCAATCCCATTCTTCAGGTATATATGTGTGTGTGAATTTGCAATACATTTACATATATAGAACTTAGTGACATTGTTGAAGTCGATTGATCAATCTTGAACATGAATTTTCGATGAGTGTGCTTCAAAAGGCTTGATTTAAGCTTGAAAGTCTGTGAATTTCTATGTCATGTTACAGGTATTATATCTGGGCATAATTGGGGGAACATATTTCCTCATTGCAAAGTCCTCCTTCAGCTATATCCCAGGATATTATCTTGGCGGATTTCACCGGTAATTTTCCATGAGCGAAATACTCTTTCTTTTCTTGTGAATATTTTATTAAGAAATCATGGTGTCTCGTGAAGGTACACGAGCCTGTTGGCAGTGGCTATCGGCGTTTTGCTATTTATCTTAACGAGCTTTTCTGATCCGGGAACAATCAAACCCGAGAACGTTTCTCAGTACCTCGCTGCTTATCCTTACGACAATGTTATTTATTCGGAGAAAGAATGTCCCACTTGCAAACTTCCCAAGTTAGTCTTCCTGCTTCGTTTATGCACCCCGTTAAATATAATTTGATTTAGAATGTGGGCTGATAAATTTTGTTTCTGCGTTCGTTTCCGTTTTTAGACCGGCTAGGTCGAAGCACTGTGGCATATGTGGTCGTTGTGTTGCTCGGTTCGACCATCATTGTGGATGGATGGTGTGGAACCTCTAAAAACTATCTTTTTGTCTGAGATACTATATTGGAGCTTCTTCGGTTTTATTCTTTGGTTCCTAGTTTCTACTTAAAGGTTATCATTATTGCAGAATAATTGTATCGGCGAGAGGAATAATCATTACTTCATGGCGTTTCTTTTATGGTGAGCGATAAGTACATTTCCCAATCTTATTACGTTGAATTAATGTGACGCGATATCCATACTTGTCCTCTTTATTTTCAGGCATTTTTTAATTTGCGTGTATGGATCAGTTGCTCTTTGGCTTGTTGTCGCTGGTCGGATGAAAGAATTAAAAGTTGTATATATTTTAACTGGTATGCTTCTTTTCGTGAGACTTAGTTGAAAGCCAGTTGCATTTGGACAAAGATTTAACATGTTTTTTTGGTGCAGTTTATTATGGTATTGACAATAATTTCCGGAGTTTAGCCCCACACATTGTACAGGTGATGTGCATTCTCTTTATGCCGGTACTGATTTTATTGAGAATAAATTTTTTTCTTCATATTTCTTGATTTTTTTTTTTTTTTTTTGTAACAGTGGTTGCTGAGTTCCTACAACACTCAAATTCTTCTTTTGGTGTTTCTCGCGATAGTTTCGTTGCTATTAGTGGGGTTCTTCGCTTACCACGCCAAACTCTGTCTCACAAACACTACCACCAATGAGGTTTAATTCCTAGCTTTACCTATGTTCAATTGTGATTTCGGATTGTTAGAGCTTAGAAGTAGGACGTAGAATGATTAATTTGTTGTTTAGATCTGATTTACCGTTTGAAATATACAAGAGTGCAACGATTCCATGCGCTTTTTCTCTTCCAAAACAAATCTAGTTGCTATGATATCTTTCCGGTTTAGCAAAAGAAAAACGAAATGAAACCAACATAAAGATGAAAATCGACTGCTTGTTGGGTTAGCTTCTCAATTTATGTAGAGTATTAGGCGGTAATTCCCTCCTAATTTTGTCTTACGGTGCAAGTTGCCCCCTGATCTTTTATTTTTGTTCTAAATACCTTCTAAAAGAGACGGTATATTCACTATTCATTAATATGTACAAATTAAAATTCAAGAGGCAAAGTGCACCAAAATAAAATTCAGAGGAAAAGTATACCGGAGCAAAAATAAGAGAGGACCGCTGCTAAATATAGTAAACCCTAACAAATTTCATATTTTTTCTTCTGCTTCTGGAACCAGACTTTCAAATGGCATGAACACTTAGTTTGGCAGAAGAAGATACGCGAAACAAGAGCCAGCGCGGCAGCTCTCAGAGCAAGCTTCGACGGAATCGACACGGAAGCGCAGCCTTCGGAGAGAAAATGCAGAGTCCTCTTTTGGAGATCACGTCGGCAAGATGTGGATGTCGATGTCGCCGTTAACAACGTATACGACAGAGGATACTTGAGGAACTTCTGCGAGATCATCTTTCCCCTTTCCAGTAGATCCGCGTTTTCGGCGACGAAACTAAAGCACGGCTGAGTTTCCGACCATTCTTGTTGTATATGCCGATGATATTTACGGGCCACATTTAATTAACGTATATATGTCACTTCATTGGGATTACATGGTCGTCTTTGAAGGCTTTAATTTTATACTCTTTTTTTTTTTTTTTTTTTTTTGTATGTAGATATTTTCTGTTAATCGGTTTTCGAAGGGAAGAGTTTGATATTATTTCTCCTGCCTGTTGGTAAATCTGTACCGAAATATTGAAAATCCGTATCTAGTGCCGTGTCTTGTGGCCGTTGACCTTAAAACCGTCCAATACATAAAAAAGGTCTTTGTTCCAATAGTGAAATCGTTATCCGTTTTATTTTGTACTTAATGATATAAATTGTTAGGTGTCGCACGTTTTTTTTTTTCTATTGCAAAATCCCATGTCCTGTTTCTCATAGACGTCAACAACATATAAAACAAATTAACTCAAACGATCTAACCACGAACATCAAATAAATTTGAATGTAAAAACATTTTCTTTGATCATCAATAATGCAAATTCTTATTTTCTTTCTCATTTTCTGTCTAGAAATTCTTAGTTCATCTCCTTAATTGCATCGCGATTTGCGTTGTTGACGTAATCGCTGACAGACAGAGAAACTAATGAAAAAAATGGATGAAGCTTACCGATCCGCTAAAAAAGGTAAACTTACTTTTGTAACAGTTTCTTTGAGTTGACTGTATGCCGTCCAGCTCGGGTATTTTTAGCGTTAATAGCCCTAAATATTTTCTCATATAAGCCGCGTCTCGATTTCCCTGTCGTTTAACAAACACTTTCGTCGTTCTGATGAAGCTCCACTTTTCATTGTCGTATATTGGATTTCATGTGGTTTCTATAGAGCAGACCATTGTTCCCTTTCCCATTTGATTTCTGCCGATCTCTTCGTGTCGACTCTCTCTGGTTCTCTTCCATACGATTTCTTGATGTTCTAGGGTTTCGGAGCTTGAAGATGATATACACGGCTATAGATACATTCTACCTCACGGACGAGGTGCTTGAGGATTCTCCATCCAGGAAAGACGGAATCGATGAAGCCACCGAGACCACTCTCAGAATCTATGGCTGCGATCTCATTCAGGAGAGCGGGATTTTGCTCCGACTGTAAGCTTTCGTTGCTGTTGCTGTTGGAATTGCTTTGCGCAATTTGTTTTTGGATTTGATTTGATTTGATCGTTTCGTACAGTCCTCAAGCTGTAATGGCCACCGGGCAGGTTATCTTCCATCGTTTCTATTGCAAGAAGTCGTTTGCTCGCTTCAATGTCAAGGTTCGTTTCTGTAACCCTACTTTTTCCAGCTCTTTTGTTTGGATTCCTCGACTGTATTGATCTTGAAAAGTTCGTGGCTGTTTTCCAAGTTTAGCAAATTGAAAATCACTTGTTTTGACTTGAATTTAGATTGATGAATAATGTACTCTCATTATATATATTTATTTTGGCGTTCGATTCTCATTTTCAACATAATCCGAGATTTATGCGAGTAATATTGTGCAGAAAGTTGCTGCTAGTTGTGTTTGGCTGGCATCGAAACTCGAGGAGTGCCCGAGAAAAGCTCGACAAGTGATAGTTGTATTTCACAGAATGGAATGCAGGAGAGAGAACTTGCCTATAGAGTATTTGGACTCATTTTCAAAGGTACTTAGCTCATATAAAGTTTACTGATTCCGTCGGTTCTGCTTGGAACAATGTAGGAGTTAGTCAGTCATACTTTATCAAGCTTCATTTGAGTACAACTGTTCTTTTCTTTATCAGAAATACGCCGAATTGAAGATGGAGTTGAGTAGAACAGAAAGGCATATATTGAAAGAGATGGGTTTCATTTGTCATGTTGAGCATCCGCATAAGTTCATATCAAATTACCTCGTTACGCTTGGAACACCTGAGGAACTTAGGCAAGAGGCTTGGAATCTGGCAAATGATAGGTAGATCCCCGATCAACCCATCTCTCTTTCTACAAAAAAAAAAAGAGTTTTCAATATTTTCCATTTGATTTATAAAAAAATAATTCTATAAATGCGTAGGCCGTAGAGTAGGGGCGTCAATTACCTTAATTAGCAATTATTCTTTATGATGTCTTATAATTGTTACGCATGACATGAAAGGAAAAAGAAAAAAAAGTAAAACAAGTAATTATAAAACAGAAATGAGTGTTAAACCTGGGTTGGCACTAGATAGTGATTATATTCTTTTTTGGTCTGTGATGCTGGTAGTAATATTTTCACTGATTTACTTAAGATATAACCAACTCATTTTTTTTTTTGGCGGTAGCTTGCGAACTACCTTGTGTGTTTGTTTCAAGAGTGAGGTGGTAGCTTGCGGGGTGGTATATGCTGCTGCCCGTAGGTTTCAAGTTCCTCTTCCGGAGAACCCGCCATGGTGGAAGATGTTCGATGCTGATAAATCTGGAATCAATGAAGTTTGCAGAGTTCTCGCTCATCTTTACAGTCTTCCTAAATCGCAATATATACCCGTATGCAAGGACGATTCGTTCTCATTTTCCAACAAATTGCGCGATTCACATTCTCAGCCACTTCAAAAGGTTAGTTTTTTGTTTGTTTGTTTGTGTTTTTTTATAATAAAATTATCAAGAGCTAAAAGTCTTCATTTATTTGTCTGTCTTGCAATTGCCGTTACTTTTTTTTGGCTGTGACAAGTGACACAATGCTCTAGGACCGTCTCACTCATTGGTGCTTAAGCGGCCATCCCACTACAAAAAAATAGAGAAAAAACATTAGTCTGCATATTAATAATAGAACCATATAATAACTGAAAATGTATGAAACTCACCGTAAACAATAGTAGAATATTTTTCGGGAATTGTCAAACCGGAAGCGCCTTTTTGCTTACATTTCATTTTTAATTTTTTATCAGACAATTCAGTGTAGAAATAGAAATGTCACTTATTAACTACATAGACACATCCGGTCATATAAGTATTATCTATCACATATTAGAATAAAATTACAAACTAAAGGAGGGTCATATATTTATATCTTCCCGTGGAAGCGGTAGTAAGTACTCCGGATCTAAACTATTTCTGAAATTAAATCATTTACAACATAAATTTTAATTGATATCCTCATTTATCAGGAAGTTCCTCAGAGTAGCTCTCCAGCCAATGGCAATGTCGCTGTTAACAAGACTGTTGCAGCTGATTCTGGATCAAGTGAAATCAATCTGGCTTCAGAAAAGCCAAAGGAGCCAAGGAGAAGTGACGAGGAATCGAAGAACATAGCCACAGAAGCAGAGGCTATGCAGAAATCCAAGCCCGAGCGAAGGACAGAAGTAAACGGCGACAGGTCAAAGGAGAGAGAAAGGGAGAGAGAGAGGGTTAGGACAAAGTCACGGGATCGTGATCGGGGTAGAGAATCTGACCGAGAAAGACAAAGGGATGAAATCGACAGAGACAGAGACAGGGCTAAGGGCCGATCACATCGGTCCAAGGATAGAGCAAAAGATTCAGGTTCTCTATTAAATTGCTCGTTACATAAATTATATTCTCATCACTCACGTACATTTACTTCTCCACCGTACCATGTATCTTATAAGATTTCTTATGTTAAAACGCAGGAGGATATGCGGACAAATCAAGACATCACTCGTCAAGAGGTTTGTAAATTTTTGTACTATTATAATTGTATACATATAATTAATTTCCATTATAGATTATTCCAAAGATGATAGGCTAGTATATAACTCTTTGGACTAAATATTTATAGTATTATCGTCCGAAATACCCACATAAGTACCTGACAACTTTTGCGATACCTCAGATCGCGACTACCACGGTTCGTACTCTTCGAGGGACAAAGATCGCCACAGACACTAACTAGTAAGCTGTTTGGCATACTGTCAAAGTTATCGCTTTTTATCTGCTAACGAAGCCGCTAAATGTGAGTTTCAGTAGACATCAGATCCTTTTCGTCCGAAAGAACCGTAAAACTATGTAGTTGGCAAGATCCAGCTTGTACATTATCTTGTATCAAATATCAGTGTCTTAAGATTTCTTTCAATATAATTGATTGCGCTTTTTTAACAAAATAGCGTCTAAGTGATGATCTGCTTCAACAAATACTAGTATTGAGATGTATTACTTAGTACTTACAGTTTGTTTGATTATTTAGTTATGTATGTGCATAAATCTATATCATATATATATATATATATATAAATGTTGAACAGAAGAAATAAGACTTGTGATAATTGCTTAAGCATGCTTCAAAGTGAATAATTTTCTAAATATTAATTAATCTAATATGAGTTGGGTAAAAAGGGGAGATCGAAGAAGCTAATCTTACTTATCCATTTATTTTCTACTAGTGAAATCAACGATTTTATAATGGACAAGTTCAAGTTGAAAATTTTACCATGACGTACTCGTTCATTTGTAGGAGGTAGGAGATTAGTTTTGAACCCAGTTTTTGGCGGGAAAAGTCTTAATGTTAACACACTATATTATCATTAGTTGGTCAAAGTCAAACCACCTCTTAATAGCAACAATTCTCACATAAACGACAACATAGTATTAGGTTTGCTCACTAATTATATTTAGTTCCAATCAAGGTTCAACTTGCCGAATTTGCCGATAAATCGTTTTTCGTTTTCGACGGATTTATCGTTTGCTTGCCGATTAATCGACGGAAAACTAATAAACACTGTAGATTATCGTTACCAACACTTATCGAGGATTATCGATGAAAAATCACTAAAATATTTTTAAGAATATATTTACTAAGTTTATAATGTTGATAAAACATTAAAATGCCAAAAATAAAATTATTTCATACTCAAACATAGGTAAATAAAATATAGTCTCACTCTCACATATGTAAATACTCGAATAAAATCATCAAAAAGTGCAAAATTTCTTGAAAAGTATCATATTTTCGTTATTTTTCAAGATGTTTGCCGATTTTCGACAAAAATAATGGAAAAGTACTGGCATGGCCATCTTGCCGATAGCTACCGGCAAGACGGATAATCGAAGTGAAAAAGTGGAACCTGGTTCCAATGTCATTTGTTACACGCTGAAAATCGAAGCCGTTTTCTGTGAATACAAATGACATTAAGTTGCAGTAGAAAGAAACTGCACAGAACTTAAAAAACTACGACCCGATGATGACATCATGCTTTTGACTATTCTTCTAACATGACATCATTTACTGCTAGGAAGAAGCCATGTTTGGCGGCACGTGGATGTTGCATGGCTTGATGTCTCGGCTGCGCACGTGCGTCAAAAACTGGCCTGGCAGCTCTTCCAATAGCTCCTCAACAATCGACTTTCTTCCACCTATATTTTGTTTTACACCATCAACATTAATATATATATATATATATTATATGACCACTTTTTAATTATCATATTTCACATTAATATTATATAATAATAATTAAATAATATAGTTTCTGGGATTTATAGGAAAAAGCTCACGTATTTTTCATGCAGTTGGATTATCACTTTTTTACACCAAATTTACTCGGAATTTAAAATGAAAAAATCGGAATTACCGGTTCCCGTATTTACGACTACAAAGGTGAGCGTTTTCAATGTTTTTTATGTCGAGAGATTAAACGACTGAGTTAAACGGTAGTCGAGTGAATTATGACTCACTGTGGACTTCTCTGATGGGCACAAACTGCACGATGTCGCGTGTAGCCAAGCGGCCCGTGGAGCTCTCTAATCGGCGGCCATTGTCAGCGTCGAGAATCTGCATCGCAATGCCACTTTTCAGACACTTAACTGGAGAAGATCAGATTGGAATATCGATTAAAGTCGTCAAAAGTACCTCCATCTGTTTGAAGTCAGCGCCTCCGACTCCGACGAGGAGAATCGAGAGGGGAAGATCCGATGCCTTAACCAAAGCATCTATCGTCTCTTGAAGGTCAGTCAATACCCCATCCTACATAAAACAATTCTAATGAAATGAAGAGAAAAAGAGAAAACATATTACAAATAAATTATATATGCTCTAATAAGTTTATCATAAGATGAGAGAAGTCGCATCGTCTTCGTCATTACCGTGATTACAAGCAACACGAAATACTTGTTGGCGTGGTGTGCGAGTGACTCGCCGGCAATTTGAGCAGCCCTGTTGACTATTTTACCGAACAAAGTGGGGCCCGCCAGAGATACATTGTGCAGGGCATTTGCATAAGCAGCCATTATGCCTTCAACTCCGTCGACCTGATTTTATATTATTTAAAGAGAGTTATATGTTTATGATCGTTTGTATTAATCAACGAGTTAAGTTCCGAAATGGTTGATCCCGTAAGTCTTTAATATACATCTTAAAGACTCAGAAAATTCAAACCATATATGATCTAGAATAAGGTTTTCAAGAACATATACGCAACTTGAGGATGTAAATCAATTACATTATTTATAGTTTTCGCTTTTGTCTAACGTCTTTAGATATTATTTTTTTAACATTTACCTCAAAAGCATATTCGTCTCCACTCAAATTAAAGCAGTGTGAAATGGTGCCATCGCGTTTTCTACCTCCGAAGCCCCAAGCCGGGAAGCGCCTATCTGAATCATAAAACTGAATCACTTCTCCGACCTCCATTATTGCCTGCAATCACCATTATCCATTAATAAAGTGTTTCGAGTCAAAACGGTACATTGCCTTGCTACAATGCCACAAGGATAAAAGTTCAAGTAAAAAGCATCTCAGCTAGTCTCATGAAATAATTATAATACCTTCTGATAAGAATTCAAACGACCAGAGGGATCGATGTAGTGAAGAGAGCTCGGATCTCGGGGATTTCCATTTGACGCTGCAAAAGATTCATTAAAAGAATTAGCCAAAACTTATTTAATGTTTTAAAATTTAAAGGAAAATGTTTATTTACCGGTGAAGTCAACCGCAACCATAAAATTGAGCTCAAATCCACTGGAAATGTAGTCAAGAAAACTGAACTGTTGCTTCTCATGAAATTGTTCCACAAACAGCTGACCCTTTAGAACCTAAATTTCGCATTTATACAAAAAGAACGAGCCGTAAATAATCGATAATAACCAAAATAATATTAACTTATATTTTTTTTAATTCAGGAATTATCACCTTATCAGAGCCATGACTAGCTGATGGATAAACGAAATTCGCACCGGTTCTTTCTTTGTAAAGCTTTTCCAGCTGCGCCACTGACATATTCTTCAATTTCCTATTTAATTAAAACTTTCAAAAGATTAGTTCCTTTTCAAGATGATGATATTAAAAAAAAAAGGTTTGTATAAGATAGTTACCCGATAAGTTCGTGATTGCCGCTGCTATTGAAATCAAAACACTCAATAACCAGCGGGTTATCCTGCATTGCGTTAAAACTTTAATTAGTACTAAAAAATCATATATAAATTAATTTTAAAAAATTATATAAATTAACATCAATAAACTACCTTGTTAACAAACTGTTGCATACTAAGGCAAACGGGTTTCCAAATTGGATTCAAATCATTGTCAATCACTTCAGTCTTGCAGATTGGAACTGAAGATCCTGTCTCCACAATTCTCGAAACCCTCAAGAATGGATCCTAAAAGCAAAGAAACATAATAAAAGAAGTTAAAAAGATTGGACATGATAGCCATAAATGGAAAATTTAATCCACAAGAAAATTCCCGATACATACACTTTTGGAAAATAGATCCTTGTTATCCAAGTTAGTGCAACGGAACGTTATTTCTACGACGCTTTTTGAAGCGACCGTTTCTTCAGAATGGATAGTCAGTGATCCTAAGTTTCTCGACCCACCAGCATTTCCATTTTTGCCACCTAGATTTAGAGTCACGCTCCGGGTTTGTTTGGTCACAATCTGCGGGGAAAAAAAAAACCCACATAAAATATCGTATTATAAACGTAAAATATATAAAAAAGATACAAACCGTCATTAAATTAACTAATCCTTAGGCGTAAGTACCTCTGAAAGATAACATCGACACTCTCCGAGAAAATCTTGATCCTGCAGCTTCAGCATCTGCAGAGGTAAGTCACACAAGAATGAGGTAAGCCTGGTCTTATTTTCGTAAAATACATTTTATTTCCGAAAACGAAGATATATAAAAAGAGTTCGATATGATAATGAAATCAAATGATCTAAATGCACTTTAATGTAAAAATTTACAGTTGAAATCTTAATACCTTGGTAGGTATGTTGTGATATTTTGTGTCAACATCATACACGTGAAATCTGGATATGGATGAAAAACATAAAACAAGGGTGGAAAATGCAAGTAAGCATAAATTCAAAGGGTATAAAAGAAAAGGATAAAAAAAAAGGTCAAGTTGAAAAAGGCATACATCATTAACTGCACAATTTCAAACTGATAAGCCACTTGAACTTTGTTAATCCAAGCGGGATTTAAGCTGTTCTGTACTACTTCGGTGCGACCCAACTCCTCGAGTTTACCGTCCGGTTTCTGAACATAAACAACGGCCATCGGATCGCTCTGAAACATAAATATGCATACAATTAGTTCCATTATCCCCGCTGCCCACCACACGATTCGGAACGATTTGAACAGATAATTCAATACCTTGGAGGTCACGTCACGATCTAGCAAGTTACTTGCTGCAAAAGATAGCTGCAGAAAGAAGTGTTTAAATTATTTTAGTATTCTAAGTCAACTCACAGAGAAGGATTAAAGAAAGAGACCAAGGCGAAAAAACGACAAGAAATTAGTAGAATAATCACATTTGTTCCTTTCAGAAACGACAAGAAATATAATTTTCACAAAAAGCATAAATTAAAATCGAACGAAAGAAAGCCACAAAACCGAAAAAAAGATCACACTTCTTCACCATTAATTTCGCACAAAGAACCGGCAAAATTTGAAGAGGAATCGCGAGATTCGTCGCCGGAGTGAGAATCGAGGAAAAACAACACAGAAATCGTCGAGAAGAATGCAGAATGATACCTCGAGGTATGTGCAGAGAGCGAATTGTCCGCGAGTCGCGTAGAAATGCTCCACGGCGTCGTTTCTTCCTTCTCCGCCGCCGGAAGCCGCCGTGCCGGCGGGTCCACCGATCCCTTGCCTCCCTCCCTTCACATCCGAAAAGCAATTCCCCATCTCTGTCTCTCTACTTTCTCTCTCTAAAGCTCTCGTTATCAGTCACGATCGCCAAACAGAAACCGCGTTGTTTCGATGAGAACGATGAATAATACAGAGAATTCAAAAAATAAAACACTCAGTCTCTGATATAAATATAAGAATTATTAATTAATTAATTAATTAATTATAATTAACAAGATTTTGCGGATTGAGGTGATATATAGTGGCTATTTATAGAGAGAAACTGAATGGCGCGTTTGAACATTAAAGATTCTTGAGCTTTGTGCTGTGGAAGGAAAATATGAGAGAAAATCTACAGAAATTGTGGGGAAGAACGACTTCCATTACTATATTGATCTCTCTCTATATATATGTATATATATATGCAAGAATAATTGCGGTATAATTAAGTTGTAGTCAATTGTAGAGGAGGGTGTTCAACATTCTTTATTTTTATTTTATTTTTTATATTGAGCCAGAGTACAAGTGTGCGATCATACAATTCTGTCCAATTCTCGTCTCTTTCGTTAAGATTTTGTCACGTGACAACTCTTTTATTTCTCTTTTTTTTTTTACTTTTTTGACCACTGTACGTACATCATAGATATGAAGCCAAAACCGATTACAACGCTTGGTCTAAGAATCGATGGTTCGACAAAAATGACTAGTCGCCATACATTTTTATTTCATTTGGGTACTTAGCCCGTTATAAAAATAAATTAGGTACTCTCCTCTCTAGTTGATTATAATTTAGGTACTTTTACTTCAATTGTTCCTAGGTTTACCAAATAAATAGGAAACGTGGAGGACGACGCCTCGGTTTATTTTTTGCAAAAGTAGTTTTATTTGGTAAGTATGATTAAGGAAAATTTGAAACAAATATTATTCTTTTGGGTATATTTTTTATTTTTTATTTATTTGGGGAGCAAATATACGCTTTATTAGCATAAGGGAAGTTGAAAAGATCGTGTTTGATGCTCGTGTAAATCTTAGGTTAGGATTATTAATCTTTTGTTAAAAGAAAATTTGTTACATTTGATTTAATTTAGCGCGTTCAATTATTTTTACGGCAAGGAACGTGGGTGTTATTAACTGTTAAGCGCGTTCAATTAATACGTGATTGTTTAGCTTAATTTTCCTAAATTATTTTTTATTATTCTTGAAATTCGATAATGATCTCATTGATTTTTTTATATTTATTCAAGATTATATGCTATGTGTATAAGGGATTATACATATTCTTAAGGACTATAACCGTGCATATATTTTTACTTCGACCGTAAATCAAAGACAATGAATATATCTTCATTAATGGTAATATAAATACAGTATTTAATATCTTATTATTGTTTAAAAAAAAATCTATTGAAATCTTCACGTGAATAATGCGACATAACATTTGTGTATGACGAAAAGTTTGAATAATATTTGAAGTTTGAACTAGTTGTTATCGCTTTTTCCTTTAGAGTATTGGTTTAATACTCGTGATGCATGCATGCTTTTTTTTAATAAGATTAATAAATTATTATTCATATAACTTATTAACTAACAAGTATTTAATATTTATTAGTAATAAGGTAGTATAGTCTCAATGGCCAAAGCTTTTAAACATTCGTGAGATGTTGAGTTCAATCATGCCACACAAAAAAATCTAAAAATTACTGTGCAACAGCACTTACATTATTTTTAAAAAACAATTTTGGTTTTCTAAATTGATATATATATATATATATATATATATTTGTAATAGATTTTTCAAAGCTTTTTCCATGCAAAAGTGACAAATTCCAGTTTTTAGGTTCGAGTCCCCACTTGTATTTACATTTCAATTCGGGTAATCTATGTAGAGAATACTAAATAATAACATTAATGAACAATTAATAACTTAAATTTAAACGGCAAAAGTAAACAAATTTCATGTTTCGATTCTTTAAGCTTTAGGTCCCCACTCGTATTTACATTTCATTTCGGGTAATCTATATAGAATTACAATTACAAATACAAATACAAACTAGTGTTATAAAACATTAATGATCAATAATCTAACTATGGAAAAATCGCAATAAATTCCATTTTTGAGTCTTAGGTCCCCACGCGTATTTATTTCACATCTGGTACTCTATATAGAAAATAGTAATGGAGGCATTATTGAAGAATATTACTATAGCAAAAGTAGAGCACTATATATGAAAATTATAGGCCAAAATAAAAACTCCCCAATCTTCCAAATAATTGTCCTCCCGAGTCCTGACTCTTTTTTCAAAATCAATAAAGTTTTTTATGTATAATGCCCTTGAACTTATATATTGGTGCAATTCTCCTCTTAACTTTATTTTTAGGATAAATTAACAGTACATTTTAAACTTGTGCACACCATGACCCGCATCGAGGTTATTTTTTTTATGAGGATATTAAAATCCATTAACTGAGCATGGAATCTCTATCTTTATGGTGTTAAGAGTTAAAATCCATCATAATTAAAAAAAAAAAATAAGAGAAAATTCTCCTATACTTTAAATGTGTAGATAAGAAAAAATACATAGTCAAAGTCAAGTCTTCGGTACTCCAAGAGAAAAATAACCTTATCCACATCATTAGAAAACTATGTGAATATTTCACTGCACTTCCACAATCGGACTGACTTGTAGTAATACGAATAATCAAACATATTTAAAGACTAGTAACATTACAACACATTTATCGTAAAACATATACAAACTTACAATAAGAGTGGCACAGTCGGTCCACCTTCTTGAATTTAATACAACCTTACTTTACTTTGATGCCAAAGTTTTGATCCTCCAACGCGGATTTTCATCCAATAATGAAGTTTGTTTTTGTCAAAAAGTCGAGAACCGAGACGAAACATCCAGAGACCAGCCTAGCCCAGCTCCCGGTCTCTTGAACGGATTCAGCTTTCCGGCTTGTATTTCGGTTTCGATCCTTGACTAGGTACGTAGTTAGAGGATTTTTTCTAAGAAATACTGTTGGAGTACTTTTTGCTTAAGTTGGCTAACCATTATTATCACGAGTTACACAAAAGAGTATTGTATTGCACAAAAAAATAAAATAATAATAATAATAATTCTGAAGAACAGTCGCAGCAGAGAACGAAACACGTATTGACTGGTACGAGTGTGATAAACAAGAACCAAGTTCCAGCGTGGAAGTTACCAGCGAACTAACACTCTAAATCATTTATTCACTGAACTTGGCTGTGTTTGGAAATTAATTTATTTTTAATATATAGAAAAGAACACATAAACAGAATATTAGAAGAAATAATTTATTTATTTAATGCATAAAATTCATTGACTGTTGCTTTAAAATGCTTTCCACGTTCGTTGATAGAGAACCTCAACGAGTTCATGAAAACAGCGGCTCCGTAGCTCGGCAGTAAGGAGTGGCGGAAAAGATGAGAACGAGCACGGTACCAAAACAAAAAACAAAAAAACGAATATGATCTCGCAACCCTGAGTAGAAAGGGTTATTTAATATCACTACACCATATTCCATTTCATAGTTATAGTAGAACCGGAAGAGCCCACCGAAACCCGACTATGCTCGGACTTGCATTCTCGAGCAGCAGCACGCCAAATGCCTGAGCATTCGGACTGAAAACTTAATCCTCAAACGTGTATCCAATTATGCCCAAATTGGAACTGGGCTAAAGCATCCAGTTCGAATTTAGATCGAGTCTTGGTTAAATCCGTGACCAGATTTCGAATCCTACCTGATGACCGCGGTCAAACGGTATCGTTTTACTATGTGTACGACAATTTAATAACATCTGGTTCATTATATGAGTCTAATGTTTAGATCTCATCCCAAGACTTGTTCGTCAAGAAAACTAAATCATGGCATTAGATTAAACCATTTTAGTGCATTGTTAATTATATTAAGCAAATAAAAACTAAATGGTAATATAGTGACGTCATTATTTTAGAATCATCTTCAAGTTATTATAACACAACCGTCGATTAGACTAAATTGAAAAGAAGCAATAACACAACATTCCGTCTCTTGAAACCACGGAAACATAAAGCCACAATTTAAGTCCAATCGTGAAACAGATGCGAAATCCGGAAAAGGGCATAGTCATGAGAAGCCTGGCTCGATCAGCGGTACAAGTACGAAGCAGCATCAGTGTAGCGGGAGGTGGTCGGCACGTACGGGTCTTCGTGCCGAGCCGCGGTATAAGTACGGTGGTAACTCGGCTGAGTATCTGGTGCGTATCTCGAGTACAACCTGTCCAACTGGTCGACCTCTCTCCCCCGATCAGTTTCCGGAAGATAAGATTCTCTTCTGCGATCGGCCTCTGGGAGATATGAATCTCTTCTCCGGTCAGCCTCAGCAAAATACGACTCTCTCCTTTCGACCGGGTAAGAAGGTTCCGGAAGAATCTCCTCCCTCCTTGGAAGCGGAGTAGGGTTATAGGATTCCAAGGCCAAGCCGCCACGGTAGTAGCGAGAATAGTAGAGATCCTTCTCGTACGGGTCGAAAGCCAAAGCCGGTGCTGGAACAGGTATCGGTACGCGTAAGACCTCACGCCTGAGGGTGGCATCGTGATATTCTCTCTCGTTTTGGTATAGAGGTTCCCTAGAGGGCGGGGGAAGGTCGATTTGGTAATCTCGCCGGAATAACACAGGGTGCGGGTCCGGTCGGCGGGGCGGAGGGGTCGGGTTTCTCCTCTCTCCTCCCCGGAGACCCCATGTGCGGTAATCCTTCTCGGAGATGTACATGTGATTATGGGGGTTCGGTTCTCGCCGAGCCTCACGGTGGCTGTAACCGTGGTCCCGTTCACGTGGACGCGGTTTCCGGGAGTCCTCACTGCGCAATGAATCTTTGGGTTTCTTCTCCCGGATAGTGGATGATTCCCCTTTTTTCACAGTGACTGGAAGGGGTTTTTTATCCGACTTCCGGGTTCTATCCCGGGTTGGTGGTGGTTCCACCACCGTGGAGCGCGAAATCACAGAATTGTGGATTTCAGCGGGTCGGAAGAGCTTCATAAGTTTCTTGACCTGAGACGAGGATGTGAATGTAATTTGAGCGAAATTACATTATGTGTCCACTTCGTATAGAGATAATCGAGACGGTATATAGTAATAAGACAGAAATGTAGGGGTGATGAATTAACGATAACAGAGATGGTAAATAAGAGAGAGATGTAGGGGTAAAATTAAATCTGGATCCGGTTCTCAAAAACCCGTTTTAAGCTAACTGCAACTACGCAAAACCATCGGGTAAAGCCGGAAGCAGGTTGGAAAAGCAGTCCCGGGATTCCAATTTTGAGGATGTGAGAGCTCGGAAATGATTAGTAGGTTAGGTTCTTGAAACCCGCATTTCACCCACAATCAAGTTTTTGAAACTTTGAAGTTTTATATAGCCATCAATAGTTAAAACTCAAAGTAACAAAGAAAAAAGCCCTTAGTCCCTAAACCTTCTAATATTCGGCTTTTCATGCCCATTTGCTAAAACTCCCCGACTTTTCAACCTCTAAAATCCGGTTGTGGGTTTTGCAACCAGATTCCCGGTTCCGGTTTTAGGGAGATCACTAAAATCTGGGTTTTGAGCGAGGTTTCAAACCAAGAAAGATGCTTACTTGAGCAGAAGTAAGTTCTGTTTTGAATTTCTTTGCACCATTGTAGTTTTCCTTTATCGCTGTCTTGAAAACACTCTCAGGCAGTGGAAGGCAGTCCTTGTGCACCTCAAATCGCACCTGGAAATTCTTAAATTGTTAACACAAAAAAACGAGTATTCATGTAGATCTATAGATATATCTATATCTATAAATATACATAAAAAGCAAGTATTTATGTATAAATTTAGATATAAATATTAGGACTTAGACCTGAGCAGGAAAGGACCCATTAAAAGCTTTGGGCTCAAGTTTGACTCCACCGACAGCGCTTGCCCTATATATCCCATATAAGAGCTTAAGATCAAAATCGTAGAGAAAAAGCTTCATTCCACGCTTGATACTCGTTACGATATCTTTCTTAGTAATTGAAACGCCCATGACACGGTAGCGGAAACAATCTGGCTTTGTCTTTCCATTGCACATGAAGATCAGACCATCACAGTCTGTTTTCTTCTTCAGAGTTGGAGACTTCTTGTCCGCTTCCTCACCCTTTTCCTTCTTCTTCTTCATGTTATTTACATTCTGGTCAGGCACAACTTCCTTATTCTTTAGTTTCGGATCAGGTAAGTTTGCCTTCTTCTTCTGAACTGGAGACTTCTTATCTGCTTCCGCTTCCTTCTCCTTACTCTTTTGGTTCTGGTCCGGTAAGTCGGCTTGCTTCTTCTGAATGGGAGACTTCTTAGCTGCCTCCTCATCCTCTTCTTTGTTCTCCGTCTTCCTTGGACGCTTCCTTCCTCTCTTCCTTTTTTGCTGGCTCGTTTCTGTTCCATTATTCTTCTGGGCTTGAGGGCTCTTCTCGGCAGGCTCTTCTTTAACGACAATCCCATCTTGGTTCTCTTTTTCCATGCCACTTGTTTCTCCTTTCTCAACCTTTTGCTGGGTATTTCCTGATGTACCCATCACAACCTCGTTCGTTTTGGATGCATCACTCTGGTTTTCTTGCCTTAAAATCTGCTTCTTCACGCCCTGGCCACTGCCACCACCTTGCTTGTTTCCATGTAGTACCTTCTTCTTGTTATTCACTTTCTTCTGCGGACCGGGGGCCCTCGTGGCTCCATTTACAGCTACAGACTTCTTTGCGATCTTCGATTTAGCCTTCAAAGACTTCGGAGTTTTCTTTTCAGGCAAATTTAAATTATCGGATACATCCAAAGGAATATCCTCTTCTGCGCCATCAGATGCTTCAGCAAGCGGCTCTGATAATTTACTTTCCTCCTCAGGAACCTCTGTTGCTTCGTCTAATGGTTCTTCAGAATAATCATTTCCCTCTAGGGACACCGCTTCTTTAGGAGGCTCCATCGGTTCTGTGATAATTTCAGTTGGGACCGGACTGAGTTCATCTGACAAGTCGGTTTCCTTATCATCCATGTCTCTGTTGGTATCTTCTTCTTCCATGATCAAGCAAGCAAATGCTAAAGCCATCCCAAAAAATACGTTTTAGCACTTGTTTTAAAGTCAACAAAAACACTGCCCTTGTTTAGGCACATGTTCAGATCAACCCACTCCGCTTATGCTATGGAAGTTATATTCCAGAAGAGAACGGTAAATATAGGAACGGAAAAGTTAATCTGCTTCCTCTTCACTCTCATCGGGAAGGCATCAAACATCTAGAACCCATTTCAAGCTTACGATAACTAGCAAAGCTTTGCAATTACAAATCACCATATGAAGTGATTAGAGCAATTCAAGGATTAGGTGAATCTAATTACAGCCATGAAAGAACGATCAACCTTTTCGCAATCTCTATCATAGCGTCCACATAGTTCATCTAAAGAATTCTACAAGCTAATACACATTCCCCGATTCATTTCAAATTATTGAAACAGTAAATGGATCATGAAATTTCTTCAAAAATCAACAAGGTCCCACAAACATCTATCAAAGATATCTTATCTTACCTGACCGAAGTCGAGTTCAGCGGCTGATTCGAACACGCGAGAAAAGAGATCGAGATAGATATAGAGACAGAGAAAAAGCAACCCAATTACCAGGATAATGGCGTATTCACACTAACCTAAACAACAAACGCTATTAGGGATTTCAGTTCAGTGATTCGAACTCCAAAACCGAATCCCGAAATTTCAATTCTCACAAGAGGGTTTTCAGTGCAGCGATAAGAAATCCCAAACCTAATCCAGACTCTTCAAAATCAGAATTCAATTTCTCAGAAAAGGGATTTCCGTACAGAAACCTAATCAATTTCTCACTACAGATCGGCAACAAAATTCGCCGATCGGAACGAAGAATCACGAATCAGACAAAATTGAATGGGAGAAAGCGAGAGAGAAGGCTTACCTAGAGAGGTCGAAGATTTGGGGAAAAGTCGATGACGCAAGAAAGCGATGCGATAAATTCGCGGCCTAAAGGAACGAAGATGATATAGCTATATGTCTTATTAGTCAAGGGCCTGCATATTTTTTTTATTTTTTTTTTGTTTCTGAAAATCAGTTAAAAGCAAGGTTTAAAATGTCGCTGCCGATGTCGTTTCACATTTTCCGTTTTACGGATATATCGCTTGCCGATGGGTATGTCGATGGGCAAATCGTAAAAAAAGGGCATGCCGCGCATATACCACACTTTTTTCATGGGCATACCGCATGCCGATGGGGTTTTCGACGGATATTTTGTAAAAAAATATGTGAGTATTTAAGCAAGATATATATATAGATTCAAAACTACATATCTAATAAATACAAGACATAATTGTATAAAACAAAACACATTTGTAACTTAAATATATAGGTGAAATGTATAATATTAGGTCACTTTATTAGTTTAAGTGTGTAATATTAAGTCAAATTATTATGTGAAGTGAATATGTATGTTAATTAAGTGTGTAATATTAAGTGAATATGTGCATGTTAATTGTAGGGTAAATGACGGCAAAAATATTCAAAGTTTGGTCAAAGAACCCCTCGTGTACCCAAAGTTTAAAAGTGGTGGTAAAAATACCCAAAGTTGCATTTGGGGAGTTGACCACTCCATTCTCGTAACGCCGTTAACTTACCCGTTAACTCTGGTCACGCGGGCAAACGTTGGTTGTTGACATAACATTTTTTGCCAAATGGATGAGCCCAAATAAGTCTTGTTTACGACAAAATAACAAATTAAACCCTTAACTAATACTATTTAATACAACTAATTAAACCCCTAATGATTATACTTAACAAAAAAAAATTGTCCATGTGGCCAGGGTTAACAAGTAAGTTAACGGCATTACGAGAATTAAGTGGTCAACTCCTCAAATGTGACTTTGGGTATTTTTGACACCACTTTTAAACTTTGGGTATACGAGGGGTTCTTTGACTAAACTTTGGGTATTTTTGCCGTCATTAACCCTTAATTGTATGTATGTTAACAAATTTAATATTAGTTGAAGTGTATAATATTAAATGAATATGTATATTAAATGTATATGTATGTTAGATGAAGTTAATATGTATGTTAAGTGTATAATATTATTTGAAGTGTATAATATTAAGTTAAATTTTTAGGTGAAGTGTATATGTATGTGTATGTTAAGTGTGAATGTGTGATAGTAGTTGAATAACAAAAAGTCTCACATTGATAGATGACTTGGTGATGTTTATATACCAAATATTAGGGACAAGGGCTTGGGCCCTTTGAGTCATATGATTTTGTGGATGGGGGAGGATTCACACAAATGTTACACCACCACACGCACGCGCCGCCGCCGCCGACCGGCCGTGACGTGGTGGGGTGGGGTGCTCTTGTGTGAGTATAATTATTTTTGCCGAAATATAACAAAAAATATGATTTTTTGCGAAATTCTAACCATTTTTCGCAATTTTTACTCACAAAAAACGACAAACGATTTTCCACCTACGTGCCCATGCGAATTTCGTGAAATTTGGTAAAAAAAACAACGAAACGACAGGACTTTTGTTTCGCATATCTGCGAAAAACAAAAATATGTTGGAATGTCATTCGAATTTCGCGAAATTTGTAACCTTGGTTAAAATGCACTGTTTGGAGAGGTTTTTTTTTTAATATTTTTAAATTAAGTTTTTTTACATTAATTTTTTTAAGAAATTGATAGGTATTTGATGAACTGTTAACACAACAGTTTGTTTTGTTGTTAATAGTAAAAGTTAATTTAGAGTTTGATAAAATATATATAATACTAAAAAGATTCAAATAAATTAAAAATCTTGATTTTTTTTTTTAGAATAAACCAAAAGTTAGGTGGCGTTTGGTTAACTGGTTTGGGAAACCAGTTTTGTAATTTGGTTTGGGAAATCAGTATGAGAGTTTAATTTACCAAACTAGTTTGAGAGTTTGATTTTTGAAATACTGTTTGGTTAGTCTTTTGTTAATCTGTGGTGAATTTAAACGAAAAAAATGCAATAAAACGCAATTTATGTTACTAAAAAAGAAAGTATGTTTTATTTGAAAGTAATATATATTAATATCATGTCTAAAAAATATTTTTTATAATACAAAAATTATTCATATTTCACGACTCTAATTACATGTTTAAATAATGTAATATAAAGTAGTAAATCTTCCGTTTCAAGAGTTTATATCATTGTAATTAAGTTAGTATTTAATAATATACATAATTTAAGTATATTTGTTAATTGATAGTAATATCATTAAAATATATAATTATATATAGAAATAATTTTAATAATTTATTATATGAGTTAATTTCATAGTTAATATCTTATCACAAATAATATAATACTATTATAGAATGATAATATATTATTATGGTTTTATTTTGTACAATTGAGTTGAAGACCAAAGACAGAAAACAACTTCAAGTTGTTTGAAGTTGTTTTCTGTTTTCCTTCATTAAAATTCAGTGGTCTGCGAGACCAGTATGAGAAAACAGAGACAACTGGTAACCAAACGTAGTTTGCGAAACCAATATGACATTGTTTGAAACCAAAACCAGAAACTGGTTTCGGAGACCATAACCAAACGCTAAGAATCTTAGCTTTTACGACTCATGTACAAAATATTAAATCGCTTTTGTATTTTTTTGCATAAAAAAAAAAGTTTTACTAAATATTTGGAATAAAAAATTAGTTTATTCTAAAAACAGTAAGGAGGCTTTTTATCTGAACCAAAGCAGCCAAATGTAATCGTGGTCGTGGCCAATTTTAAAACAAGTGACGAACACTGGCTTTTGATTTTTCAAAATAGATTATTTTCCTAACCAGTTTACTATATTAAATACATGTTTAAAAAAATATCGGATCCGGTTTCAAAACAAGTTTTAAATATGAAAATTAGTTATCATAATGCAAATAATGGAAATTCGAGTACAATATATGGGACACATTTTTTTTAATACGTTATATGTATTTTGTATTTCTTAAGATACTCTATTTTAAAAAAAAGTAAAATATATATTCTAAGTGTAAAATAAACAGTGTTACTAATAATATTTTTAACGATTGATAATATTTTAAATTATACGATGCTAGTCAGAAATTAAACTAGAGTGTGTAATTATGTTGTTTATTTATAAATAATAAGCAAGAGAAGAATTTGAATTTATGAAAAATTTAAATAAGAAAGTAAAAAATTAAATTAAAGTACACTTTCAAATATAGATGATATATTTTTGCAAAATTAAAAAATAACTGAGTACATATAAAAGTAAAATCTCCTTAACATATTAACACACCAATTAAATTAAATATCTATTTTTAATTCCATATTATACTTTGAATGAAAATAAAAATAAAAATTGAGTATCTATTCCCATGATTCTCTACATTTATAACTATGTTTTTTTTTTTTCAAACTTATAAAAATATAGTAGATACTGGTATCCTATTTGCAACTTTATGAAATATCCATTTATACTTAAATCCCATATTCTATATTTTTCTAACAGCAATTGTCGGTTGATTTTTCATGAAATTACAAATGGAAATGAAGTTGTGAAAAATACAAAAATTCTAAATTTGATATGCAAATTAGCCTATGATAAATTCTAAACCGGGCCAAGAAGAAAAAGTTTGCGGGTCGGTTTTCGGGCTACCGAGCTAATTGCATATACATAGACTTGGCCAAGTTCTGTAATCAAATTACATAAAAACTAGAGACATATTAAGAAATAGTCCTCCCAAAGAGGAACTTCACAACCCAAACCTCCTATGTTCCACACATTTCCAATTAATCACTCAAGAGAGACCTTAATGTCGATCCCGTTATCGATGATGGACTGAACAACGGCCCTGATCTTCCCTTCAAACCTGTCGCGTTCCCTCGGAGTGTACGAGGCTGTGAAGACGTCGGCCTCTTTGGCCCGCTCGGCCAGAATCCTGCCAACGGCCAAGCACGCCGGCACGTCCGAGCGCGACTTCAGCACCGCCTTTATGTCCTTCGAGTTTGTGCCGGCCACCGCCACCTGCTTGCTCGTCACCCGGTGAGTCAGAGACGCCGTCACAAACCGCTTCGAGATTAGAACATCAAGCGTGAAGGGCACCATGTAGGCCTCGGTCCGCTGCTTAAAGGACGTGTGCTTCTTAGGGTTCTTTGACCGCTTTTCCTTCTTGTAGGTGTACGGCCGGCTGTTGTCATCGTCGAGGAAATCCTCCACCCCGAAGAAGCTTCTCGGTGAGGAGTTAACCTTCAAAGTACGTAATGTTAGACAGAGCTCGTTGTAAACCGAAAAATCATCTTAGCAGAATGAGAGAACAAAAGTTGAAATATTATCAGACACCGTTGACGGGAATTCTGAGTAACTCTCGAACTTTCATTTTTGGTCTTTTCTATAGGTTCAAGCAATCCGTTTTCTAATATCTCTCATACCATCAATGGTTACAAAAGTGTTCGTATAGTCGGCAAAGTATGAACACGAATCCAACGTCAAAACACGCTTAACGACCTTTAAAAGCAAAAAGAAAAGTCCGCAAGCCCTTTCCACATTGATCCAATAATGAAGAACTGATCTTAAACTGTTCTTCAAGAAAGGAAAAAAAAAACAGCTAAATAGGATCCGGGATTGAGGTAAATGTCAATCAAACACAGATTTGGCCAATGGGAATAACAAACGACCTTTCCTCCGAGAGCAAGATCGAAAGCTCTCCTAAGAAACCATATTAAACCCGTTCAGCCCCCAACATGGGCGGGCGCCTATTAGGCGGACCAAAACATGTGAACTGACCGAAATACCCTTAACGGGTTTCGTCCTTCCTCCATCGATAACTGAGTATTGATTCGATCTATTACCTGTCCGCTATGAAAACCGACCGAGTGGATGTGGAAAGTTTGGCATATCTCGCTGTGGCACGCTTTCTGCAGAACCCGCTTCAACATGATATGTTTCCGTTAAAATGAATGAACCCACTCGCAGGAAAGAGTCCAAGTGCATTCACCTCTAACCTGGGACCAAAAACATGTATGAGACATTACGTCGAACACTTGATAGGCAAAAAGCTAGAGCACGACTTTCTCATTACAGGGCAACTGAAACAAGCACTAGAAGATAAAGAGAAAGAGCCGTTGATTTCTTGCGTAGCAATTCAAGGAAGGAGGAGAAGAGTGAGTTTACCGATTGCTCATGAGAAGCTCGAAGACGCGTGACTTGGTATTACTATTTACTAATTTATAACATGTAAATATTAAATATAATATCAGAATACTATATTTTATAAGGATATTATATTATACTGTATTATATAAATTTTTTTGTGACAGTTTTTTGAGGTTGAGTTGGTAAATATATGACGTAGGAGTGAGCATGCGTTTTATGGACTCACACTCACTCGCTCACAACCGATCCGACCTAAAAAAATTCATTGCCCAAACCAATCTGATCCGACAAAAATCGAGTTTGGTTAGTTTAGGCCGTTGGGCCCGATCAATTAAATTTTAGTTTTATATAAAAAATAATATAAAAGATATATATCAATATAACTCAAAGTTCAATTAAGAATACACCAAACATAATCCAAACTGAAGAAATATATAAATTAACACGATGTAACAAAGAGAGCTCCGGATTCTCCTGGGGTATTTGCTGCCACCTCTAACAACGTAGATGTGTTAAATTTACACATTTTGTGTTGATTATTTTTGCCCTACATTTTGTCCCGGTTGAAAGATGAAACATAAAATTGAGAATTTTGTGCGTCACTAGGTTATCGACTTTTAACAAATTGAAGTTTTCAAAACGGGGAGGGGACTAAGTTATGTTATCGGCATCCGACTAGGAAAAAAAGACTAAATTTCAATTACCGGTGTCGTTTTCACCCTTACAAAATCAACGTTTTCAATTTAGCCACAACATATTTGGAGTCGATGGGGGAATTATACCAATAGATTTTTATTTTAAGTTTCCACAAATTTCAACTATACGAACACGACCAATTTTGACGGGAAATAATTTTCCATTTAAAATCCTTAGCGATGATTCTTGACCAAAAAAACTAAGCCTATGAAACGAAGCGATGATTCGGCAACCGATAATACATAATATTTCGGCGTACTCTTGGTATTTTATAAAATGCAGCTCGTTGCCAACAAAGATGTGTTAAGAGCATGAAACAAAGTTCATGCATTCCTGTTGTGAAGACTATACCCGATTCATACAATGACCACCTTGGCTACAACATCACTAACAAAAAGAGAACATAAAAACTGAAAACTTGTGCCCACAACAAACTACACTTCGGGGGTCGACGCCAGGTCGAGATCCCAACAGCTGGCGTGTTTCACCGCCGGAATCTGATGAGAGAATCTGGCGATTTCTGTGTTCGGAATGTCCATCACGCCGGACTTTGACCTCTGGATCCGCGGAGCACTGAACAGGGCTTTAGACCCAGCCTCCTGCGACAGTAAAACTACCTTCCTCCCCTTCTTGCCCTCTTCCACCACCTCGACAATGTCGCACTCACCCTTGCTCGGATTAGGGCAAGTCGAGTCTGTGTTGTGGCTCTTGTACAGAGCCCAGATCTCGCCTTTTCGAGGGTATATCGAGAAACTCTGCTTTTTGTTCTCGGGAACGGCGCTTACGCAGTGGGAAAAATTGGAGAGTGGGAAAGCTATGGATACGTCGTCTTTGACTTTGAAGATTCCACAAGAAACGAGATCTTTTGAGCCCTTGGACGATGAGCTTCGATCGAGCAACTTGACAAAAATCCGGAATTCAGGGGTGAACAAGAGGCTACTGATCTGACCATAAGTTTTGGGGAATAAGTCGCCGTTCGTACGCATTGCCCAGATCTGGTTGACCTTGAAACTCTCCTTCAACTTCAGCTTCGAAAAGTCAAAGCTTTCAGGCGGTGACAATTTATCACTAGATTTTCCAGGTGATTTTGGAACGTTGGAATTCCCAGGGGCGTATTTTTGGAATAATTGTCCGATTGAACTTTGTTCCAAGTTTGTTTGCTTGGTTGGCTTCTTTTCTTTTGTGAAATTCCCATTTGCAGCCTCGCCTTTATTTTTGTTTGCGTCTCTAGGTGATCGCCTGAGATTCAAGGCCTCTGCTTCAGGTTTACTCTCCGGCTTTTTCGGGCTGCTGAACTTCTCGTTAATTTGACTTTGAGGCGCTGCCACACTTCTCTTCGAGGGAGTGAGATTCTTTGAGGCATCCTTACCAACTTTTCTAGGAGATTTTCTCGGTAATGGAACCTCCTCGGATACAGTAGCTTCTTCGCCATTGACGCTTTCGTTTTCCTTTTTAACATCATCAAGATTGCTGCCATCGAAGAAAGACGAGGGTAAAGAAACGGGATCGAATTCGAAAGATCCTTCAGGAACCCCGTGTCTTTCCTTACCCGTCATTTGGTGCGAAGGAACTTGGTGAGAGAATTGATAAATATCAGGAGGAGGAATTCGAAATGACCGAGCTCCGTTATGCCGAAACAGACTGACAAACCCCTTTACTCTCTCTAAATAAGCGACACTGGCACCAAATTCCACATCAAAGTCGGAAAGGATTTCAACATAGTCATATTTGAAGGGCTTGTGCTTTTCGGGGTCGGAACTCCACTGAATATCCCAGTTTTGATAGATGGCCCAAGTTTCTCCTTTTCTGGGATATACCAAGAAAACTTTCTTATTCCTGGATTTGGTTATATTATGCTGCACCTGATGAGAACACGTGTCCCAAGACACGTTGTCATTGCTCCCGAATTCAAATCTACCGCAAGCTGTTGGTAATCCCGCATCACACCACCTGATCTCATTCGGTTTATTTGGATAGGCTTCGAGCCATGTGATCTTCAGCATGGATTCAGCAGAGATAACAGTCTTGATGAACGCATAGAATCTCGGCATGGATTCTTCTGATTCAAATGTGGCCCACACTTGACCAGCAGCGAAACACGAGGCTTTCTTGTCCACGTCGAAATTATGAAATTCAGGATCAGGATAAGGGAAACTATCCGGAACCGGCTCTTCGTTTGAGGATGACTCCGAGCTGGTCTCGGTCTCGGGCTTTTCTTCGTGATGATCTGACATTTGTTCTTCCTTTGACTCGGGAAAACTGGATTCTTCAACAGTCGATGATTTGCTAGCCTTGGACCGTTTTCGCTTATTCCCGAAATCATCATCGTCGCCTAAGAATTCCTGATAAGAAACATTCTGCTTTTGCCTTGCTGATCTTCGACGGTGATGGCCATTTGATTGAGAAGACCCGTCACCTTTTTCTTCAAAATCCTCACTATCAGAAGATTCAACGGTTCGTTTTCTACCTCTCTTTTTGGGAACAGCTTTTGAAGATTCGGGTTTCTCAGGCTTCGCAGTACTGGGTTTGGACTTTTTGGTCCCTTGCGCTTCTGCTTTCACGTCTCCATTCTCCATATTAACGTTAGCAGCTTTTGCTTCCTCAGGTTTCGGATTCGGAGCTTTAAAAGGCGTTGCAGTTTTTTTACGGGGGGGGCTCTTTGCCTTCTCGGCTTGCGGCCTCTGCTTCGGAATCGGAGCGTTTTGTTGGTTCAATGAAGTGTTAGGACTGATATCGTGGGCAACGAACACTTTGTGGCATTTTTGACAGGCCACCAGCAGGTTCATGCATCCTATAAAATATTGGTACTTCGCACCGCAGAACGAACAAGAAGTCCAAAACGTCTGGGTTTCCGGTTGTATCGGTGGATTGCTCCGTTGCCGAAAAATCTCAGGAACACCATTATGGCTCCGTGCATATGCCTGTGTCTTTGACGATGTACTTCGGGCTAAATCTCTGTACTTCCGGTCAAAAGGAACGCGGTTTGCCTGATCCGAAAGCACCCTGTTTGCATCGCAAATCAGCTTGAAAGCCGCCTCAGCACCCGCAAACTTGTTCTTGTCAGGGTGTAACTGCAGAGCGAGCTTCCGGTATTGCTTCTTGATGGTTGCCTCGTCGACCGTTGGATTAAGATTGAGAATTTTGTACCAATCATTATCCTTGCCTCCGATCTTGATCAGCGAAGAGCAGTGGACTTCGCACACCGTACGAAGCCGGGAAATATTCTCGAGATCCGGATATAACCGCTGCGCCTTTTCCGCAAACTTCAGAGCTCCTACAAAATCCTCCCCCTGCATCCTCTTCTCCGCAATCTCCATTGCCCTGATGGCCTCCTCTTTGTTGCACTCCATCATCGAATTACGGTCAAAACTGACACCAGGCTAAGATTAACCAATCTGGCCTTTCACCATTCGTCCTGATTCAAAACACGAGCAAATTCAAACAAGTTTTCGAATCAATAAACATGTCTCAGACTTCAATGATTCAGTTTTTCACCCACAACACATCTGTTTCTGTATCTACATATATATACATATAGAACACTAACCTTTCATTCCTCAAAAAAAAAAAAAAAAAAGAACACTAACCTTTCAGTAAAAGCTTCCAGCTATGTCTCGTGAAAAGTTCGAGTGACATTAACTCATTCTCGCCTGCTGAGAAGCAGAAAAACGTCAGCTCACAGATCCAAACGCAATCGAAAGAGACGATTAAAGACATGCATTTCACGAAAACACCAAGCACAGAACAAAACACAAGCCCATATATATATATATATTATATATATATATACACACACACACAAACATAACAAATACAAAGTACAGAAGCCCCTGGAGTTGGGATTAATCACGAAAGCGATAGCAGATTCTGGAAAAGAAAGCGGAATCGCGAGCAGTAGTAGATGGAGAGTAATTACCGCGCAGCGAGGAGAGAGTGGGTTGAAATCCGAGAAAGCTCGAGGGGAATGGAGTCGGTTGAGGCTTGAGGTCCTGTTTGGGTGGAGAGAAAGTGGGCGAGAAAGAGAGGGAAAATGGAGAGCGGGAAGGGAAAATTTGGAGAAGATTTGGGGAGGGAGGGTTCTGAAACTTGGCCCCTTGCTTTCTCTAAAATTGCTCTTTTAGGTTTCTCTTTTATGGGGGAACAAAAAATGCCAAATATTTGCACTTTTGCCCCCCCCTCAACTCGTCGATTTGCGTGAAAGTGCCCCTTTAAAATTCATTTTGAGTAAATGTTTCCTTTTCTGCCAATGTTGCTACCCGATGGAGCTTGTAGCGATTGTCGGAGATGGGCTTGTCGTCTCGTATTTGAGTCTTGTCGGTCGGTTTCACGTTTTAGATTTTTGTGTGTGTGTGTAATTTTGTTTATTCGGTATATTTTGGATTTTTCGATCTTTTGAAGTTATGAATATGAGCTATTGATGTATAAGCGAAACGAAATAAGAGACAATAAATGATTATGATTTTTATTTAAAAAATAAAGGGTCGTGAGATAATGACGTTCATCGTAACATTCGACTAAATATATATATCAAATACATGTTTGCAAACTGCGTAGTGTAATTTGACATTAAGAAAAGACATTAATATTCCTAGTTTCCAGGTTTAGAATGCTGATAAATAGGAACCTAGCCTATACCAAAGGGTATAATGATGTGTGTGTACTGTGTAGAACTCACTCCACAAATTACCTTAAATGAGTTTATAAACAATCAACTAAGCTTATCATATACATTTGAGCTAAAATCTGAGTTTATTGGGCATATTGTGCACATGCCAATCGGTTTAGGGGGGAAATGTGCAAATTATACAAAATAAATCGGAACCAAATTGCAAGTTGTCAGATCTGAGGGGTTTGGAATTATCTAGAACGCGCCGGGAGACGCTCTCTGATTGGCTAGCTTGTTGATTTTATTACTCTGAATAAAATTCAACAGTACTTTATTAATTTGCTATTTGCTCCCTTCATGTAAACTATTTTACCTTGGGATTCAAACATTTTAAAATTCGCATTTATTGATATTTCAAATTTTACACCTTATTTGATATTGGAAAGAAAGAAAAAATTTATATAGCACTTAAAATAAATTTTTAATTAGGGCTGAAACCGGAACCGGGAACCGAAAATTTGACTAATTTTTGTCCCTGTCCCGGAAAAACCGGGACACAGTAATCTGTCCCGGTTCTGGTTATGGTTCTGAAAAGTCCTTGTTTTTTTTTAATCAGAACCGGGACATCGATTAAAATCCCATTTTTTAGGACCAAAATCCGGGACAAAAACCGGGACAAAATCCAAGACAGCATGAAAAAAAGTCCACTAAGTACAAATCCAAAATGCAAAATACCAAATCCGAGTACTAATCCAAAATGCAAAATACCAAATCTGAGTACAAAAGCAAAATACAAAATACCAAATGCAAGATCCGAGTTCACGTCGTGAACTTCATAATACCAATTCCAAATCTCAGTGCAAAAAACTGAGTCTAAAATGCTAAGTAGTAAATACCGAGTACAAAGAAATCATTTTTTTTTATAGCAAAACGACATATAAGAAATGACATGTTAAATAAAGTACCGAGTAATGGGCTGAAAAATAAATGACATGTTAAAATAATGGGCTGAAAAATAAAATAATGGACTAAAAACCTAACTAGTAAACGACATATAAAAATGACATGTTAAAAAAATGACAAACTTATAACAAAACGACATAAAACCGGAACCGGGACAAGAAAACCGGGAATTTCAGATTTTGAACTAGTTTTGGTTTTGGTTTTTCAAACCGGAACCGCGACGTCCCTTTTTAGGGTATGGTAAAAAAAAAGAAACTGGTTTTTTACCAAAAACGGTGCGGTACCGGGACCAGAACCGGGACGAAACCGGGAACCGAGTACAAAATTTTCACCCCTATTTTCAATTGTGAGGATGAAGAAGTCAAGAGATTCCATTATATAAATAGAATCTTATAATAGCAATCTTGTACTTAAAAAATATATCGAATTATATTATAACTCGATAATAACAATATCAAAAGGTTAGGATAAACAAGATTAAAAAGATTTGTTGCTTAATTTTTATTTTATAATATATTGAAAAGAAATGAATAAGCTTGTACAACACTTTTTTTGGGGCTCAATTTTACTTGTTCGGAAGACTTGTTAGTTATTTGATTTTTTATTTATGTAAACTTAGGGCCAGTTTGATATTGTTTCTAAAGAGGTGCTTTTGCTTTTTCCTTAATTTTAGGGAGAGAATTATGTTTGGTAAGTTAAAATACAATTACTTCTTAAATAATTTTTGTTTTTTAATAGGCAAAAATAAAAAGCATCTCATTGATGTTTTTGGAGAAAGTTATTTTGAAGGTTTTACGTGTCTTTCTCCTCCTTTTTGTTTTTTTTTTATTTAAATATTTTATTTTCTTGTTATATTAAATTTCAAAACTCCGTAATTTTAATTTTATAACTCCGATTGACTTATAAAAATAAGCATTGGAAAGCTTGCGACGAGACGAATCCAATGACAGGTTGGAAGATATACTTTTAATGTATTTTTAAATGATGTATTTTTTCATTATTTTTAAGAAGTGATTGTTAGTAAATTACCTAACCAAACACTAAATTACTTGACCAAATAGCACTTTCTGTTAAATTACTTTTACAAAGTAATTTTTGCAACAACACAACAATGCCAAACTGGGCCTTAGACTCTATTATTTCGTTTTCTCGTACATAAATTTTTAACGTAAAAAAATTATGGATAATAAATCTCTCACGTAACTGAATATGATAGTATGATATCAAATTATCAATTCTAAAATATTATTATACTATTGTTTATTTGTATTCAATATCATTTTCCCTTTTAGACATTTGTAAATCATGTAAAAATTATAATATTCTCACCTTTATTTTTTTCTTCAAATTTTAATTTATAGTAATCTAACACTTATTTGTTAACTAATCCACTTAATTAGAAATGAATAATTGGAATATAACAAATCATACATACTGATAGCTGGATTTCTATAGTTGACAGTTGGCACATGGCCAAATACAGTTATAACAAATTTCAAATTATTTTTTTACAGTTGGCACAATAAATTGAAAATGAACTTTTTATTATTCAGTTATTCTGTGTTTTTATATAGCCTAACAAAAAAAAAATCATTTGAAATTTGACTAAAAAAATTATAATTGTATTTGGCAAAGGACCAATCCACTGAGGGGAAAAGAATTGAATTCTATGCCCACACATTCCTTGTATAAAAAAAAATTGTGGGAATTTAATGTTACGAGCAAAATAGGAATAAAAAGAAAATAATCAGGGGCTGCAATATGAATGTATGTGAATCTGGAGGGACTTAAATGCAAATTCCATCTTATGTGTTTTTCTGCAAGACATCCCTCATCAATTGCTTTGGTGCTGCAATGCAAAGACATGGGAATCAAATATAAATGATATTGTATTGAAATAATTGAATAAAAAAATTAAACAAAAAAAAATAAAAATAACCGAAGAACTAACAGTATATATACATTTTAATTTTATCTATGTATATATATATATATATATATATTACTTCAAAAAAATTAACAAATATATGAGTTGATACATCATAGATATATGAGAATCAGTGAGCATTATTTTTAGACTAACTTAACCTGAGGATCATATAAATTACATTAGTGTTAATGTTAGGTTATTAAAATAATATAATAATAAAGAAGTGGATAAACAGTATAAGACATTTATAATTATATATATATATATATATACACACACACACATATATATCAATTTGCTCAGCGTGATGTTGTATTAGGATTTTTTTGTGTCCAATGTCAGAAATATGAGTTTGATACTCTGGCTTCCGGGACGGTAAATGCAGTTAAAATAAATAAATTTTACCGTAACCAAATATCAAATACCAACTATGTAACACTTTTTGTACTCCAAAATCGGGTATTCAAATGTCTTTGACATTTTTACAAAAATGCGGGTCTGGTCTTTTGATAATAAAACAAACTGTCATTCATATATTTTTTTTTTTATGTAATTGACGTTTTAGGGCTAATTATATTTTCAACCTCTCTGTTGTTATATTTTGTGATCATCTCCTATGCCCGTTTTTCTCCCCAAATTGAGTTTCCACATAAAATTCATGTTTAGTTTTCTCTTTACGTTTATAGATATTTCGTGTTGGATTTATAGAAGAAATATATGTTTAGTCGGTGAACTAACCAGGCGAGCCTGTAAATTTTTCAAACTGCACAAACGCTTGGTTGATGAACATTTCCGTGCCATAAACCGTGGCCGCTCCACATTCCCGCGCTTCTCTCAAAAGCCTCGTCAGCTTCGGCGTGTAAATTGCATCGAATACCAAGCAATAGTTTCCCAAAGCTTTCTGCTTAAAACCAAAATAAAAAATAAAAAAAATACACTTGATCAAAATCATATACTATTCAAAGGAAACTTGTGAGCGAAGAAACCTTGTTTAAGGGCGTGTCTTCGATGCTCGGTTCCATCCCGACGGGTGTCGCATTGGCGAGAATCATCCCTTCTTCCGGGCAGAAATTTTCCAGCTCCGCCAAAGTGATTGCCTTGCCTCCAACTTTACGTGCTAGCTCAACGGCTTTCTCTAAGATTGAACACAGAGTTTGAGCAGAAACAATGGTGTTCATTCTATTTGTATAGCAGTGATCACATGATGAACCAGAGTGGAAAAAAGAATGTGACTACGTGGAAATTCTTACGAAACGTTCGGTTGGCTATTACAACCCTCGCTCCCTTCTCTTTCGCACCAAAAGCGAGCGCCTTAGCGGCGCCACCAGCTCCAATGACGGCGAACATCTTCCCATCCAAGAGAGAAGCTTCGGGCACGTAATTGATGCCCTGCAACTCTGCAGAAGAATAATTTTTTAGATATTAAACATGACAACAACGGAGGCTTATACAAAACCAATCACCTCGCAGGCCATCCTCAATGGCTGCGATCGCTCCGAGGTAATCTATGTTGTAGCCTACCAGTTTCCCGTCATTTTGACTCTTGATCATGCAGCTAATAGCTCCTATCTCCTGGAAAATAAGATCATGGTGATGGATTCAGGGCAAAAGAAGCGAAAACTCATTGAGAAAAGATGGCAAACCTTAGCGATCGGATCGACTTTGTCGCAGGCATTGAGACCGGCCATTTTGTGAGGAATTGTGAAGCTGTTCAGAAAGATAAACATATTATTGCCCGCTTTACATTATGGTTGTTCTGAAGCTTCTGATTTTTCACCTAAATCCAACAAAATCTGGTGAAGAGTAAGTTTCTAGGAAGCTTGCGACATTGTCAACCAGCAGCGGCAAATATATCCCATTGAAGCAGATGGATTTGAATGCTGCATTGTAGAGATGAGGGCTTTTACTGTGACCAGTCGGGTTTCCGATCACACCATGTACTTTGGTATCGGATCCTATTTGCCTAAAGTTGTACAAATCCAACAATTCTGATATAGTTGGTTGCCCGGGAGCTGATACAAATCCCACTTCAAGTGAGCCAAAAGTGAGAAATCCGCCGAATTTTGCTGTGAGAACGCGCGCTATCAGACCCTTCTCGCCCATAACAAGACCAATGATTGGCACCTGAAGTTTCATAAGAAGATATTATAAGGATTCGGAACCACGATTAAAAATTTAGAACGGCAAAGAAAGTATTGAAAATGCACAAGTTTTTAAAATAGTATGGAAGCTTTTAACCAAATTTTAGAAAACTAGGAGGGGCCAAGGCCGCTATTGGCGTGGCTGAAGGTCCGTTATTACCGAAAACGTTCCAAGTTAAGTTTTGATTTGTGCGATTGTGATTTCCCAATTTTTGATAGTTGTACTTGAACATTACAGATTTTTGTGGCTAATTCAGCGCAGACAAATATAAGCAGCGCACTCGACTTGTTAATCATGTAAATCGGCACATTTGCGCTTCGTACAAACGTTTTGAATTACCATTCATCGGAAACTTACTTGGCAATGCACGAGCACTTGAAACATGCTTGCGCAGTCGCAGATGTCCACGGCGGTTGTGGCAATCTTCACTATATCAGCTCCGGTGGCCTGAATTCTGGCCACGAGCTCACTTAGTTCCTCCAAAGAAGGGGTCTTTTGGTAATTATGCGACGATACTATAACTTTGGTCTCCCGTGGCTTATTCCATTGCAGGGTATTGAAAAACTCATCCGCTACCTTCGATAAAGAAAGTTACATACATCTTTCATCACTTTAGGAAGTTTGATTGTACAATGTGATTGATTTTGTTCTGATTGAATCACTACCTTCAGCTCGATATCGATGTAATCAGCCCCGATTTCCGAGGCTATGAGCAATGCCTCTTGTCGCTTTTTCTCGTCACCTTCGTACTGACCGCCTTCCCACACAGGTCTAGACATAGATCACCCATAAAGGAGAATTCATGCACGTACGTATATATCTATATAAACATACATACATATTGATATACAGTCCGGAATACCAAATAAACACGAAACAATCACAAATTGACCGACGAGAATTAACCAGGACGGACGATGAATCCCCTTTTCCTTTTCATTACTAACGAATAACGAACAGCATCATTATACCCAACTTGCAAAGGGAAAATAATCCTAGACAAACTAGACTTGTCCTAACCCCATTGACAGAAGCGAAGAAAAGACCGAAATACCCTTAATATCGTAAATAGATCCTAATTACAAAAAAGAAAAGAAAAAAAAGAGAGCTATTTTAAAAGACATTCCTGCCCTTCCTTGGCCTACCTGTAAGTGACAAGAGTTGGCAAAGGGCACTCTCTGATAAGAATCTCAAGATCCTCTCTCGGTCTGAAGTTCTTCAAGAAGTCAACCCGAATCTCGACGAGGTCCGCGCCCAAATCCTTCGCCCTCTTCATCTGATCGACCATCTCACCGACAGATTCCGCCATCGCCGGCGCGCAGATCATCGTCGAGTTTCTTCTAATTTCATTGTCGTTTTGGAGCTCAGAGCTACTCAGCTACAAGCAGCATACGGTCAACGCACATGAAAATTAGTATGGACTCAAGTTGAATCGTTGACCATAGGGTGACTTCGAAATCAAAATCTTCAGCGAGCTCATTGACTTAGTACATTACTATACAATCAACCAAAATGAGAATTCTATATATAAATGAGCAGAACAGAAAAATTCTTGCTAGTGATCATGAAATCGAATCAAATAGCGAAAATCGTATTCATATACATGTGGATCAATCAAAACGCAGAACCAAATCGAAGTGAATATATCAATGGAAACGTGAAGATCAAATCTGTACCGGGAAGCTGCTACTAAGTGTCATCTTTGCCTTCTTCTAAGAGTCTTGCTTGGAGGTTGAAGAGGAGGAAGTGGATCACTCTGACAACAGATTTTAATGGCGGAGTTAGGTGAGAGAAAGAGTTAGAGAGAGAAAGTTGGTTTTGGGTTTTGGGGTTGGTGAGTTAGGTGTGCGTGCATATATATATATATATATATAGTTACTTACAATACTTACGTAATAGAAGACCGTTTGTGTTTCTTCATTTGGGAATTCTTATATTAAAGATGTATTATTTATTTTATAAAAATGACATAACATTGTCAAATCGAAGCCAACATGACGCTACGTAGTGTTGTCAACTAACAAAAGCTTTGCCGCTTTTATTGACTAAACATTGAACATTTTGGCCACGATTTTCCTTACTATCCATATAATGTTTGTTGGTTGACTATTGGGGAAGGAAGGATCATATCATATGATCAAGAGTACAAGAAACTAGAAAGCTTATTATCGTATTTCTATCAGTCAAACGGCCAAATCGTAGTGAAGTTAGATGACTATCTCGGGAGAAGGCGCGGAGAGGACTTCGACGAAAGAGAACATGGAGACATGGCTCGACAAGCTAGCTTGCCAACATGGCAATTAATGGTTGGGTTTGTAATCTGTATGGGTGGAACGAAAATGTAATGTTGCCGAGTTTTACCATTAAAATGTCATATTAAGAATATAAGTGCAACAAATGGGAAGTTTTGCCTTCATTGACCCGTATTATTACTATTCTCACCATGATGTCATCACGGTGACATAATATTGACGGGCTTTGACTTCGCAAATGTTTTTTAAGCAATTGGTAAGTAATACACGATGCTACAGTTAGCCAAAGTATAAGTATTTTTGCCAAATAGCTTAGTTTGAGATTTCTAGTCAAAATACACTATACTATTAAGTATTAAGTACTAATCATAGTTTTTTTTTTCTCACTTAAATCTTGTTGTTACGTTTTGATATATATTGTCGTTTTTGAGGATCTTTATGACGAACGGTATTTCAACACGCTTCTATTTTTGTAATTTTATTATACTATTTATTTATTCATTTACTTAAATATAAAGATGAAAAAAAAAACTCTATCACATGAACTCATGAAGGTTATTGATATTGGCATTGAACTTCAATAATGAATTGAATCTGCATACCGAATTATATGCAGTTAATAAATGTTACATAATACATACAAATTTATTGCTATTTTCTTTAATTCCACAACATTAAAACTTGTTCCATATAATCTCACGCATCAATTCCACCGGAGCTGCAAAATCAGGAAAATTATATAAAAAATCATATAATGTGTAATGTATATATGTAATATAAATGAATGAGAATTTGTGACAATAAATATATAGTTTACCTTGTCCAGTACCCGTGAAGAGTTTGAACTGACCAATGGCCTGCCGGAGAAACATCTCAACGCCACTAACCGTGACAGCGCCGGCGGCTTCTGATTCTTTCAATAACCGGGTTTTTCGAGGCGTGTAAACTGAGTCGAAGACTAATTGATAGTCTCTCAAGCTCGCCTATAAGAAATGAAAAAAGAACAGAATCCATCTCAATAAAGAAGCTAAATTTGATTTAAAAAAAAAAAACTTAGTAATTAAGAAAGAAAAAGACCTCTGATACGGGAATTCGATCTGTGTTTGGATGCATTCCGATCGGCGTCGCATTGGCAAGGATTGCTCCTTTCTCCGGCTGGAAACCCGGCAAATCTTCGAAAAGCCTTGCTTCGCCGTTCACAGCACAAGCGAGTGATTTCGCTCTGTCTTTTTGAACCAAAAAAGAAAAATCAGGAAAACATTTCTTCTTGATCAGGAAAACAGGAAAACATTTCTTCGAAAAGCCTTGCTTCGCCGTTCACAGCACAAATGTGTATATTTGAAGTATATTTTTTCTTGTATAACATTTCTTTATATTAATATCTTATTTTAATCAATAAAAAAATATTCAGATCTAATCCTCACTTAAATCTTAAAACACCAATTTTTAACTCTTCTTAGCATTTAAATCATTTCTTCGTTTGCATACCATAATCAATGTCGAAAACGACCACTCGGGCTCCTCTAACTTTGGCCCCGAATGCCAGTGCTCTGCCTGCGCCTCCAGCACCGACCAGCACAAACATCTTGCCGTTAAGTGGGGACATCATATTCGTGTCTCCATAAGTGTACTCTGTCACATTTAAAAAGTTCCAAGTCAAAAAACGAATAAAAATATATATTTAAAAATCGGAAAAAATGCTCTTTCATGCCACACAAGTTTCTTGCTCTAAATCCCAAAAAAGTAAAAAATAAAAAAGTAATAATAAGAATAATCCGGGAAAAATTTGTGCGTGCCTTTGATTAGAGCATCCTCTATTGCAGTTATTGCAGCCTCACAGTCCGTGTTGTAACCGATCAGCTCTCCATCTCCAGGCCGCCTTATTATCGTATTCGTAGCTGCTATAGACTGATAAATATGAAAAAAATGTTAAATAAATTAGAAAAATCATATTTATATTTTACTACGTTATAATCAATTTTTTCTACAGAGGAAATTCGAAACCGAAAAATTGATCCAACCTCGGCAAGTGGATGTACTTCATCGCAGCATCCGATGGCAGCTTCTTTGTACGGAATTCCAACACTAAAAAAACCCCGCAAAATACATGTTAAATCAACACTTAAGATTAGAACTTCTATATAATATTATGCCTTTAATATAGGATATATATACCTGAATCCGACAAAGTCCGGGCTAGGATAAACGCTGAAGAACTTGTTGAGATCGTCGACGTACATCGGAACATAAACCCCGTTGAAGTTCGTGTGCCTGAAGACAGGATTGTGCAGCAGCGGGCCTTTGCTGTGGCCAACGGGCTTGGAGATGAGCCCGAAAACTTTAGTCTCCTCGTTTATTTGTTTAATTTTATAGGCTTCTCTGAGGCTGGCTAAGGTTGGTAAACCCGGGACAGAGTCGCCTTCTATCGATCCATACACTAAAAAGCCGCCATATTTTGGCGACAATATTTGGCTGATAAGGCCTCTCTCTCCAGAAGAGTATGCAATGAGAGGAGTCTGAAAATTCAAAAGCATATATTACAGCATGTTCAAGAGTAGATGCAATCAAACATTGAGCAATTCAAAACTAAAAAGTCAGACCTGGCAACAAGATAATAGATGGAAAATTCTCGGTAATTCCGTGATGTCGGCAGCGTTGATCACGAGCTTGATGATGTCAGCGCCGGTAGATTGCATTCTGGCTATAGTGTAGCTCATTTCCTCTTCTGAAGGGGTCGACCCGTTTTCGTAGCAAGATACTATGATTCTGTTGTGTCTATCATTCTGGTGTATTCTGTTTTCTTCCATAAGCTTAGCGGCGACCTAAAAATGCACGGGAATTCCCAGTCCCGATTTTTAGTGCGGGGACAGTGACTGGAAATATTTATTTTCAATTAAACTCGAAATCTTTTAAGCAGCATTGTACCTCAAGATCGAATTCGACATAATCCGCTCCTAACTCTAATGCTAAACAAAGCGTCTCCACTCGATAATCCTCCTCGCCTTCGTATGAACCGCCATGCTGCATTCCCCTGAAACCAGTAACCAAAAGGAGGCTTCACATTCACGCTGTGTCACGACATTGACACACCAATACACTAGAAAGAAACCGATAACTTACCGGCACACGATAATCACAGGCAGCGATTTGTTGCGAAGGATGGTTTCGAGGGCTTTCCGGGGCTCGAGATTCTCTATGCAGTCCAATCTGATCTCAACCAGGTCAGCTCCTTGCTGCTTGGCCTCGTGCATTTGGCTCACCAATTGCTCAACGGACTGAGCCGTGAGAGGAGCACAAACCATGGTTGAGATTTTCCTCATTGCCAAACACTCTTTCTTTCTCTAACCGAACACACTACAATGTAGAAGAAAATAGCTACTAAATATACGAAGTGAAAAGAATCCAACTTGCTATACAATGCAAGAAAGGGCTTGGTTTTATACAATGGAAGTTGGTGGGGGGTTGGTTGAGCCAAAAAAAAAAAAGGTAGATAAATGGATAAGACCGAAACTGTTGAAGGGGTAAATAAAAATAAATATGGGAAATTGAATATTCCATGTTTGGGTTAAGTTCCAACACTCAAGCATGTGAAGGATTTGGGGGTAGGTGAAGAGCACAAAGAATTGCCTTGTGAGTTTCAATTTAGTTTAATTCACAAACCAATGATTCTCTTCTTCTTCTTCTTCTTCTTCTTCTTCTTCTTCTTCTTTATTTTATTTTTTTCCTTTTAAGTTAAGATGTCAAAGAGTGAAATTAATCCATTTTCAATGTCTTGACTCTTCAAACATGGAGGGCCATGGAAGATTTCCCTTTTAAAAGCATGTCTTTGCCCCAAATATACAACCAGATTTATCCACTCAATCAAGATTTTGAGAAAATCCCAGTTTTAAATATCGAATCTTTCGAAACGGGTTTCGAGAAATTTATCAAAATTCGTAAACAATCAATGTTGAAAAATAAGCCAATATTTCATGATTTTGATGCTTCGAGGGCTCCAAAATCAAGTGACTTTTGCACGTCTTTTTCCCAAATCACCATCGACCATCGTAATAAGCCAAGTGGCTCAACTCATTTCCGCGTCACAATTTATGAATAATTTTGCAACAATGATTTCTCACCAAACGATTTTCTAAGCCAAAACGCAAGAACCACTTGACCAGAATATTCTAATGGTTTTCGGCCAAAACGGGGACACGACAAAGATTAAATGTATATAAAAATGAATAAACAAATCGGAAAATCAATAAAAAAAAAATGGTTTCTTTATTCATAAAGAAGAAGGCTCGTCCCTTTCTTACCTGGCGCGAAGCTGAAATGTGTATCGCCAATGGTCAAATCGGAGAATTGAAAGCAAATTTCTGTTCCTGATATGGTTTCTGGGTTGTTTTTTTTTAAACGTTTTTGTTTTAATTATTTCTTTTAGGTATAGGGTTTTAGATTCTAAATTTATGAATAAAATCTTATATCAGACAGTTGCAAGTTGCAACAATAACTTGCTGGTTTTTATAAATATGTAGGGATATTAGCTGCTTAACTAGGGGTGACAATTTGGGGCCGGACACGAAACGGTTACGACACGATTTAAACGGGTCTGGGTCTACCATAAATGGATCGGGGTTCAACAGTGTCGAACACGATTAACACGATTAAATAACGGGTAAATACGGCACGAATACGATAATACGATGAGTAGACACAAAAAGTTACATTTATATATGTTATTAAGTATTTTAATACTTATTATATATAACATTTATGATTTTTACTTATTTATTACATCGTATAATTGATGAACATAAAAAGTGTTAGGATATTGTAAAATTTTAGATAATATAATTAAATAAATTAAGTTAAATGAGTATAAATTGAATTAATTTGACATTTTAAAATACTTGAATATGTTAAATGGGTAGACACAATAAACACGGTATTTAAATGGGGCGGGTTGGGTCTTATCTTCTAAAACGATATTTAAATGGCGCGGGTCTGGATCTACATAAAATATATTAAAAACGATTAAGACCCACAACACGACACCCGAATTGCCACCCCTAAACTTAACCAACATTTCTAGTCAAATAAATAACAAAACTTAACTATTTGAAAATTAAAATAGTTACAGATGTCATTATAAACCAAGGATCAAAATGCCGTTTTGGCCGATAAATCGTTTGCCGTTATCGATGGATTAATCGTTTGCCGATGCCGTTATCCACGGAAAACCTATAAAAATTATCGTTTGCCGTTATCGAAACTTATCGAACTTATCGATGGATTAATCGTTTGCCGATGGATTTATCGATGGAAAACCTATAAAAAAAATTCAAACATATTTTACACTAAAAACATAACATAAAATACTAATGTCACAAAATATAAACATAAAAGTCTCATACAAAATATAAGATATAAGCCACAAACCAAGTCTCATACTAATGTAGCCAAACATAAACTAAGTCTCATACAAAATTACAAATACTTTACAAAATATGTAAAATAAATTATTATTTACTTACCAAAATAAATATTTACAAGTCACCAATTATTCTTATATAAAATATGCACTGCACAATTGATTTCATTTAAAACAAGATTGAACAACTAGCTCAATTTAACAAATTAGCTAAAAATTGTACTTTTGCCGCAATATTTTAGAAAACTTCAAATTAAAAAAAGTATTATGCCAACCGATTATTTTTTAAATTATATACAATTTTATAAAACAAAATTACACCAAAATATTCGAGTAACTAGCTCAAATCAACAATTTCCGAAACATATGTACTTTTGCCACAATGATATCACAATTCAGAAAAACTTCAAATTAAAAAAAAAAATTATGCAAACCGATTAGTTTTAAAATTATATACAATTTTATTAAACGAAATTACATCAAAATATTCGAGTAACTAACTTAAATCAACAATTTCCGAAACATGTGTACTTTTGCCGCAATTATACAACAATTCGGAAAAAACCTAATGACTTTTCTTTATTTAGCGATAAGTCCTCCAGTTTTCGAAATTTAACACTTGAAAACCTAAAACGAAAAGTTGTTCACTTTTTCCCTCGAAAAATCGCGAAAACTATAAAACGAAAACGATTAAGGGAGATAACTTACTGAGAAGCCTATTTTCAGCGATAATCGAACGATTTTCGAACGAAAATCGCGATTTTCGGAACCTTGTTATAAACCCCCTTGAGCTTTGACCTATAATTGAAAATTTTGTTTAATATTTCAAGTTTTCGACAAAAGCTTAAAATTCAAAAATAGAAAATAAAAAATAGATCCTATATACAGCCGCACGTAGGAGGACTCCCAATTGGTCTTTACACGTCATCACGCACGAGTCTGACTTCAGATCTTTTGTTTGTTTATGACTTTCCACGTCAGCGACCTCTTGTAAAGCCAAGTTTCAAAGCCACGTCAGTCATCTCCATTCATAATTAGTACCCAAAAAAAAAAGGAAAATATTTTTTTTAAATAAACTAAATAAAAAATATCTCAATCAAAGTAAAATTAAAAGAAAATATTGATCAGTAATTTAAAGTTCAATCTCAAACAAATATTGTCGTTTTCAAAAGATGAATAAAATTTCATATGTAAGTAACAACTACACTATAACGATCCTTGTATAATTTATTAATTAATCTAGTTAAACGTGTTTGACCCGTTCGTTAATTGTATCGTGTACTTCATATAGCTGATTTAATTGGTCGTGTTAATATGATTAAAGGACACAATAATTAGTGTACATATTTAATAATTAAATTAAATATAATAGTGTCAAATTAGTAATGTAGTTCCTATCAATTGAATAACATAGTTCATAAAATAATCAAAGTAAATTTGATATCTAATCAACTATAAAATAATCAATGTATATACTAAATACTTAAAATTTAATATAATAGTGTCTAATTAGTTATTGGGTCTAATAATCTTCTCTTGTTCCATTCAAAATATAATAATTAAAAAATAATCTTCTCTTGTTCATGTCATGCTTATTCTGAATTCATATTTTAAATCATTTTTAAGACGTTGGAAATTCTTCTCCAGATACATAATATAATATATATATATATATATATATATTATTTATTGCCAAACCTACCATCTTTGATCGTTCCCTCCAATACAAGTATATATGTTGCTTAAACAGGGGCGGAGCTGCTCAGTGTACGTCAGGGCACCACCTGAAAACGACGTGAAAAATATTAAAATAACAGTGTTTGAGTAAAAAAAAAATATTTCTATATCATATATTATCTGATGGATCAATATAGGAAATGTAAGAACATTCAGCCCAACTGGTTAAAGTGATTATGACAAGTCTCTCTTCTTACGACAGAGGAGTTGAGTTCGACTCTTGGTTTTAGTCCTATTTTTTATTTATTTTTCTTTCTCAGTTTTAAGCTTTCTTTTTTGTTTATTTCTTGGAGTTACTGAAAATATGGATACATTTTTACACTCGCTTATTACATTACTAAAAATATTATTATTAGTTTTTTTTCTGGCGTTTAACAATGTATTATAGTCGCTTGAATATTTATATTTTTACAAACGATGAATTTACAATGCAATACTTTCAAAAATAAAAATGCGACGTCTTTTTTATTTTTTATTTTTTATACTAGGGTAAGTCATATCTATTTGTCTTTATATATATATATTATTGATTCTTGTAACTTGTTGTGATTGTTGTTAATTGTGTGTTTGTTTGGCTAATATATATTTTTTTATAATAAAAAATAAAGAGAAATGACTCTTAATAGCCAAATTGAAACGTTTGATTAGCCAAATAGCCAACCTTTCCTTTTTCTTTGCAAAATAGCCAAATTGATGAGGTGGCTATTTAATAACATATTTTATACCTATAATACCCTTTTAACATATTAACGTGTATTAACAAAGTTAATTTTTCTTAAAAATAAGAACGTTTACTTGTGTTTACAGAAAATTTATATTAACTGAGTTAATTTGTTTCAAAATAAAAAATCGTGATTAAAATTTTAACAAAAAATTAATTTATTTTTAAACAAATTAACTTAGTTAATACACGTTAATATAGTTAATACACGTTAATACAAGGGTAATACGGTCTTTCGTGATTTATTAATGTGGTTGATTGGCTATTTGGCTATATTAATCAAAAGGTTGGCTATTTTGCAAAATAGTTTTTCTAGTTTGGCTATATGACTATATATTAGGCATCGCCTGAATTGAAATCATGATTCCGCCACTGGCTTAAAATGTACGCTTGGCTATGGTGTTCAGAAATTAGATCATTATTGGTAGCTTTTACACTCGGATTTATCTTTTGTGAACGATGACATGTGTGTGAGAGAGAACTAAAAGTGTAGCTAGTTCTCTTTTCCTTTGGCTTGGCTTGATTGGTAAACTTTGATATTTTTATTTGCATTATTTTGAGCCCCCTTGTCTTTCTTTGTCTTTCTTGAGTTCCATCCTAATTGGGATTTGGGATTCAAGTTCACTTAGTAAGATTTTGTGTCTCTATTTGTAACTTAAAAATATATTGCTTAAAATGTGATGAAAAATTGTAGATTACTTAAAAGGTCAATCTATAACTTACAAGCGCCAAAAAAAGCTAAAAGATATTACGATACACAGCAATCAAAAGGCAAACTACAAATTACTGTCGTTAATTTATTGTCTTCTTCATCTGAAAAAATAAATCCAATCGTACTACAACTAAGAAGCACAAGACTCCATTCGACGACTATCTAATAAACAACATGCAATATATAAGATATACTAATTGCAAAATTAAAAGAAAAATAATTGCAATAATTTAACTAATTGCACGTACTACAACTTGAAACTTCACTATTTATATTGCTTGATCAATATCTACTACAAGCAATAGTCTAGCGCAACGGTTTATGATCGAGTAATAAGGTGTTGGCTATTTATCAAACCATAGTCGTTTTTCATATTTTTTTTTTCAACATATCTTGTATTTTTATTTAATTTTTCGTACGTTTCGCTTCATTTATATTTTTTAATCACCTTGTACTTTACCGGAACTTCATTTCTGTTCTGGCTACGTCGTTGAGTGGACTTTCACGTAGATATCGGTATTCAACTTTCGGTTGAACCGCTCTGTTTTTCTTCTCATTTTCAATTATATGTTTGATTCACCACCATGCATATTTATTTTCTATGAGTGCAAGAATCAAGATTATGAAAACATGTCTTGATACCAAGAGAAAGTCTCTAACTTGTATTTAAAGGGAGATATACATAACAATGCAACATAGAAAATGCATTATATATATATATATATATATATATTTATATTGGCCATGCTATTTATTAGCCAAAATACAAAAGCACAAGTTTGTAGTTCTATATGTATAAATACATATCGCCTCAACACAGGCCTTACACATAAACGTGTCTCGTGATTCTTTCTCAAATTTATTGATGTCGATTCCGGATGTTCCTATCCTAGGAATGCCACTTCCGGAGTAGCCACCGAAATTTGGGGCACGTCGTTGATGATCTCCGGCTGAATAACCACCGCGCTTTTGGAGGCTGACTTGTCATAGTCCGACACGTGGACTCCGAGCAAAGCCCTGCCTGAGGGGTCGAGATTCTTTGACCAGGACGCGTCCCACTCGATGGCCTTGGCTGTGCTGCACGCGATGCTCGCACCACCTGGCACAGTCTGCCTGGCCAAGTTCTGCGTGACAAAAAAGAATATCATTCATACGCTAAGATTATTCAATGCTGATAACTTGTAATTAAATAAAATTGAAATACATGATTATCAATAAAATCCATAATTATAAAAATGAACTGATACGCCAAAATTCATAATTACAACTTTGAAATTCACGATTTTGGCGTAGCAATTGCACTATAGTGTTGAGCTGATACCGCATTTAAGATTTAAATCGATAACCGCATATAAATTATAAAAACGAAGTTGATATAGAATAATAAGAATGCAGTTTCAAGCTCGGTTTCGTAATTACCTGAGGGAAGAGGCGCTCGAAGATGGTTCGGTAATAGTAGGCTTCTTTGGAGGTGGGAGTGTTGTGGGGGAATATCTTCTGTGCGTTGAGCATCATCCGATCGCTCACCTGTCAAAATAAATTCATCAGTGCCTTGTTGCGCAAGTTTCCTCGAGATTGGTCTCTTTCAAAAGCGGAATTCGGATGTATATCGTACGTGTCGATTAGTATGAGCTTTCAGTCCGTCGATCCAGCTGTAGCCAACTCCGTCACTGAACTGCTCCTTTTGTCTGTACAAAATGTGCTGCCAAGCGTAGAATATTCAAAGTTATTAAAAGGGTTTTTACCGCAGATAAAATTTGTCTATGGGTGAAACTTTAGTACCGGTTTAAAACATCGGGAACTACAAAACGGGTTTGAGTAATGGGAACCGGTTTTCACAATTGGTTTATTTATTTGTTTTCTTTGAATAATATATTTTCTGCTTTTTCGGTTCAGTTTTTACTCTTTCTTATATTGCTTTTAACTCGTTTAGACTTTAGTTATGTTATTTTTTGAATTCTTTGAACAAAAAAATAAGTATTTAAACGAGTAACTAGATTTCGTAAGAGAGAGAAATTTAGATATTTTAGTTCTCTTTGTATTTAGAAGTTATATGTTTGATAGATAATTTTACATTTAGTTAGTTGTCATCCATTTAAGTTTGATATGTGTAAGCTCGGATATGTTTTATTTATATTATTCTAAGCTTTAGTGTCAATCTAGTTGAGATTCACAATCACTTTGCGAGATATCAGACCTCCATCTTTTACCTCCATCTTTTACTTTATAAGACCATTAATGTCTTGGTTTTAATCCGACATTTACGGTCTCGATACCGATTTTAATCTTAAAAAATATTTTTTTTTTATAAATGCCGGTACAAGAAATAATAATAATAAAAAAAAAAGATTAAAATACCAACTACCGGTCCAATTTTTACCCTTAATCTCTAAAAAATAAAAATCATGATATGTTTAACATATACCTTAGGAAGATAGGGTTTTTCCTCATCATCAAAGGCTTTCCTAAGCACCCATTTCTCGATCTTTCCTTCTGCCTTGTTTATCTACAAAACAGCTAGAATGTTAAGCCAAAACAATGAATAAAAATGACCAAAAAAAAAAAAAAACTCATGTTGTTACCATCTTGTATTGTGGGTCAATAGACATGGCAGTGTTGATGAATTCCTTGTCCAAGAAAGGCACTCGAGCCTCCAACCCCCAAGCCGACGTCGCCTTGTTCGCCCTCAAGCAATCGTACTGATGCAGCGCCTTAATCTGTACACCGCAATGTTTACGTGTCGGTGTATTTTCCGATATGAACTTTAATTTTTGGCAGTAATATTGCTCGGACTTTCAAAATGTAGCACGTGACACAAAATATTCGCTTTATGTTGTACACTACATGACTTCCTCCATGATAGTTTTATGGGCTAGTAACGGAATTGGACAACCGAGAAGGATTTGAGATCACGTATTAGACTCCTACCACTACTAAAATTATTTACATTTTCTTTCCTTAATCGATAATATATATACTTACGGGACTTTTGTGAAGCAATTAAAGAGTCATAGTTCGCGAAAATGTATAGGACTGTACCTTGCGGCAAGTCTCCTTGTGAAACTCCTCCTTGTTGGGAGCCTTGTGGAAGTACAAGTATCCTCCGAAGATCTCGTCGGAGCCTTCGCCGGAAATAACCATCTTGACTCCGAGCGACTTGATCTTACGAGACATAAGGAACATGGGCGTGCTGGCCCTGATGGTGGTCACGTCGTAGGTCTCGATATGGTAGATCACTTCCTCGATAGCATCAATTCCGTCCTGTTACATTTTAAATCAAACACCATTCACCGATAGGCGTTCAAACCGAGACCTAAATACGGGATTTTAGTTTTTTTTTTCCCCGGCCCGGTCCTAATTTCCCAAAAAATGGGTTTGAAGCAAGGAACCAAGCCGCAACTGGGCTAGTCGGATTTTTGAAAACATGTTTATTGAATAGTTAACTAAAGGGTAAAATGAAATACGAAATAACCGATAAAGTACATTCAAATCTAATAATAAATTTAATAGAAAATTCAAATAGAAAATTAAAAAAGACCAAATAAAAACCAATTTAATCTAAATAAATTATACCAAAACCGAGAAATGGGCCAGCACTATGTTTTCATTTTACTCTGCCTGGTCCAGCTCTTGGTTTGACATAAAGCCCGGTTTTTAGACGAAACCGGGCCGGAGCTACTTAATTGTCCTGTTTTTAGCGATTTGTTACCTGAACGGTGAAGTAGAACTCGGTGTGAAGCGTGCCTAGATATTCGGCCACTTCTTTCGCAGCCTTCAAATCCGGCGAGCCCTGCTCAGACAAATGAAGATTGGTTCAGTATTTGATTCCGTCTCAAATTTTCTACAAATAATTTACAAGTTAAATGCTCTTATTCGGGAAAGACTTTCACCTCGAGGCCGACGCAAAAGGAGTGGAGCTGTGCGCCCCATTGCTTGCCGGCTTTTGTTCCGGCCAAGTGCCTGGCGGTGATCGAGGCGACGAGCGAAGAGTCCAAGCCACCGGACAGGAGGACGCCGAAGGGCACATCGGTCATAAGCCTCTTGATCACAGCCTGAAAAGAGATTAGGACAACACATCAACCTCAACTCGGGATAATGTCAACGAATACCGGCCGTAGGATTTCAGGGAATTTCTCATCCTACATTTATTACCGGTTTTTTGTTTATCATTTCCCGATACCAATAGATTTTTTTTTTTGTGAAATACCGAGAATTAGGAATTCACTGTCTCGATTTAAGACCATGACAAGGACCGGATTTCACAAATCAAAACTGGACAAATTCCAGTCCCTGATTTTTAATAAATATGATTATTTTGACTATAATGTATTTTTCTATATACAAAATTGCAGTTTAAAACCGGTGAATTCCAATTTTGAAACCGGAGTTTTGACCAGTCCCAGTTCTCAGTAATACCTAGTAAATACCGGTTTTTCACTTATCCTCGTACCGGTTCTCAAAAATCACATTTTTACAAAACTGGGCCCGGGAGATCGTTTTTCAATTGCTGAAAGACATAGTTTGAGAAGAGAAACCGTCAAATTCCCGGCTCCGGATCCCAGCTTCACTGTAGCAGAAATGACCTACATGCTTACCTTCTCAAAAGCGCTTCTCAGAACAAGCGGGTCGTACGGGACGGACGGGACGACCTCGGAGAACCAGGGCGGGTTGTACCACCGCTTGAAGCCGCCGTTCTTGCTGGAGTACAAGTGCCCCGGCGGAAACACCTCGAAGTGCTCGCAGTCGTCGTTCAGCCCCTTCAACTCCGACGATATCCAGACGGAACCTGAATCACAAACCGCATTCATTCATTCGTTCGTTCGTTCGTTCGTCACAGTCAAAGTGGAAGACAGGAAGGTAGATTACCATCTTGCCCCCAGCCAATGTAGAGAGGAGCGACTCCGATGGCGTCACGAGCGGCGACGAAGGTGTTATCGCGAGTGTCGAGCAGAACAAACGCAAAGATTCCGTCGAGCATGTCCACAAAGTCCTCCCCGTGTTCCTCGTACTACATGACACACGTGAAACATGATTGGATAACGTTGTTGACATATAGATACATGTATATATATATATATAGAGAGAGAGAGAGGACTGACCAAGTGGGCAATGACTTCACAGTCACTGCCAGTCCTGAAGTTGTGGTGGGGAAGCTGCTTCCTGAGTTGCTCATGGTTGTAGATCTCTCCATTCACCTGGTTTTCAACGTTTAAATGCCACGTCAGATCGGAGATACCAAACCAACAGATTGACTGGTCAATTTTGTATAATTAACGGTTGACTAAAGTCATAAATCGATTTCGGACTCATAAATCGCAAATATTCTCTTATTGAAAGATAAGGATCTACCTCTCCTAATCCTTAATGATAAAACTAGGGTTGATAGTTTTAGTCAGAAAACCAAGAACCGGGCCGAAGCTTTCAAACACTAGGCCGGCTCGGTTTTCGGCCTGAATTTATATAATTTTAGCTTATATAGTGTTATTTTTAGCTTAAATCATGTATTATATATAAAAAAAAGTTTTAGACTATATTCATTTATATGATTTTTTTTTTTTTAATTTACGAATCGGTCTTATTTTTCTAATTAAAAAAATATTAGTATTGGCCAGGCCGGGCCAGGCTTTTACAAAACCGGTTATGGTTTTAGAAGGCTCGGAAAACTACCACTATGCTGTAAATTGCCAAAATCCATTATTTGGTTCGGCTCCACCTCTAAATTAAAAAGGGTGTCGAATTGAGAATTATTATATTATTTGTCTTGTGTAAAGAAATTAACAAAATAAAAATAAAAATGTAGAAGCATATTAAACGTACAATCTAAACGTATCTAATAAAAGCGGTGTGATGGGAAGTTACCGTGACGACAACGGACTTGTCTTCATTGAAGAGAGGTTGGTCGCCGGAAGCGGGGTCAACGATAGCGAGCCTTTGGTGAGCCAAAAAGCAGTCTCCGTGCTGGTACAGCCCACTCCAGTCTGGACCACGGTGGTTCAATCTACACAAACAGAAGTACCATTCAATATTTACATTGACCATTTGATTTAATATTTATAACCCTATATATATATATATTTTGTACTAGCAAAATAGAATTTCATAGTGATGCTTTAAGTTTTTGGGACCACCTTTTTTGTACTGGCAAAATATAATTTCAGTTCGTGAAAGATTAAATGAAATAGAGTGAGACCATATCAATGTCACAAACATATCAATGCCAATAGAACAATATATAATTCGTGGTCTTGGTCTATGATATGACTTGTACTTTTGTCCGTGTGTAATCCGTCCGTCAAGTTACTGTTACTTTTAACGAAAAATAAAGTGAGCGGTGTCGTGAGATTTTGTCGTTCTCGTGCAGATAGTGTTCGGATATACGTAATTGCGAAAAATGCAATAATTGCCTGCGAGATAGCTCGAGGACGCGAACTCTTTTGGCCTGCGAGTCATCGGAGCACAGCAGAACGGCCAATATTCCACACATTTTTCAGCTGCAAATTCAGATCATCAAATCAAAACGGAGTTATGGGAAATTGGGAAAAGAAGAGAAACGAAAGAGAAAGCATTAATTACATAGATAGTTTATAGTTATCTATATATTACCACGATAGTGAAAGATAAAAATTAATATAAAGAATATCATGCAAATTGATATATATACATATATATAAATACGTACATAATATCAATTAAATTCAAACATTTACTTTACACAGCTCAATTCAGACAAATAATTTGTGGAAAAATTAGAGTAACAAAATTAGAACAAATTCTTATATACTACACCATATAAACTCAAGTACAATTCATTACTTAAACATTCCAAAACAAGAGAAAATTACACGAAATTCTGAGGAGGCGGACCTTTGCCGGTGTTGTGGGGGAGGGTGAGAGAGACCGAGAGGAGGAGATAGAGTGAGAGGCTTATAAGTTCTCTTTGTGCATACATATACATACATATATATATGTATGGTGATGTGTGATCATGTTGGCTTTTGGACGTTGAAAAGGCCATGCATGAAAGTAGATTAATTTAAAGGCGTTTAATCTTTTACTCACAAAACGGCTTCGATTATGAAGTTTCTTGGTTAATGACTTTTGGCAACTCCGGTAGGTCAAGCCTCCAACGACAGAGACGTTGTGGATCCTTTAAAAAGGAAATTGATTATGACTCAATTCATCTATTTATTTTCCATTTCAATTATATATATAATATATATATATTTGCTATATGAATGTAACGTATGGTTCTAACTAAACAAAAATAAATTCCAAAGAAATTCGTGGTATGTATTACAAGCGGATCAAAATAAACATTCATTCAGAAGAAAACAAATTCCGTTCATAATAAAGATGATAATGGTGATTTTTTTATTGTATATTTTGTTTTATAAACCAGTGGTATACATTACGCGCCACTATAGGATTTTAGTACAAAATTTTATTATGATCAAAATTATTTCTTCTGTCATTATCAAAATTTATTTCGAGATATAATACCCATTTATATGATCTGCTCATAGAAAATTGCATATATGATTATATGGCTAGAACTAATTAATTCAAACCATAGCGAATTAACACGATTTATCATGATAGTATCTAGTTTTATTTTATGTCATCATGAAAAATGAAGATGCTGGCGTTGAAGATGATAATACTAAATAGAGCCGGCTTTCGCGCAACACGCATTCACGACGGTCAGTAACATTGAATGATTTCATGTTACATTTAAAAACGAATTATTAATTTATCACGCGAGAGGTGAGACTTATGTATTTTTTTACAAAGAAAAATATTACATATATTATCAATTTATAAGTGTAATTTATTACATTGTCCTAAGCTAGGATCAAACATAATTTAATTAATTTAAATGATGTTATTGATTTATCAAAGAAAAAAAATTAAGTAAGGAAGGCTCTATTCTCTAGTGTTTGTGATGAGAAGACAAAGAGAACAAATTAGAAATCAACATGTCATGATCCTCATAATCTTCATCACTATACAGTATGAGATCATTAGTATCTTATTATTTAATTGATTTATTAACGTCATCCACGTTGTTTTAAACTTTTAATAATGTGGTTTGTAGTTAGTATATTATTAATAGTTTAATACTATATGACACAAAACATGACCATAAGAATCGCATCACTGGTTTTATTATTATTATTATTATTATTATTATTATTATTATTATTATTATTATTATTATTATCACTGTTCTAATTTAAAAGGAAATAGACATCAAAATACTATTAATTTCTTCACTAGACTTTAAGTTTACATAATTTTTAAAAAAAAAAATTAAAAAAATATATATCAAATTTACCCTTAAAATTTAGTCACTTAATTTGGAAAACTTATAATCTAAAATTTAGACACTAATATCATGTCATTTGGACAATTAATGTCCTAAAATGTGGACAATTGTTGTCCTAAATATGGAATTAATCTCCTGAAATTTGGACATTAATACCCTGAAATTAAAATGATGGGTTAAGAGTAGGGTAAACTAGACCTAGAATTTTTAAAAAGCCTATTTTGACAATTACAAAAACTTGGACTCTTGAAGGAATTAATAATGCTTTAGAGCCTATTGAGTGAAGTTTCTCAATTTGAAATTATTGTAAATTACTAATTATTTACTCGTCCAAACCACCCCGTTTTCTCCGTCAAAATACATGGATTTTTTTATTTTTCGTGGAGGATTTGATATAGTAAATGGGGTTCTCGAGAAAATTGGCTTCTAAAAAATCGAACCATAACATGAAGAGGGTTTTTTTTTTTTTTTGGATAATCTAATACAAGTGGAAAAAATTTCAAATTTAAAAAATAATGTTCGATCCCAGTTTTACGTCTACTAGAATGACTCACACGTTCATTTTATCACTGGAAATAACCTCTATAAATTAATACTATTGGGACTAGATGATTTTATTATTTTATTGAGAAATTTTTTAATCATGTTAGTTAAGAAAAGGAGATTAATACAAAAATATTATTTTATTAAAATTATTATTTTATCGAGTATTAATTTATTAAGATTGTCATGTTGGTAACATCATCAATGTACTTGTGGCTATTAGTAAGTGTGACCTTATATATAGAATGCACATCTATATATATATAAAAGGAAGATATATATCACCAAGATGACGTGACACAATACGATGTAAGTAATTCTTATGTCCTAATTTTTCCTAATTTTCTATTTTTTTTAAGTTAAAAATCAATACAAAAGGAACTTCACCTCTTGATGACACTTAAATGTCATGTAACATGTATGACATTAATAGAAAGAAAGAAAAATTAATAACCATAAGTGAATGGGCATCATGATGTATATAAATCATTTCACATTCTACAAAACGTTCACAATTTCACATAGGTAAATATATTATTAATTATAAAAGGAAAACCCAAAAGTCTTACATTGATAGAACAATCTGCCGTTCATATTTCCTTAAAGAATTAAAACAAAAGAATTTACTTAAATCCTATAAGACAAATAGTCATTCAACAATTAGTAACATTAAAATAAATATTTATTTTCTTCACATCTCTTTCCCTCATCAATCATCTATATACCATCTATATATTGGTTTCTTTGAAGCCATACTTATAGATTGGTTTCTTTGAAGCCATACGCCAAGCTTCCATCTTTATTTTCATGTTTTAACTTGAATTTTTATGCTTATATTATAGCTTTAATGACAAGTGTATGTTCATAGTTTTTTTTGCAGTTTTTTTGCATTTCAAGCGTTGATACAATTGATTTCTCATGAAATCTGGAGGTATTGAAAATTAAGTAGACCAAAGAAATATCTGAAAGGTTTGTAGATGTACAATATTTTTTTATATTTAATAAATCTATTTTTATCATATCATTCTTCTCAATTTTTTGAATTCATCATCTATGGACTATTTCATTCCGAAACAGGATAAATGAACGGATAATTTTACAGATGATTATACAAATTTACACCTTTTAATGGTGCTTCATCTAGGGTTTTTTTTTTCCATTCAAAAATCATTTCCATACAAAAGATACACATTTTTAATAATAAAGACTAAATATAGAAATATCTGTTTTTTTAAGTTGTCGAGATTTAATAATAGCAATGCAATCTATATATTATAAAAGGAAGAACTACAAGATGATGTGGCAAAGTAAAATCAAAGGATTGTATCATATCATTCTTCTCAATTTTTTGAATTCATCATCTATGGACTATTTCATTCCGAAACAGGATGAACGGATAATTTTACAGATGATTATACAAATTTACACCTTTTAATGGTGCTTCATCTAGGTTTTTTTTTTTTCCATTCAAAAATCATTTCCATACAAAAGATACACATTTTTAATAATAAAGACATAATATAGAAATATCTGTTTTTTTAAGTTGTCGAGATTTAATAATAGCAATGCAATCTATATATTATAAAAGGAAGAACTACAAGATGATGTGGCAAAGTAAAATCAAAGGATTGAGAAATAGATTTTTCTTAGAAGAACTACTAAGTGTTGCGACACAATAAAATCAAGCATTGAGAAATCTATTTTTCTTAGAATTTAGATTTTTTTATATAAAAATCTTATCATTAATAAAGTCTCATTTATCTTTCAATAACAATTAATTTTGTCTCTTCATTTTATTGGAATAAAAAAAGTCATCCTTGGGAAGTGAAAAGCATCCATAAGTTCATGGATATGAAAGGACATAGATTCACCATTCATGAATCTTATTGTGGTGTGTTTTTTTTCTTCTTCTCATATTCATATTTTTACTTTTATTTTTAGTTTTTTTATAGTGGCTATTGGTGATGCTTTTTTTGATGATAGCTTCGTCTACAATTGGTGATGATACATATCTCCTTCTCTACAAGTCAAAGGATTTTTTTATATATACATTATATAGCTAATTGTGTATATAAATAATGTTCTTTTTCTTCTTATTAATTTCACGTTCAATACATTTGTTATAGGTGATTCTTTTGGCAGCAGCTTTCACAGTAAGCTTTTGGTACCTCTTTCTTTGCTCAACGGGGAACGTGTTATATATATATATATATATATATATATATATTTACAAATATCATATCATAAATTTGATTGACAGTTTAAAGTTTAACACATGTTTCACGATGCGTTCTTCGTAAAAAATATGTAAATTGTATTGGAATAACATCGATAAATTTATCAATATATACATATATGCAAGTATGACGGTTCTTTTTTTTCTTTTCTGTAAATGGTTGTTATAGAAAGAAAATGGTTTTGTTGAACAAATTAGTCGGCAGCAAGGACACATTGCCGGCCAAGCAGTACATAGCCGGCGGTCGTGATTTAAGGTGGCGTAATAGCTTCGTAGGGCTCAACTTCTGGAATTCTTCACTGTGCATAGAGAAGCCTCGGTAAATATATTTTCTGAGCTTTTATGTATGTATAATTACATATATATATATATATATATATATATATATATATATACATTGATTAGGTTGCAATATATATTTTCAAACTACAATCAAACATATGTGCAAAGTTTCCCAAAAAAAAATATGTGCAAATTATAATATCGCGTGCATGTTTCAAACTCAATACCAACAAAATGTTGATTTTTTTTTTTTTTTTATAGTTATCACGATGCTACTATTGGTCTTGCACTCTTGATTATTGTTAAAAGTCAATAATAATTTCTAATTAAATTTGCTACATTTTTGTTATTGATTTGCTATGTTTCATGAGTCAGATACTTTCCAATAAATCCTCCATGTTAAGCTTTAAATAGTTAGCTAAGTATTCATGGACTTTGTTCAGATTAAAAAAAGGGAACTTAATCTAACTAGCTTTGTTAAACGTTTAAAATTGTCAAAATAGCCACCGTTTGACTAATATTGTGCTATAGCCAATAAATCACATTAACTGATATAAAATGACTTATCTACCCTTATTATTAATAATAATTAATATTAAATTTTGAAATAACAAATTTATTAAAAAAATTATTTTAATAATTAATAATTAGTACGAATTTATTTTAATTTTTATAAAAAATTAATAAAATAATAAATTAGGAAACAAATATTTAAATTCCAAATTTAAAAATAAATTTCAAATTATTTAAATATAAAAAACGTTTTTCACTTAAAATAAGAATTCAAATTTCTTAACAAAAAATAATTCGAATTAACTATATTAATTATTTAAAACAATTTGAATTAAAAAACATTAACCAAATTAACAATTCGAATTAACATACATTTTACACGAATAAATCAATAAACCTACATTTACAATTCGAATTAACATACATTTTACACGAATAAACCAATAAACCTACATTTACCATTCGAATTACCATACATTTACAATTCAAATAAACACGAATAAACAGAAATTACACGACAAAATCAGAGAAAAAATCGCCGTCGACCTCCATAAATCCCAGCAAGACCGAAGACAATATCTTCCTCCACCACTCTTTGGTCCCACCACCCACCCAGTTCATCGACCACCACCGCTATAGCCACTCCCACGAGGATCCTCCCTTCTCGCTTCCGGAGATCGTCATCTTCCGATCGTCCTCGTCCTCCGCCGTTTGTCACTCCTCCTCCGACAACGACGACGTCGCACCCCGCGTCCCCGATGAACCCGAATTGCACCTTTGATGGGAACCCGGCGGCGGCGGCCGCCGCGAAAGCGGTCTTCATCAGCCCCGAGGCGCACATCTCGACGCAGTTCTACACCTTCAACGGGGAGTCACACGCGCTGATGATCCGCTGTCTCGTGGAGCGTCGCCTCGCCGCGCCCGCCGATATCTGCACCACGACGCCGCGGGCCGTGAGAGAGAGGATACAGTTCCTTTGAAATTCACGAATTAGAGATGCTGTAATATACTCTTTCCCATAACTTCTCATACCAGACCAACCTACTGAAATGCAAATAGGGATAAGAAATGTGGTCAATATCACGAAGAATAAAGATATATTGTCTATACCCAAATAAAAATTGATGTTTTCATAAGGAAGCCATCGAACGCTTTCCACAAATTGAGATTTGGCCGTAGAAGGATCGAATTGTATATTCATTTCATCTTTTAAGGAAAACACTGATTCAAAATCGAGAAGAAGATACGGTGAGAGCTTACTAAAGTGGGACTCCGAGGAGCTCGATTCTGGTTGCGAGAAGCCATAGCTGAAAAGTGAAGCTTGTGGAGGGAGCTATGGGTTGCAATCACGTGGATCGGCTCTCGAAATTGAATGCAACAATGGAGAAAGGAGTTTACGGGCAGTATAAATGTAGTTTGGTAAGAGATAAATGATGCTTTAAATTTGTTGCTTCTTCTTATAAGAGTAGGTGTTTACCACTAGATTTCATTGTTTATAATACTTTTAGTGAACAATCTTATCATTATTATTATTATTATTATTATTATTATTTTTTTTTTTTTTTGTAATTTTGGTTGTGGAGTTTGGTGAATATTGGCGACCTTTTTTTTATGATAGAATTGTGAATTTAATCTTACTTTCAGAAGCGAAAAATGGTTGGGCTCTTCTCTACGATAGATGCTCGGATATGACCATTCTATTGCAAAAAATATAGCAGATATGACATATATATGAATTGGGTATGAGTTCGCCCTTTGACCATCAATTAACACAAAATTAAACAATTATTTTCAGTTAAATATATTTAAAAATTATTACTTGGTGAATATACAAATGACTTAGTAGAGAACTCTAAATATTTTTGAAATATTTAATTAGATAAACAGTTGAATGTTTTTTTAATTGAGAATCAAGTAATAGAAGAACAAAAAGGAGAATTGGTAAGTTGACAAATGACAAGTGGTAATTTGAATATTTAAGTAAAGACATTATTACATTCTATTATAAGTATTTATCTATTTATTATACGGGTCTTGTATTATTTTGTCTATTCATAGATTTTTTTAATTATTTATTTTCTTAAACAAAGTTGCCATTTATGTTTTTTTGCAAAATTTGCATACGTAGATAAATCTTTTTCAATTCATTACTCAAATTGTATAGTATTGGTATTTTTCTTGATAGAAAGTTTTAATTCTATGGAGTTATATATGGTATATTATTAAAATTTGCTATTTTGTTTTATTTGTATTCTTTCACCTGTACGTAATGTTTTATTATTAATATACAACTCAATCATATAATTTACTTTATTAAATTTGGACATACTTCCTCATTCTTATATTTTCTCTGTTATTTTTGTAAGTAATATTTTAGTTAGGCGTTTATTATTTTTTTAAATTAGAATATATCTACTCATATTATATGATGATTATAAGCGTAACATTGATAAATCAACAACTGTTAGTTCCGCTGGGACATAATTGTTTCGATTGTAACACATAATTTGTAAAATTAATTCATCCAACATTTTCATCTAACATTAGACGAGATATTTTATCGCCACCGCTTCGCGCGGTGTAATCCACTGATAGTAATTGTGGAAAACCAGCCACGTGGCAGAGTCATACAATGAATGCTATATCTCTTCATTGGTTTATAATTTCTAACACTTATCTTCTTTCTCAAACAAAGGGCCACCAATTTTTGGCTTGTTCGTTTGCTCAAACTTTCACGTCAGAGTGTTCTATTAGGGTAATTGACGATAATACCCTTAAATCTTGCACGTTCACGCAATTTGTTTGTTTGAATTTTAATTTTAAGCAATAATGCTCTTGTATTTTTAAAAAGTGGCGTATTATTCCTACATTTACGAAATGACTTGTTTGAGAGAATTTGCACCAACAACAAATTTCAGGAGATACTCCTCCTACCAATTGCTCGTTTTAATATGAAAATCTATATAAAAAAAAAGGATGAATAATTAATTTATATCATATTTACTAGGTCATTTTTTGTCAAGTTATAAATATTGTAAGAGGTATTAACGGTATATATCTTCAAATTGCACTTATACATTTTTTTTTTCTTTAGCGACTCGTACCCCGAACATATAATTTTATTATCAGTTATCGCCTACTACGTATGCAGGCGTTAAGCGTCATATAGAATAGACCCCAACTCCTGCCACATCACCCTCTATTGTCATGTCATCGCGCACTAACAAGTTTTTTACTAGAAAAGAAATATGTTATTTTATTTTATTTTATAAACTATTAATTTGAATCTGTACACCATATGTATATGTTGGATATATTGAAAATACATCTAATTATACAATGTTCCAATAAGAAAATGTGCATTGGCGAGAATGTTCGTGGATATTGGTAAAACTCTCAGATTATGTATGTGTTTATATATAGAATACATTAATGAATGAGCTGAAGCATGTAGTTGAACTGAATATATGTGTTGAAAATAATTGTAGTTAAATAAAATTGAGATAGCATCGAGTGGGTCAAAATGTCAAACACTCGAGACGAACGCTCTATCTAATTACCGGGATATGTTCCGACGTTAAAACGTTACGTAAAACGGTCATGTTGATTATGTCCGTTATGAATATTGAATTCAATTTATTACGTTTCGGATTAATTGCAATTTATTATTAGCCGTTATAGAATTGATTGCTAATCAATTCAATGTCTTAATCCCGCGTCTATAAATTGAGGTGACCTCGACCCTTTTGACACACCACAATCGAAAATCACTTTCCGAAATCTCTCTAGAAACTATGAGTTTGCTTCCCGGTTTTTCACTCCGCAAACTCAAATTTTCATGCTTCCCATCGTTTTATGTCGTGAGTCTTTCGGTAACGGAGTTCAAGAAGTTTCAGTTCGCCGGTGAACTTCGAAGTGCTACGGAGTTCTCGGTTATCCCGTTATATCCTGGGAAGCTATCGCCTAACGAACCTCAAGCACGTAGAGGAGGCGAATCAAGCTTTAAGGAGAGCGTCCAACGCGTCTCGGGAATTGCTTACTGTTTTTCTGTTTTACAGGATCAAGAACACATGATCGGATAAAAGCTACAAGCCGATGTTCGTCAAATCCAAGAATCTACACGATAAGTATTATGGAATTTATTTGCCACTATTTTTGTTCACATCTGTTTCTCATGAGTATCATTATTTATAGAATATATCCAACAATATGCACGTTGCGAATTCAACTACGTCTATTATCTCCGTTATCTTTATGTCATCGAATTTGCAAATTCGACCTTATTCAAAGATCCTAACGAACCATACATTCTAAAATTGATTGTCGAAATAAATAAAAACAATGAAGCTCTAATTTTTCTTGGGCTCTTAGGTCTCAAACAAATTTGGTAGATAAGATCTTTTCGGTTCTTGTGTGCATCATAACAAGGACAATATCAATCTGTGACGATCATTGTTTCAGGTGTTGTTTTCAAGCTGATATGAAACATCTAGTTGATATGCAACTTTCTTATATTATATATATTGTATTATATACATTTATCTGGTTAGGATTTAATCTCACTTTATTATCGGCAGGACAATATTATTATATTACAAGAGAGTGAGAGACTATAATTTCATTCTCACTGGAAATTAGTTTTTAGCTATGATGTCTAAAATTTCGCAAAGGGAATTCGATTCTTATCTGAGTTGACACTTGAACGGTAAGAAAGCAACGAAGCTCAAAATAATATAAATAAAAATAAAATATTTTATTATTAAGCTATTAATTTAAACGTGCCATATAGTAATGTGCTACCGTGTAGTTAGAGAATTGCTCATAACAAAACGATCTCAAGTGAGCACGACATAAAGTAGTGCGTGTATATATATATATATTTAAAGGGTTACTGACGACGAAAATACCTAAAGTTTGGTGAAAGAACATTTTGTGTACCCAAAGTCTAAAAGTGGCGGCAAATGTGGCGTTGACCACTCCATTATCGTAGCGCAGTTAACTTACCCGTTAACTCTGGCCACATGGACAAACATGGATTGCTGAAATATAAAATTTTGCCACGTGGACGAGCCCACATCAGTCCTGTTTACGACAAAACAACGAATTAAACCCCTAATTGGGCTCGTCCACGTGGCAAGAAATTGCTATGTCAGCTAGGGGTGAGCATTTTAAACCCAACCCGATGGCCCAACCCAATCCGTTAGAGACCTGACCCCAATCTAACCCGCTCAAAATTGGGTTGGATCGGGCCGGACCCGACTATAATTCGGGTCGGGGTCGGGGTCTCCGATCCGACCAATATAATTAATATATATTTCATATTAATTTTTATTCAAGTAGTGCAATCTTTAGTCTTTTAAAATTTCTCATTCTCAATTTTATTTTCATTCAAAGACCGTTCAATCTTCTCATTTTCATGTTTTACATTGTTTAGTGTATGTTTGTTTGGGGTATTTTTACTTGAATTTTTAGTTACGTTGATGTATTTTTTTCATATTATTTTTTGTTATATAAGATTAAATTTTAATTAATCGGGCCATGGCGACCCAAACCAACCCAACCCAATTTTTCATCGGGTTGGTTTGGTTCGGGCATTAAAAAAAATTGGGTCTGATCGGGCCTTTTTTTGGGAACCCGAAGTGAACGGGTTGGGTCCATAAAAAGCATCGGGGAGGCCCAACTCAACTCATGCTCATCCCTAATGTCAACAACCCACGTTTGTCTACGTGGCTAGAGTTAACGGGTAATTAAGTTAAATGCGTTACGAGAATAGAGTGGTCAATGCCCTAAAATTGACTTTGGGTACTTTTACCACCACTTTTAAACTTTAGGTACACGAGAGGTTCGTTGACCAAACTTTGGGTATTTTCACTGTCATTAACCCTTTTTAAATTATCATCTTTCTAAAGTTAAAGTCACGAAAAATCGTTAAAATTTTACGGAACACTCGATTTATATGAGTCTTTCATTATTATTTTTATTTATTTATTTATTATTGTCTCGAATTTTGTGAGAATCCGATCCTAACAATTCATGAACAATAAGGTTATTGATTGTTTTACGGTTAGTCTATTAATTTAGTATTTTGAATCCACTGAGCAAGGTTCTAAATATCCGGATATGTCGTCGTTATATCAACGACGTGCCCAGAAAATGAGAAGCGCGAAGCGATAGCTGTAGGAAATCAATATATCAATTTCTTCCCATTTATTCGTCGGCAAGCGATATATCCGTAAAATGGAGAGTGCAAAACAACATCGATATTGGCATTTAGAACCATGCTTCATAGTTATATTCGTACTTCGTACTCTATTTCGTATTTATGTTCGTACTATATGACTTTATTAGGATACTTAGCTTATTTTATGTTATGCTGACATTATGTTATGAGTTATGACTATTCTGTTATATGATTGTGTTATATTATGATTTATGAGTGTGTTTTGTAGGCTATAACTATGTGTCATATTTATTTAAATAAGTAAATTAGAAACTATATAAAAATATGATTGAAATACTAAAAATATTTTTTGGAATATCCGTCGATATTTCGATAGGCAAGCGATATATCCGTGAAATTTGTGCGGTATTATCGGCAAGCGATATATCCATTTCTTTGGATTTATCCATCGACATCGGCAAGCGGTATATCCGTACAATGGAGAGTGCGAAACGACATCGATATCGATATTTAGAACCTTGCCGCTGAGTACTTAATTGAAAAATTATATTAGAGTAATTCGTGAAATTGCTTTCTCAGTATTTCACATGATTTTTGAAGGCGAGTTAATGTGTTATTTAAAAAAAAAAAGTGAATTAATTTTTTATATTGTATTAAGAATATTAACGACGACAATTTTTATTTTTTTAAAAAAGAAAATTACAATAAATACAAATTTCAACTATTATTAAAAAAAAAAAAAACAATGTCGAGTCTTAACCATAGATTTGATCATCAAAATAGACTTTAACGTCTTTAATTTTTTTTGTTTGTTGGGAAAATTCTGATATACTATGCCTCAGCCTGGACCACATAGCCACTAGCATCTCGCCACGTGTACGCATGCGGCGAATCGATTACGTTGCGTGTTCCACTAGTAAGCAGCGACGGGAAGCTGCATAAGTGCCACGTAATTTAATTTTTAATAGCAGATTTTTATATATATAAACTATACTGGTCAATTTGTTTGAAAAAGGCCAAATAAATGAAGTCATTGTATGAATTATTAATGAAAAATGGAAATGAATCCCAATATTATATTAAGAAAAAAGTTTAAGAGATTCGATTGGTTAATTAAAGAACATGATTATTTTTTCTCAATTCATATTCAAGTCTATATTATATCTTGTCTTATTCTTACAATTTGCAAAAAATAAAATAAAATGACAAGTGGATATTAATAAATAAAAAACGACAAAATATGTCTATTTAGCATCATCTAACTTTTTTGTAATAAGTGTAATTATGTATAATCTATGATGCTAAGGACTACCAAATAAAAAAAAAAATCTTTTGATTATGTGGCATACACGAATAGTTGAAAATGTGGAATAATTAGAACAGACAAGCTGTGTTGGTACACTTAATATATTTCAAATTTCGTGGTCGTTTATTTGGGTCATTATTACCAATATAGAGTTAGCAAAAATTGATAAAAATAGATGAAGGTCAAAATAAATTTGATTACAAAAATCTATGGATAATATTTTTCACTTTTTTCGGTATATTTTTTATTACAAAAATTATAATAATAACTAAATTCGCTCACTATTTTTTTTTTTTTGGTTTTATTAGTCAGAAACCATTCCAGCTATATAAACATGAATAAATCCACTTATGTTTTATTTTTCTATCAGATTTAACAAATATAAGCCGAAGTAAAAAATAGAGATGTGAATTAAGTCATATTTGATTGGAAAAACGACAAAAGTAAGGCACCATTTCAAGACTAAATGAAAATTTTGCAACAAATATGCATATTTAGAGAACAAACCTACTACCAAAATACATGTTTGCTTTTAAAAATATTAATTTCAAGAAATCATAAACCTTAGATAATGCACATCGAAGAAATTAATGAAATTAATGATTTCTCCAAAATTAATAGTATTTAGCGTTAATTTTTCAAACCCTTTTGGTATTTAAAGTTGGTTTTTCAAATATTTTTTTTATATTTATGCCATTAATATCACATCAAAATATAACAAATTTTATTATTTTATAGTATTACTCACAGCGCCTGATGTTAGAGTATACTTTTTTTTTTATACGAGAGCGGCTGATGTTGAGTATACTTTTTTTTATACGAGAAATTATAATAAATAGTCACATTTATATGTTTACATTGCATTTTAGCAAATTTAATATTTTTATTTGCAAAATATCCAAACATTGACTATTTTGTCAATGATTATAATGGTTATAAATATAATGATTAATATTACAATTTTTATAATGGTTAATAAGCTATTTTACAAATATTAATCAAACATTGAATATTTTGTCAATTTTAAACTACCAAATTGGCTATTTAGTTTAACCTCCTTTTTTTATCTGCAAAATCACTTTAAAATATTTGCTTACATAGCCAGAATGTAAGACAATCTTCTTAATATGTACACTTTTTTTTTTCTTCTTAATGTGTACATATTTGCTTACAAATTTGCTTGACCAACATTAAAAAAAAAAAAAAACCTATATTGCAACCAAAAGTACAAAAGATCCAAGAGTTATTTGCTTAACAACGAGAGCTTGAGATGCCTGAAGAAGCATCAGCATTCAAAGGAGATATGAATTTTGCGGTATTAGCATTCCTTATACTTGCCTTCTGATTTCCAACTCGATTTTATACTTCTCGAGATCTCCAAACGGGTATTGTGATTCAAGCTTGTACTTCTTGATGCAGTCAGTAAACCTTCTCGTTGCAGCTATTTCCCTGTTGAAGTCCTGTTTTTTAATTTTATCAATTCGGAAAGTTCAGTGAACATGCAAAATTTAAAACGTATATATTATGTGAAAAAAGAAAGTTACATCTGCCGAATGCAGCTTGTTGGTGCAGAAGATTCCTCTCATGGCGTACATATGGTACTTCAGAAGATCGACGGGCCTGAATTCGTCCAGCAACTCAAACTCGTATATATGTTCAATAGCCTCGAGAATAAGATTCTTTTGTATGAGATTTCTTATAAGATCTGTCGAAAAAACATCAAGACGAAATCCTGATTCAGCATTATATCCGCAGACTTGTGTAAAGTTAAGACAGGATAATGTGCACACCTGACACTTTGTTTTGCAGGCCAAGAATCCGACACAAACTAGGAGTCGCTTTGTGGTAATTTGCAGACAATAAAAGATTGAGGAGCTCGTCCACCTCGTAGTTAGACACGAGTCCGTACAATGCAATAAAGAGCAAAAAACCATACACGTTCGAAGGAGCCGCATCCATTTCCCTCCAATCATTCGCCATCTTCTGAGCTTCGTCTTTCACACTGAGGCTAATCTGTGGAGAAATGATATTAAGTTGCTCTAGCAACAGAATTCGGCTATTTCTGACTTTGTCCAACGACAAACTCTTATCGAAATCTAGAGTTGAGTGCAGATTTCCGGGCATTGCATCCAAAACGAGCTTTGCTGGATCCACTGCATGTTTCAAGGCATCGTGAATCGAGTTTTGAAGGTCATGATCGTCCATGTGGTCATACAGGAACATTGTCAAGCTCTTCCCATCCATGTTGGCACAAAATGACTTGAGCTCGGGCCGCAGGCTGGTGGACGGAGAAGCCGAAAAATCCACTTCCTTCTCTTCCTTACGTGACAACAAGTTCAAGCCCTTTCCAAGAACACTGGCACATAATGACTCGAAACGGGGCCAACGGCTTGTGGATGATTCAACCTTACTCGCTTGGCTTTCGAACTTTGAATAATTCTTTGGAGGTGGTTCAATCTTTACATTCGCTTGGTTTTCTAACTTCGGATCTTCCTTTGGAGATGGTTGAACGTGAACCTGAGCTTGGTTGTCTAGATTCGGATCTTCCTTTGGAGATGGTTCAACTTTCACCTGAGCTTGGTTTTCTAACTTCGGATCTTCCTTTGGAGATGGTTGAACGTGAAACTGAGCTTGGTTGTCTAGATTCGGATCTTCCTTTGGAGATGGTTCAACTTTCACCTGAGCTTGCTTGTCTAGCTTCGGATCTTCCTTCGGAGATGGTTCAACCTTTACTTGGGCATCGACTTTAGTGCCAGCTTTACAATCACAAATTAAACAGTAATTTCAGAAAAATAAATAAATTAAATGATGGCTTTTGGTTCACATCTCTAAAACACTTCTATTGTCTTCACAATCACACAAATCACGACGCGTAGAGTTTTGATTTTGTTGAAAAAATACGAGTGTACTTACCGAGGGACACAGGAGGGATTGACACGTTCGTAATTTGATGAACTTTTAGATTTTTCTTCTTTTCCAGCTCCAAGATTTGGTTCTCAAGCTTCTCCGGTGGATATTCTAATTCAAGTTTGTATTTAACAACGTATTCAATCACAGTCCTAATGCCGGCTATTTCTTCATCTGCAGCCTGACCGGGAAGCAAAATTTACGCTCAAGTTGAATTTTACACGAGAAAATAAATATATCTATAAAACAACTACAAGTACCTGTTGTAAGTTTTGTTTTTCTCTTTGCGCGTCAATTCTCTGCTTAAGAAGTTTTAGATGATCCTTCAGAAGATTAACTGGCGGGAACTTTCTGACCAAGTCATGTGCATAGACATAGTCAACAGCACCAAGCAACACCGTCTTTCGAATAAGAACTTTAACGAGATCTGCCATACATAAATATGAGAATTAACAAAGAAAATCATATACAACTGAAAAGAGTTTAATATTCAATGCATAAAAGAAAAAAGATGAAGCTATTGAATTGAGCATTGCAATTGCTTATGTGGATGTTCTACCTTCTGCTTTGCGTGCGAAACCGAGGGCCTTGAGTAATCGCGGATTTGCTTTATACCGACTAGCAACTACCAAAAGGCCAAATAGCTCATGTTCCTTGTACTTTGATTTTATTTTATAACTCGCTACAAAAAGCAGAAATCCATATGCAATCACGGGGCTCTGATACATCTGTGCGAAATTTGATCCCCTGTGACTTGCCAACTTGAAAGCCTCCTCTTTCAAGCTAGGATTGATTTTTGGCGATATGGCCATAAGTTGTTCCAACAGAAGAATGGAGCTCGTTCGAATTCTATCTTTTGAAAGACTCTTATGTGACTCGAGTTGCGGACTTAGAAAACCTGCCATTGTGTCCATAACGAGCTTCGCTGGATCCGAAGCCTTTTTTAGAGCACCACGGAGCTCGGTACTCCAATCGTGCGAGCCCAAGTACTCATAGAGAAACAGCTTCAAGTTGTTCCCGTTCATATCGATGCAGAGACATTCGAGCGCCTCATAATTGCTGTTATTTGCAGTAGCTATCATGTGAATTAAATCTAGCTCTTCTTTCAAAGTTTGAGAACCAACGTTGCTGTTTGCTAACCAGACATAACAATTCCAACACGGAGTAGACGTTAGATTATTATACCGAGCATTAATAGCGGTGCCGGAAAATGTATCCAAGTTTTATTTGTAAAAGCCGAAGTACCAAGTTGAGTAATAGTGTAGGACCAGAGTTCTGTCTCCATTTTGTGACTCCCGTTTGTTTATGGTAACATGTTATCGTATCCCCATATATTGAAAAAGCTAATAAAGGTGTGTAAATAACACGTGATAAATGAGAATACACTGACATGTCACTATAAATTAACGGGAAAGATAGAATGGAGACGGTATACATAGACCCTACACTTTTATGTGACTTGGGTTCTTTGGCCCTTACAAATGAAACTTGAGTACATGACTGTTAATTTTCTCTAAACTTGGGCTTATTTGCCGCTATTATCTCTTATACAGATTTCTACATGATAATTTAATACTAAATTTGATGACTATATGAGTTTCTAGGTAAATAATTACAAGAAGATATTCAACAATGAACTACCTTCATTCTTGAATATTCACTGTAGATACCAACAAATACAAACATCCATTACATAATAGCGGCAAAAATACACAACTTTGACGAAAGATTGCACTGTAATACCTAAATTCGAAGAATGACGGTAAAAATACGGAAATTGCTAAACTCCCTTTTATACCATGACAATTTCAAAACCAGTCACTGCATTATTCAAACAATAGCAAAAGAAATTGAATCAACAAACATACCGAGATCGTTAGCAAGTAAACAAGATTCCTCAATTCCGACCGGCCTAGCCGGACGCCCGAGATTCCGAAGAACACTCGAGATTCCGCCGCAATCGAATTCATCAACCAGATCATAGGCGCTTACGAGGAGCAGGAACGCCATCACCTCCGAAACCCCATTCCGCTCCTTTCCCTCGATTTCAACTCCCCATCGGCGCGCCAAGCTCGCCGCCTCCGCCTTCACCGCCGGCGAAATCCTCGGCCGCAAATTCACCAACTGCTCCAACAGAAGCACAGAGCTCCTCTTTCTGACATTACTCAGCTCGGCGTTCTCGCAGAAGAGATCTCCGACAGTGTCAAGGACCAACTTTCCTGGATCCTCGGACGACTCGAGTTCTCGACGAACACTCTCGCACAGCTTTTCGTGATCAGACAAAGACTCGCTCACGAAATCCAGCAACTTCGCCATATGAGATCCCGAGCTAGGACGATCGCGATTTGGGTTTTACTTTCTGTGGATGATCGAAAGAAATGGTTCGAGGAGAATTGGTAAAGAAGTCTTCTTTGAGAGACTGTTGGAGTCACCTTTGTTTATGGTTTTAATAAATAAAAATATTTATTTATGTTGGGAAGAACCAGAAACCACTTTTTTGGCGCCCATTATTTATTGATCATAAAGGCTTAATTAACGAAATATTGATTTTGTACAAATCTGTTAAAAAATTACCGGTAATGGATATATTTTAACGTGTAGATCATCATTGCTATAAAAAATTCTTTTATTTTGTATGTTTCACTTTCGACATAATTCTCACAAAAATATTTAAGGTTTTCAGCTGTACAACTTTAATACTCAACGTTAAAATTTGGAGTAAAAATCACTAACGAAATTAAATTCAAACGCTTCCGAACACCCCCTAATCCGCTCATGTTTATAATGAAAAAACACAAGGACCGAATTTGTTCATGTTTATTTTCCTATCAGATATAACTCTCTTGAACCAGATTCACTCATTTTTTAACCATTTCAAGAATTGAAGAAAAATTTGCTCCAAATAATCATTTTTGAAACACAAACCTATTACAAAAATACATGTTTACTTTCACAATTAGTATTGAAATTATAAACATTCTATTACTCTGTTTTGGCCATGGCAGAAATTTAATGAGCTCTATAAATTGGGAGTGACAAATCACAATCTTCATATACAACAATATATATATATATGAAAAGAAAATCTCAAAGATGGTGTGGCAACATGAAAAGCAAAGATTCTCACATCCTATTTTTTGTAGATTTTCTCATTTTTGTAATTAAAAAATATCTATTTAGTGTCTCGTTTAATTGATTCTTTATTTATGAATTAAAGAGATATACAATTAATTCATAGGTTCTGAATGTATATTGCTTTTAATAGGTGTTTTGTAATCGATTCATTTTCCTTCTAAAATACACACGGTTTCTTCTAAAATTAAATTAAATTTATAGTTTTTTTATTCATCTCCTAACGTAATTAGCTCAAATTGATTACAAAATTTTATTGCTTTTTAATAGTTGTTGTTCTAATTGATTTATTTATGAATATAAGCTGAATAAATTATGCCTATGATGCTTTATTTTGTTTTGAAGTAGAGGTTTCATAGTGAGTCTGTGACTAAAATTACGACAAAAATACCAAACCTTTGGTCAACCTGCCTCCCGTGTACCCATCTTTTAAAACTGGCGGCAAAAATACTCAACGTGCGTTGACCGTGACTTTGGCATAAAACATTAATTTTTCAGTTAACATTCGCAATGTGGCCGTTAGCGGCAAAAATACCCAAACTTTTTTTTTTGAAAAATAAAATAATTTTTAATTTTTTTGAATTTATATATTTTTTTATTTACTTGATTAGTGATAAATACTTGAATTCCAAATACATAAAATAACACAAAAGTTAGTCAAAACATCAATTGACTAAACCTAATCATGAATAAAACAATTACATAATATTAAAGATATTACGTAGAAAAAAGTTCATTTTTTTAGTTTGTTGTGATTAAACATGGTGATGATATGATCTTCATTTATCTGTCTAATACGTGAAAAATGAGAAAATAAAAAACATATGCCAAAAGCTAAAGGTATAATAGGCAATAATCGTATACATTAATTTTGATGTATCATATTATAAAGATAGATTGTCATGTATCATGCTGTAAAGAAGTCAACCAAACGTAATTTAACAAGACAATGTAACATATAATGATATAAAAATAAAAGTTGCACGGAGAGAAAATGTTTACAAAAAATAAAACAAAACAAAACAAAAAAAACTGTTGTGCGTGTATCACTATATTTCCTTGCACCATTTTAGTGTAATCATTTAATAGTAACTTAAATATTTTACCTAATTTCAATGCGAGTGTACACATGTTATCTTCTCTGCAATTTAATTAAGAGAAATTATAATAGATAACCACATTCTAACGTTTACATTGCAGTTTAACAAACTTGTTGTTATAATTAACAAAATAGCCAATTATAATGATGTGGCATTGAAAACTAATTATTCCATTCCAAAATTGCCCCTCAACGTTTTTAAACAAATATTAAATAATAATGATTTTCCTATTAGGTGAACGTAGGATTTTTTATTGTTTGTTATTAAATTCCATAATTTTAGGTAATTTTATCTCCCTCTCTCTCATCAAACCACATCTCTCTCTTTCTCTCGGTGAGAGCTTGAGATCCATGGATGCCCACGCGACCACTTCGTCGAGCTCATCGTTCGAGATTCAGCCGCCGGAATCAACGGCGACAGCGAGGTATCGGCGGAGGCCAGCGACTCGGGCTTCACCGAGGCATGGAAGAAGGTGATCCCCAATGTCATCGAGCCTCTGAATACCCCTCTCTCCTTCATGAAGCCCCGTCCTCCGACTCCGTCGACGACCGCTGCCAAGCTCACCGTCAACTTCGTCCTCCCCTACGCCTCCGAGCTCTCCGCCAAGGAGGTCATTTCAATTTCCCCTTCTCTTTGCTTTGATTCCGTTTGTTTATTCGTCGAACCACATGGTTATTTTACGATTCAGTTTGGATCAGTGGATTGATCCGGGATTCGATACTGTGGAAATGACTTCATTTATTTCAATGTCGCTTCCTCTTTTTCTAGTTTGATATGGGTGGGATTTTTCTAGGGGCTGGTTTGATTTTCGGTACCGGCATTGGATCTAGTTACTTGAGTTAGGGTCGTTTGCTTGATCGGTGATCGGGGAAATTCGATGCTCTTTGGAAATGAATCTGGTCCTTTCTGTTTGATTAGAAGATTTCGATTTCATCTTAGTGTCGATGTGTTTGGCATATTAATTCTGGTTTATATGTTGAATTTCATGTGTTGGATTTGGTGGTGGCATTTCATCTTGGTGTCAATCGGCTCTTGTTCAGCCCGCGGGGTTTGCAGGATGAGGAGGGCAATGTCGCCGTGATCGAGATGCTGACGGTTCTGCCGTCGCCGAAGACGATTCAGACGCGCGGATGAAGACGATTCCGACAATGAGGATGACAGATTCAGAGATTGAGAATTGGGTCGGAGCGTGGCGACGATGGGTCGGAAGGCGTGGGCGGCAGCGTTGGCTCGATGGCGATTTTTTTCTTTGGTTTTGTCGTGTAATTTTTGTTTATTCGTGTTTATTCGAATTGTAAAGGTATGTTAATTCGAATGGTAAATGTAAGTTTATTGGTTTATTTGTGTAAATGTATGTTAATTCGATTTCTAAATGTATGTTAATTGGTTTATTTGTGTAAATGTATGTTAATTCGAATTGTTAATTTGGTTAATGGTTTTTAATTCAAATTATTTTAAATTATTAATATGGTTAGTTCGAATTAATTTTTGTTAAGAAATTTGAATTTTTATTTTAAAAGTTGAAAAACGTTTTTTATATTTATATTTAAATTTGAATTTTGAGTTTTTTTTTTTTAATTTGAAAATCAAATATTTGTTTCTTAATTTATTATTTTAATAATTTTTAAAAATTTAAAATAAATTCGTTTTAATTATTAATTATTAAAATAAATTTGTTAATTTTGAATTTTAATATTAATTATTATTAATAATAAGGGTAAATAAGTCATTTTATATCAGTTAATGTGGTTTATTGGCTATGACACAATATTAACCAAACAGTGGCTATTTTGACAGTTTTAAAAGTTTAAAAAGGCTAGTTAGCTTAAGCTCCCTTTAATTAACGTGCTATATATATAGATTATGCATTCAAATTGACTAAGGATATTTTGTGGAATCATCGTATAAACGTGAACTTCATTAGATTAGGAGTCGATGGTGAAATTTATGGAGTTGTATTGTTAGTTTTTAGGTAAATCATTTGAAGCGCAACCGACGACCCTAATTCATGTTTTCTTCTACTAAATCAGTCATATTTAATATTATTCCCTTGATTAAGTAATTATATTATTCTCCTTGATTATATATGGTTATCTAAATGGAATGAGATTTCTATCAAATTTGGTGTCTGAGTTGTTGTATTATGTTTATCTTTTAGATTTGTGAAATAGTAGTATATTTTTACAATCACGACATGATATACGAGTTATTGTAGATCTAAAATTTTCATCTTAAATATTATTTTGCCACTGCAGGAAGCGCGGTGCAGTTCGCTAATTATAAATCAATACTATCATTTTCGATGCATAAAAATAAAATAAAATTCTCAATCATTTCTCTACATCTTTCCGTGTGACATTTAGTTAACTTTTTATGTGGAATGAAAGAATATGTATATGTTGGTTTAGCAAACATAACCTAATAATATCCAACAACAATTATTAATTTTGATGGAGCGCCGTTCAACGGTTTTCTATAGATATTTGAACAAACTCTTCAAATTTAGAATGATTTTTTAGAACTATATTTCATTTATTCATTATTTTTTTAAAAAAATTAATATATATTTGTTCATATTAATAATAAAAAAGCAAATTATTAAGTTTTATGAATTGATATAGGTCATTTATTTATAATAAAAATAAGTTTTTAAATAAAATTACAAACTAAATTTAATCGCCGCTTCAGCGGTGCTTTTTTACTAGTTATTTACTAAATACAGCAAAAAAATTCAGACAATGTTGCAATAATCTCACTCACTCACATTACACATATTTGCCTAGAAAGCCATAATTTCAGACAATTCTATGAAAACACATATATATGTATATATTTTTATTTTATTTTACAAAAAATGATCATTCAAGAGTTTTTATTTCTATTCAAGAGTTTTTATTTCTTAGCATTGAGAGCTTCATTGACCTGCACGGAAGGAGGTACGAACTTCACGGTATCACGGAAGAGATACGAACTTCGCGGTGTTAGCATTGCTTATATTCACCTTGTGACTTTCAAGCTCGGTTATATATTTCTCAAGATCGTCACGCGGGATATCCGGTTCAAGCTTGAACTTCTCAACGAAGACCATAAACCTTTTCGCAGCAGCTAATTTTCTGTCAATGACCTACCAATCTCAATGAGCAAAGTTATTAAAATACCACACAAAATTTAAAGCGATACGATCCAAGCTAAAAGAGAATGTTACGTCTTCCGAAGGCAAGTTGGTTGCGTGTCTTGGTTTCGCATGCAGACCGTACTTCAGAAGACGTACTGGCCGAAACTTACTCGTCAATTCAAACTCATAAACGTGCTCGAAAGCCTCAAGCAGAAGATCGTCTTGTTCGAGATTTTGGATAAGAACTGAAAAGCAATCATCAAGATGAGGTTGATTGAGGAATATATGATATACTAAAAAATAAAATGTCATTCTAGGATTATGTGCTCGCCTGAAACGTCATCAATTTGCAAGCGAAGCATCCGACATAAACTAGGAGTCGCTTTGTGGTAATTCGCACGCAGTAAAAGCCCGAGAAGCCCGTTAACCTCATAGTTAGACACGAGTCCATACGCTGCAATAAATAGGAGAAATCCGTACACATTCGACGGAGCCTCATGAATTTTTCCCAAATTTTCCCTCCACTCATTTGCCATCTTCTGAGACTCCTCTTTCAAACCGGGGCTAATCTCCAGGGAAATGATACTTAGTTGCTCTAGCAGCAGAATTCGGCTATTAACGACTTTGTCCAATGAAAGATTCTTATCGAACTCTGAATCCGGGTCCGAAAATCCCGGCATTGCATCAAAAACGAGTTTTGCTGGATCCAACACACATGTCAAGATTTCACGAAGTGCGTCTTGAAGAAGATCTTGATCTTCCATGTGGTCGTAAAGGAACACTCTCATGGTCCTCCCATCCATGTTGGCACAAAATGATTTGAGCTCCGGTGATGGGCTGCAGAATGGATAAGCCGACGAGCTCACTTCCTTTTTGTCCTTACGCGACAACAAGAACAAGCCCTTTCCATAAATACTAGCACATACTGACCCCAAACAAGGCCAGCGGCTCGCGGATGACAAGCAATCTTTATCGCTCGAATTCTCTACTCGATTCTCGGATTCTATCTTATCCGCCGAAGATGATTTAACCTTCGTCGCTTGGTTGTTCAACTCTGAATATTCCTTTGGAAATGGTTCCACCTTAACTTGTGCTTGGTTGCCTAAATTTGGATCTTCCTTTAGAGATGGTTCAGCCATTACTTTGGCTTGGTTGTCTGACTTTGGATCTTTCTTTGTCAATGGTTTAGCCTTCACTTGGGTTTGGTCGTCGAACTTGGACGACTTCTTCCAATGTGGTACTCCCTTTACTTGAGCTTGGTTTTGTAACATGGAAGATTTCTTCCGATATAGTTCGCCCTTAAGTTGAGCTTGGTTTTCAGACATGGAAGACTTCCTTTGATGTGGTTCGCCTTTTCCTTGAGCTTGGTTTTCCAACATGGAAGACTTCTTCGGAGATGGTTCGCCCTTTGCTTGAGCTTGGTATTCGAATGCGGAAGACTTCTTACGATATGGTACGCCCTTTACTTGAGCTTGCGTTTCGAACTTTGGTTCTTCCTTTGGAGATATTACCCCCTTTAATGAAGCTTTGTTGTCTAAATTCGAATATTTCTCTGGAATTGAATGTTTAATCTTCACTTGGGTTAGGTCGCCTAACTTCGGATCTTCCTTCGAAGATGGTTCAACCTTCACTTGGGTTTGGTCGTCCGACTTCTGATCCTCCTTCAAAGATGGTTCAACCGTTACTTGGGCATCAACTAGAACGCTTTCTGTACAATCAAAACATAAGAAATAATTTGAATGAGAATAGTAGCCTTATATGGGGTCACAAAAAAGGTAATCACAATCGCGCTTCGAAATTTTCTTGTTGTGCAAGTTAAAGTTTAAGTGGGCTCACCGTCGGATACAGGAGCGATTGGCACGTTAATGTCGTGATGAGCTCGTAGATTGTTCTTGTTTTCGAGCTCTGATATTTGTTTTTCAAGGTCCTCTTTCGGATATTCTGATTCAAGTTTGTATTTAACAATGTATTCTAAAATAGTTCTGATAACATTTATTTCTTCATCTGCAGCCTAATCAGCAAAAAAAAAAAAATGAATTCAAGAAAAGAAAAATAAGAACATATAAAAAACAAGTACCCGTTGTAAACTGAGTTTGTCTCCCCGCTTAACAAGTTCAAATGATCCTTCAGGAGACGAACTGGCGGGAACTTTCCCGTCAGGTTATACGCATGAATATAGTCAACCGCACCAAGCACGGCCTCGTAGATAAGAATTCGAACAAGATCTGTCACACATAAACCACTAACAACGGATTTAAACTAAATTACAAGAAGCCCCCAATAAAGAGTTTAATATTCTACCTTCTGCTTTGCTTGCGAAACCGAGGGCCCTGCATAATTGTGGATTTGCTTTATACCGACTAGCAACTACCAAAAGGCGAAAGAGCTCCTGTTCCTTATATTTTGATTCTATTCTATAACTCGCTACAAAAAGCAGATATCCATACGCGATCACGGGGCTTTTATACATCTGTCTGAATTCTCTTCCCGTTTGACTCGCCATTTTCGAAGCTTCGTCCTTAATATTGGGGTTAATATGCGGTAACGGTGACATGGCCAAAAGTTGTTCCAACAGAAGAATGCTGTGTGTTTGAACTCTAGCTTTCAACAGACTCTTATGTGACTCGAGTTGCGGACTTAGAAAACCGGGTATTGTGTCGAGTACGAGCTTCGCTGGATCCGAAGCGTGTTTTAGAGCAACACCGAGCTCGGTACTCCAATCGTGCGAGCCCAAGTACTCATAGAGAAACAGCTTCAAGTTGTTCCCGTTCATATCGATGCAGAGACATTCGAGCGCCTCATAATTGCTGTTATTTGCAGTAGCTATCATGTGAATTAAATCTAGCTCTTCTTTCAAAGTTTGAGAACCAACGTTGCTGTTTGCTAACCAGACATAACAATTCCAACACGGAGTAGACGTTAGATTATTATACCGAGCATTAATAGCGGTGCCGGAAAATGTATCCAAGTTTTATTTGTAAAAGCCGAAGTACCAAGTTGAGTAATAGTGTAGGACCAGAGTTCTGTCTCCATTTTGTGACTCCCGTTTGTTTATGGTAACATGTTATCGTATCCCCATATATTGAAAAAGCTAATAAAGGTGTGTAAATAACACGTGATAAATGAGAATACACTGACATGTCACTATAAATTAACGGGAAAGATAGAATGGAGACGGTATACATAGACCCTACACTTTTATGTGACTTGGGTTCTTTGGCCCTTACAAATGAAACTTGAGTACATGACTGTTAATTTTCTCTAAACTTGGGCTTATTTGCCGCTATTATCTCTTATACAGATTTCTACATGATAATTTAATACTAAATTTGATGACTATATGAGTTTCTAGGTAAATAATTACAAGAAGATATTCAACAATGAACTACCTTCATTCTTGAATATTCACTGTAGATACCAACAAATACAAACATCCATTACATAATAGCGGCAAAAATACACAACTTTGACGAAAGATTGCACTGTAATACCTAAATTCGAAGAATGACGGTAAAAATACGGAAATTGCTAAACTCCCTTTTATACCATGACAATTTCATTTCTGTGGATGATCGAAAGAAATGGTTCGAGGAGAATTGGCAAAGAAGTCTTCTTTAAGAGACTGTTGGAGTCACCTTTGTTTATGGTTTTAATAAATAAAAATATTTATTTATGTTGGGAAGAACCAGAAGAAACCACTTGTTTTTGGCGCCCATTATTTATTGATTATAATAAAAAAAGTTAATTAACGAAATACTTATTTTGTGCAAACTTTTAAAAAAACTACTCATATTGCATATTTTTTTTACACACACAATGAGTAATTTTTTAAAATATTTGACACAAAATAGGTATTTTCTATAATTTCCTTTTGTGACAAAAGTACCAAATTACCTTTAATAATAATAATTTTATAATGAAGTTCCTTGATTATTTAAAATTATTAGGGATATTTCGGTAAAAGTACAAGAAAGTACTTCTTTATTTAATTATTAATATATAATTATTAGGGATATTTGTTATGAGTTTTGACATAGAAATTTAGAACTTACAGCACGATTACTTTTTCCTTTTTAAATTTTTTTTGCGATAGAAATAAAATTTAGAAATTACGGCAACTTTTATCACGACAAAAGGAGTTTTGTAGTATTTTTGCCACAAATATCATTAATAATTATTATTATTAATTAAATAATTAAGGAACTTCGGTAGGAAGTTATCTAGGAAGAAGAATGAAAGGCACTTTTTTGTCAGAATATGACCTTTTTTCTCTTTGTAACATGATGCTTTTATTTGTTAACATGATGCTTTCTTTGTAACATGATGCTTTTATTTGTTATTACTTTCTTTGTAAGATGATGCTTTTATTTGTTTTATTTGTTAAGTGTAAAGCCTAATCTACACGGAAGCGCTACTGAGACCCGACGCAGAGCAGTCAAGTTGATCGACCTGGGGGTGTAGGGGGGTGGTAAACCCCCCTCCAGGGGTCGCTGCCCCCTGGGCGAATTTTTTGTATTACGCATTATGTAGCGAGGGTATTTTAGATTTTTCACATGGGTTATTTACCCTAGGTTTATTTTTCGCTTAGAAGGCTTGTAGCCGTCATTAGTGCGTTTTGTAGCACAAATTGAGAGAGGCGAGATTGAGGGTGTAACCAGAAACTCTGATTGAGAGATTGATAGTGGATCGAGATTTACAGGCGGCAAGTGGACGTACCTCCTACACTTGGAGCGAACCACTATAATTCTGGTGTCGATTTCAATTTCGTTTATCGCTTTTATCGTTTTCGAATTGAGGTTTAGGGCGAAATTCCTAACATTTTATTGGCAAAGACAATAAAAATATGTCATATAATGCAAACTAGTAATATACATATTAAGGAAGTCATTTCCTAAAGTTGATTTCTTTTACAAACTCACTATTTATCATATTGTGGAATGTAGTCTAGATCTTCAAATTTACTAACATTGTCATGTCCTGATTTTCAAGCTCGATCGAGATCTTTACGCGGATATTTAGATTCGACCGCCTCATCTTAATGCCGGTGACTACGCTTCTTGAAGTTGTTTGTGCGTTTATCGCCTACGTTTTTCAACAAGCAAAGTTTAGTTAGTAACATCTCCAACAATATGGATATTGGAAACTTGTGATCAAAGCCAAACAACATATATCCACACCCTTTCTTTTTTTTGTTTGTTGAAAAAAGTATATATCTACACTTCAAAATATTATCTGATACCAAGTGCTCACCAAAAACTTTATTTTCCAGGCCAAGGATCCGAACCAATCTAGAAGTCGTTTTGTGGTAATTTGCAGGCAGTAAAAGGCCGAGAAGCTCTTCCACGTCATAGTTCGACGCGAGTTTATATGCTGCGATAAAGAGCAGAAATCCGTACACGACTGAAGGATCCCTATAATTTATCCCCAGATTTTCCCTCCACTCGTTTGCCATCGTCAGAGCTTCCTGTTTCACTAGAATGCCAACACGAGGGGAAGCAATAATCAGTTGCTCTAGCAGCAGAATCCGGCTTTTCCTGACTTTGTCCAACGACAGACTCTCATCGAACTCTAGATGCGAGTGCAGAAATCCCGGCATTACGTCCAAAACGAGTTTCGCTGGATCTGACGCATATATTAAGGCATCACGAACCGCGCTTTCATCAAGATATGGGTCGTCCACGTGGTCGTAAAGGAACATTCTAAGACTCTTCCCATCCATTTTGAAACAAAAGGAATTAAGCTCACTTAAGGAATCCACTTCCGTCTGCTTACGTGAAAAAAAGCTTAAGCCATTTTCGTATATACTGGCGCATAACGATTCAAGACGAGGCCAGTGACTTGTCAAGGGCGAGGAATTTTCATTGCACGCCTTCTCCACATGATTCTCCAACTTTATCTCTTCCTTTGGAGATGTTTCAACATTTTCCCGGGCTTGGTTTTCTAACTCTGGACCTTCATTCCGAGAAGGTTCACACTTTACTTTGGATTGCTCGTCTAACCTTGGATCTACCTTTAATGATGGTTCGACCTTTACTTGGGCTCGGTGGTCTAGCTTTGAATCATTGTTTGGAGATTGTTCAACATCGGCTTTAGCGCTTGCTGAACATTCACAACATAAGCATTAATTATACAGGAGTACACGAAAAAACAAGTCATTATGACTAATATTAAATTAAGAATTTCATATTCTTAATTAATATAAGATCATAAATACACAACACCACACTTGACACTAATGTTTACATCTACCTACTCCGACTATTTTCAAATCGAGCCATATAACGCGGGTGAGCATGATGTTTGACTCAAATAGCGATTTACAGGAACTAATCTCATACTATGGCCATACCTTCTTAGTCAATTTTGCATAATAACACAGGGATTAATAACGGAAACTACGTGATAAAAATACAGAGTGCGCGTTCAAAGTAGCTCTCACCACGAGATACCGGAATTACTGACACATTAGCTTTCTGATGAAATTTTAGCTTTTTCTTCTTTTCCAACTCCGAGATTTGTTTCTCAAGATCCTCCGGGGAATATTCTGATTCAAGGCGGTATTTCGAAATGTACTTGATTATAGTCCTCAGTACAGATATTTCTTTGTCTGCAGCCTGATCAATATTAGCAAAAGTTAAAGCTCATACTTGTTTTTTGCAAATTTGAAACATGCGAAAAGAAATATATATATATATATATATATATATAATTATATATAACAAGTACCTGTTGTAAGCTCAATTTATCTCCTTTCTCGTCGATTCTCTGCTTAGAAAGGTTTAAATGATCCTTCAAGAGACGAACGGGTGGGAATTTTCCCATAAGATCATATGCAAACACGTAGTCAACAGCATCAAGGTACATATCCTTTCCGACAAGAGTTCGAACAAGATCTGTCAAATTCATTAGAAGAGCCGAGTTGCGATAAATATGAGAACAAAGAATTTCATAAACTGATGAAAGAATTTATAAATTTGCATTGTAATTGAGTATTTGGATTTTATACCTTCTACTTTACCCGCTAAACCAAGGACCCGACATAACGTTGGAGATACTTTATATTCGCAAGAAATTTCCAAAAGACGAAGAAGCTCGACTGCCTTGTACGTTGAGTTTATTTTATAAACCGCTAAAAAAAGCAGAAATCCGTATGCATTCACGGGACTTTGATACATCTGTCCCGAATTGAATTCCCTTTCATTTGTGAGCTTCAAAGCTTCCTTCCGAACACTACGACTAATACGAGGGGATATAGCCATTAGTTGTTCCAACAGAAGAATGCAGCTCCTCCGAACCTTGGCTTTCGATAGAATCTTGTTGGACTCAGGTTGTGGAGTTAGGAACCCAGGCATCGCGTCCAAGACGAGCTTTGCGGGATCCGGTGTCTGCCTTAGAGCATCACGGAGCTCGGTGCTCCAGTCGTGTGCGCCCAAATACTCGCAGAGAAACAACTTCAAGTTCCTCCCGTTCATATCGATGCAGAAGCACTTGATCGCGTCGAAGTGGTCAGTGAATGAAGAAGCTATCTGGTTGACCAAGTATAGTTCTTCTTTCAAAGATTGGTCCGAACAAGTTTTTTGGGAAACGACGCCAGCGCTTGCTAATCGAACCGAACAATTCAAACACAGAGTAAGCAATAAAATCATATTTTCATGACAGATTATTATGAATCAACAACATCCTTCTATTGCTTAAGATTCCATCAATGAGTAAAGGCATAAATTAATCATTCAAAGCAAGCAAGAACATACCGGTCGCCTGACCGGATTCCTCAGCTCCGGCTTGCCTTCCCCGATTCCCGAAACTCCGAAGAACACTCGAGATTTCGCCGCCATCGAATTCATCGGGCAAATCATAAGCCCCCAAGAGAAGGCAAAACCCCATCACCTCCAAAACCCCATTTCGCCCGTTCTCCCCGATCTCAACCCTCCATCGGCGCGCCAAGCTCGCCGCCTCCGCCTTCACAGCCGGTGCGATCCCCGGTCGCAGCCTCGCCAACTGCTCCAACAGAAGCACACAACCTCTCTTCCTCACACTCTCGCCGTAAAAGTTGGCGACAGCGTCAAGAACAAGCTTCCCCGGCTCCTCGGACAACTGGAGCGCTCGGCGAATGTCCTCACAAAGCTTCTCTTGCTCAACCGAAGACTCGCTCAGAGAATCCAACAGATTCCCCCCAGTGTAGCCCGAATCAGCCATGTTTCTTTCTCTCCTTCGAAAGAAAAGATGTGGGCTTTGACCAGGCTGTGCTCGCTCGGGCACAGTCGAAGAATTTGGTAAAGGGGTTTCGGTGGGTGGAGACTTTGGATTGACCATTGTTCATAATAATAATAATAATAATAATAATAATAATAATAATAAAAAGAGTGAGGAGTTGGGATGGGAAGGGCAGGCAAGGTACCGTACAATTTAAGAACAAAAAAAAAAGGTACCGTACAAATTTTTGGCGCGCCCATTGCTTTATTATATTACTTTATAATAAAAAGTTGTTATTATTATTATTATTAGGATAATAACGGCAAAAGTATCTTAATATTTCACTAATTAAAGCAAAATAATGAATATTGAGAATTTCTAAATTTTATTTTTTCTTTAGATACCCATGTATTTTTCAAGAAAATACCCACGTACTTCAAAATTGACATTTCAACTCCCAATTTCTAAAGAGCATGCTTCTTTGATCTTCATATTATCTAAATTGAGATTGAGATTGAAATTTAAATCAATGTGATAAGTAAAGAGATTGGAAATGGGATTAGAGTTCCATTTCCAATTTGTAGTTCAATTCAATATAAAATGAGTTAAATATGCGGTATTATATATGTCCCGTTAGAACGCCATAGTCCTCCCCAAAATTTCAAGAAAGTATCTTAATTTATGGGCCTCTTATTATCGTGCTATAAATTTCAAGAAAGCATTGCTTTCGCCAACGATATATACTTTATTAATCTCTTTCATTCATTTAATATAAATCAAATGTTTTAAGAAGTCGAAAGATATTCTAAAATAGAATTTTCGGAGGTTTAAATACCAATGCTGATAAACTACCATCCTCAGATTTTATGAGTATATCGACGTGTAAGTTGTAAGTACGAAAATACCAATGCCCATTTCTTTCAACTGATCAAATTAGCTCTGGGGTTCAATAAAGCCATATAATTAAAGTGTTGTTTGAAAGTTTGAATGACAACTTTTTTTTTTTTTTTTTTTACCAAAAAGCAAAAACCTCCCCGTGAAGCAATCTGTCTTGCTCATCTTTCCGTTTCCAACAAAAAACCTACCATAATTTTTTTTTTTACGCACTCTGCTTTTTCTATAAAATTTGTAAAGAAAAAAGAGTTGAATTTCCATATAAAAATCTTTCATGTGTTTATGGTTACCCATCGACATATAATAGAACGGGTTACGGGCGAAATCTTGCCGCTAATGCCAAAAAAGGCATGCTCACGGTAATCCCACGATTTCCGTGGGCATTTCAAACCATGGCAATTTCATTCTATTTTGGGAAGTCAAATCTTTAGAAATATAGTCAGAGAATGCAAGATAATGGAAGAAATTTCCATACCTAGGACTTGTAATCTTGTATATTGGTTGTAAAGCAACGAGCTTTACAATTGTAAATTTGCATAACATTATAATATGACTAAAAACACTCATACACTCACTTTAATGCCAAAAAATAATACCAATATTTTCAAAATAAAGTTAATATTATGTTTTTACATGCAATAATTCTTAGATAATAAACTAGTACACCACTATTCACATTGAACTTCTCCGAGTCCACAGAGAGTCAAAAGAGCATTTGCAATTAATGATTATGGTTCGAGGTAAAATCTACACAAAGTTACGCCCTAAACTATCAATCTATGACATATTATGTCCTAAACAAAATGACTAAATATTAGTTTAATTTTTAAGTTAGCAGTGCCTAGGACCATCAAGATTAGGAAAACCCATGCTCTTGCTTCCACTGTAACCACATTGAACTGAAGCTATGCCAGAGCAAGGAACTTCGGAAGGAAGTTATCTAGGACTAGGAAGAATATATTTAAATAATTTATTGATGGAAAATGGCACTTTTTGTCACCTTTTTGCTCTTCCTACGACAAGTTAGGTGGGGATGTTAACCAAACAATTTTTGTTCACCCCAAGAAAGAAGAATTGAGTGGCGAAACTATAAGCACCGTTAACCAAAGCTTCAAGGAAGTTGGCTTTCCGATATTAAATATATTATTACAATTTCGCCACTGCTTGATGGCATGGTATTTTCTTAATTACTCTGTCTGATCCTTTATTTAATATTAATTAATAGTGCTGAACTTTCTGAATAAACCACAATTGACTTTGACCATCCGATTTCATGATTCACTGAGAAGATAGCAACTTTTTGGAGTCTTTTCTGCGCATCTTCTGCAACTGAGAAGATAGCAACTTTTTGGAGTCTTTTCTGCGCATCTTCTGCCTTTCCAGGTGGGCGATGTGTTGCTCAACATCCGCAAGCGGGTATTCCCAATCGAGGTTATGCTTAGCAATGCATATCATTACGTTTTTTGCAGCGGCTATTTCTTTCTTCAAAACCTGATATATATATATATACATATGAAGTGTCAGTGTAATAGATTGACACTAAAATTATTCCAATTAGATCAAACAAAAAGGCGAAATCAACTACGAAGCAACAAATGGCCAGATATTCAAGCCCTGTGCCTAGGCTTCATGTACGGTCTAATGGTAACATCGGTTCACCTCTTAATCGCAAGCTATACAGACTTGTAACTTGTAGTTAAAGGAAGCCATTACCTTATTCGAAGGAAATTTCGCTCCAATCTTGCGCGTTCTCTTCTTCGAGCTCTCCATATAGTCCTTCAAGAGTTTTGCTGGCGGGAACAAATCCACCAACTTGAACGCATATATATGCTCAATAGCCTCCACAATCAGAGTCTTCTTTACGAGATTATTTATAAGAACTGTCGGAGAACAAGATATTAGACATTTCACCAAGATCCGAATTTAGTAGTTAAACGAAAATTGAGTTTAAAATGTTCCTCACCGACGATTTTTTCAGTCAAGTCAAGACTCTGACATAAACCGGGAGACACTTTGTGCTCATTTGCCATTGTTAGAATCCCAAAAAGCTCTTCCGCTTTGTAACAAGAAACGAGTTCGTATGCTGCTATGAAATGCATGAGCGCGTAAGCATTCAAAGGAGTACTCTTACACTTCTGTCTCGTATAAGCCATCCACTTATGAGCCATGTTTTGAGCATCTTTCTTCAAATTAGGGCTGATGTTAGGGCACATGGTCAGCAATTTCTCAAGCAGAAGAATCACTCTCTTTCTGAGTTTATTCATCATTACGCTCTTATCAACTTCGGGGTCAGATTGATACAGACATCTCGGAATTGAGTTCAGAACTAGCTTTGCCGGATCAGAATTGCGTTCTATCGTACCAGAAACTTCGCTGCATAATGAATCATGGTCATTTAAATGGTCGTAGAGAAAATGTCTCAAAACTTGTCCATCCATATCGACAAAAAAAGGCGACGATGAAGATTTCAGTGCATCTTCTTCGTGCACTTGAGAAGATGCTTGAATGTCCTTTCCTAATACGTCGTTTGGAGATCTTTCATCGGTGTCTTTTGAAATCGGGATATTGCTTGCTGAGAATTCGACAAAAGTGAACAACATAGATACATTAGGAAGTCGACAAAAAGGTTGAGATATATACCAATGGTGCTCTACAAATGAATTATTATTTTGACAAATCCTACTTAAAAGCTCTAATATTACATAACCGAAGTAAACGAAGAACAAAAAGGATATTTAATAACGATTGAATTAATTGTTTAATTGATGCCATGAAATTAGCACGCGATATTCAGAACTAGGAAGAAATGAGGTATGAGTAAGATTTTACCGGATGATAATTTCGTTTTTGTCTTCTGCGCCTTCGTCTTTTTCAACGGTGTAGTATCATTTGTTTGCACCTTCTCTATCTCCAGCTTGACGATTTGTTCCTCGAGATCTTTCAGAGGATAACTTGATTCAAGTTTGTGTTTTATAATATAATTAATCACAGTCCTTACAGATGTTATTTCTTTGTCTATCGTGGTATTCTGTAATAAAACCGACACATACTGAATTAGTCTAAAAAACGTGCAACAAAGATCCAAAAATTATGAAACAAGTACCTTCTTTAGCCCCGACTTGCCTAGTTTCTTGTAAATTCTTTTCTTGGAGTAAGTCAAATAGCCCCTCAGCAGACGCGTCGGTTCAAACTTTTCCGTGAGATTATACGCGAAAACATTGTCAACGGCCTCGAGCAACATAGCCTTGTGGATCAGACTTTTGATAACACCTGTTAAATCACAGGTTTCATCAGAATTCATGTTTTAAACCCGAACAAACCATTGCCATTCCTCTTGGTGCATGTTGTACACCGGAATATTCTAAGCTTTTCTTCTTTCAGGAGAATTATTCGAGTTTTAACCGCTGTTCAGTGCTTTAGTCTCGGTTTTTAACCGAAACCAGTCTTTTAGGAGGATAAAAACATATACTCGGGTTTCAACAGAAATCAGTTTTTGAACGATTTTAGGGGAGTATAGGCTACGGTTTCCCTTCCTCGAACACCGGATATCCCGTTCCAGGTTCGAAAATGGCAAAATACCGGATTCCGAACAAGAATGTAAGCCTACCAATTCCATACTCTATCATGTCAAAACACAAAACAAAAAAATTGTTCCTTAGATTGCAAAGAAATTTCAGATGTTGAGTCTCACATTGAGATTTATCTGCTAAGCCAAGGGCTCGACATAATCCTGGGGTCGTCGTATACTGGCTAGCGATTCCCAAAAGCCGAAGAAGCTCATCATCCTCATACTTGGATTTGCATCCATAGATCGCTACGAATAGCAGAAATCCGTACACAATTAGCGGCGGCTGATAAAGCTGTCCTAAATTCGATCCCCAATCATCAGCAATCTTCAAAGCTTCATCTCTCACGTCGGGACTAATCGGAGGGGACAAGATCAACAACTGTTCCAAAAGAAGAATGCTGCATTTTCTGTTTTTGACAATTGACAGGCTCTTTTGGAACTCCGGTTGTGTGCGTAGAAAACCCGGTATAGCGCCCAAAACGAGCTTCGCTGGATCTGAAGCATGGCTTAGAGCATCACGGGTTGCATCGCTCCATGAATTGTGATCTTCCACGTAATGATAGAGAAACAATTTCAAGTTCTTCCCGTCCATTCCAATACAGAAAGACTTGAGTGCGTCAAAGGGATCGGTGAACGCAGAAGCTATTTGGTTGACGAACTCCACATCTTCCGCCAACGACCGCTCTGCTGCCTTTTCTTGAGACTCAAGGCAAATGCCAACTGATCACAAAGAGGTTGAATCAACTTCCACATCGAGAAAGATTCAACAAATAAATAAAACTTGCTAAATAGAACAACCTTAAATTAGTAAGTTAGTTTCATAACTCAAATCTCCATAGCCAAATGCATTCAAATCTAGCAAAGATGATATAAAGGCCTAATATTTGAAATAAGTGCCATCGTTTATTAAGTATTTATGGTATCTAAATTAGTTTGATTAATTATGTTTAGATGTTTAATTAGTCAGACTCGGTCCGACCCATTAGTTTGCAATTTTCTTGAGGACTGGCCAAGTAGTCAATAATCATTCGTAGACTTAATTTGTCCCTAAAGAGGACAGAGTAAGTAAGTGAGGATTGGCCATGCTCCGATTCCGATATTACCGATTTTTGGATCATAACAAAAGATAGCCTACAGAAATCAAGAATTGGCTAAAAGACTAAACGATTCTGTCAACCGCAAGAGGTTGGTCTAGTCGCAAAGGCGATACTTGGGATCTCTTGACGTCTCTGAGTCAAGAAGTATTCGGGCCAATGAAGTATTCTTCCGGTCGATAATGCCGGGATCCTGTGGATACTAGTCGGGATACCACGATTATCAAAACAAAAACAAACAAACAAACAAAATTGTCAAGGCTAAAATTGTTAGATTGCTTACGGCACAAGCATCATTTTTCATGTTCTTCAAATTAAGATAGAAGTTCAAATACTCAAAAGCCGTATCGGCCAACCAAATTGCTCGATCAAACATACCCGGATCGGTATCAGCCACCTCATGATCTCCGGCACGCCCGTCAATACTCCGAAGAACACTCGAGATTTCGCCGCCGTCGAATTCATCAACCAGATCGTAAGCCCCCAAGAGGAGGCAAAACCCCATCACCTCCAAAACCCCATTATGCCCTTTCCCCCCGATTTCGAGCCTCCATCGGCGCGCCAAGCTCGCCGCGTCCGCCTTCACCGCCGGCGAGATCCTCGGCCTCAAACTCGCCAGCTGCTCCAACAGAAGCACGCAGCTCCTCTTGCTTGTGCTCTCGCCGAAGAAGTTTCCTTGGACAGCGTCGAGGACCAGCTTCTCTGGCTCGCCGTAGAGCTCGAGCTCTCGACGAACGATCTCACACAGCTTTTCCTGCTCACAAGAAGCCTCGCTCATGAAATCCAGCAGCTTCGCCGGAGATCCCGAACTTGCCATCGTCTCGTCTCGACGATCGTTGACGGAGGGTTTACAGAAGATCGGAGACTTTTAGTTGACCTTTTTTTCCATTTGTATATTATAATTATAGTATTTCTTCTCTAATAGAACGACAAGATCAGGAACCTGACTACGAAGAAAAGAATATCTTTATTGATGGAATATGGCGCTTTTTGCATTTCCTAGGACTGAAAGCTGATTGATTTATTGATTTTTTAAGGGATATAATCCCGAAAAATACTCAAATCTTGATAATTAAATTTTAAAGCATTGGTTATTCGTGGCATAAATACCAAAAATAATTTAAAAATGGGAGCTTAAGCTAACTAGCTTTCTTAAATGTTTAAAATTGTCAAAATAGTCACCGTTTGTTAATATTGTGTCATAGCCAATAAACCACATTAACTGATAACTTATCTACCCTTATTATTAATAATAAATAATATTAAAATTCGAATTAACAAATTTATTTTAATAATTAATAATTAATACGAATTTATTTTAAATTTTTTAAAATTAATAAAATAATAAATTAGGAAATAAATATTTGAATTCAAAATTTTAAAAAAAATTAAATTTCAGATTTAAATATAAAAAACGTTTTTCAGTTTTTAAAATAAAAATTCAAATTTCTTAACAAACATTAATTCGAATTAACCACATTAATAATTTAAAACAATTTGAATTAAAAAACATAAAATACATCTCAGGCATGCCGGAGATTGACCGGCGGCGGCGGCGGAATTCCGGCGTGCGTGGGACGGCCTACTACGTGCGCTGGACGGCCCTTGGCGCGTGCACGACGGGCACGTTAGGCCATGGTAACCAAGAGTAACCTACGGTAACCCAATGTTTCCCACGGTAACCAAGGGTCTCCGAACGTTTCCCTCGGTAGGCCACGGGGTAACCCAAGGTTTCCCTCGGTAGGCCACGGTCATCCACGGTTTCCCTCGGAAGCATTTTAGTGTCAAATTTGACCGTATCTTTACTTCATCCATTAGAATATTAATAAAAAAAATTATCGAACAATTCAATACAAGTGCATAGCGGAATTTCTAGAAAGTAACTTAAACTTTTAGGCCCAAATAATGATATTTTGCTTTTGCAATTGCTGATTTAATGGTATGCTCTTCATTTATTTATCTCATTCATTTAAACACAAAACAGATATGTTTTAAGAAGTCGAAAGATATTTTAACATAGAATTTTGAAGGTTTAAAACACCAATGATGATAAAAAGTACTATGGTCAAATTTTATGAGTATTTCAACGCGTATTTTTTTTAATGAGGTGGTACTATCGGTCAAAGTTACAATGCATTCTCGCATTACTAAATATATTCAGTGTAAGAACACGTGAAACTATTGCCAAGTTTATATATTTAAAGGGAGCACTCATTTGAGTCTCTTGAATGAAGGTGTAATGTAGTTTTACCACTAGGCCAAACTTGCTTGGTTTCAATGCGTATCGTAAGAATGTAAATACTAACACTGATTTCCCCTTATCAATTTTACAAGTATAACAACGGTTATTCAATAAAATAATAATAAATACTGCTTGAGGCTCAATAAAGCAAGAAAATAAAAGTGTTAATTAATTAAAATACTTGATGACAAGTTTTGACCGCAAAAACCTCTTGGCGAAGCAATGGGCTTCCTCATTTTTCTGCTTCCAATAAAAAAACCTGCCATTGTGGGTTTTTACCAAAAAGCAAAAACCTCCCCGTGAAGCAATCTGTCTTGCTCATCTTTCCGTTTCCAACAAAAAACCTACCATAATTTTTTTTTTTTACGCACTCTGCTTTTTCTATAAAATTTGTAAAGAAAAAAGAGTTGAATTTCCATATAAAAATCTTTCATGTGTTTATGGTTACCCATCGACATATAATAGAACGGGTTACGGGCGAAATCTTGCCGCTAATGCCAAAAAAGGCATGCTCACGGTAATCCCACGATTTCCGTGGGCATTTCAAACCATGGCAATTTCATTCTATTTTGGGAAGTCAAATCTTTAGAAATATAGTCAGAGAATGCAAGATAATGGAAGAAATTTCCATACCTAGGACTTGTAATCTTGTATATTGGTTGTAAAGCAACGAGCTTTACAATTGTAAATTTGCATAACATTATAATATGACTAAAAACACTCATACACTCACTTTAATGCCAAAAAATAATACCAATATTTTCAAAATAAAGTTAATATTATGTTTTTACATGCAATAATTCTTAGATAATAAACTAGTACACCACTATTCACATTGAACTTCTCCGAGTCCACAGAGAGTCAAAAGAGCATTTGCAATTAATGATTATGGTTCGAGGTAAAATCTACACAAAGTTACGCCCTAAACTATCAATCTATGACATATTATGTCCTAAACAAAATGACTAAATATTAGTTTAATTTTTAAGTTAGCAGTGCCTAGGACCATCAAGATTAGGAAAACCCATGCTCTTGCTTCCACTGTAACCACATTGAACTGAAGCTATGCCAGAGGAAGGATTAAATGGAACCTCAAAGGCCACCGGTGCGGGATGTAGTCTATCACTCGCCGTGGATGTGCGCTGATATTTGAATCTCCCGTTATGTGGCTCGCATTGGTGATGAAGAGCCTCGTGGCCTCGCTTCTTCATGACATGATTAGGCTTGTCTTGGTGCGGTTTTTGCTCTTCCTGAGTTTTGACCTGGCAAGATTGTTGCGACTCTCGCCTTTGCTTCTTTATCCTGTGGAGATCAGCAATTCGGTTTGATAATTGGCCCACCGGAATCCCTTGCAATCTGGGAGCGTAATCTCGGAAACATCTTATAACGGATTCTAGAGCCGCAATCTCTTCGTTTGTTGCCTTCTCCTGCAAGCAAAACGACGTAGTAAGTAATTTTCAGTCAGAGAAGCGGATAGAAACATCTCAAAAGAATTTTGGGGCTTTTCTTACGATACCTTTTCTTCGACTGTCTTCCCCTTGAGTTTTTTTCCGTTAGAAGAATACTTCACGTCATTGACATAGCTCTTCAAAATTGAAACCGGAGAGAATTGGCCGTTATTTAAATTAAATGCATAAATAAGCCTGACCGCATCTACGGGGTTCCTCCTTTGAATGAGATTCTGAATAAAACCTGGGTTTATAGAAAAGTAATCATTCATAACAAAACATATTATCACTTCAAACATTATTAGAGCTTGACAAATTAAGGAACACCAAAAACTGCGATTTAAGTAAGTAATTTTGGAAACCTACCAGGAATTGTGTCAGCAAAACTAAGAGCCCGGCAAAATCTTAGTTTATCTTCACACAGAGCAATTATCTTCAAAAACTTAAGAATTCTAGTATTGTCAAACCACGTAAACAATCCGAACGTGTGAAGGAATTGCAGAAACGCAAATATATACCAAGGCGATTCACAATTAATTTGAATTTTTCCATTCCATTGAATTGCAAACTTCTTCGCACAGTCGCTCACATGAGTTTGAATTTGCTGTGAGATTCTCAACAACTGCTCAAAGAGGCAAACGCAATGCCTCATACTATATTCCGTGGCTAAGTACCCCGTCTTCCAATTTTGAGAGAAAAGACTTTCAATGTAGGCTAAGACGTGGCTTGCGGGATCCGGTAATGTTTCAAGAAACTGTGAGATCTTGACTTGAACATCACTCAACGGAACATGGGAAAGGCTAGTCATGAGATTAGCGAGCGAAATCGCTGCAGCATTTTCATTATTATGTACAACTGTAAAAAAAAATGGGATTAAGAAAGACTATCCCTGCAAAAAATAAATACTAGTGCAGTGTATTTAGAACTTAATACTGAAAAAAACTCATTGAAACATCAATAAACACGTAACCAAAGAATCTTTGGAAATACGACAACATAAACATCGATAACACAATTTTCTACATGCATTCTGTGGGAATAAGTTTGCTAAATACAGACACATCAATGGAGTAATGCACAACATCAAATTAGTTATTGGCAAAAAACATGACTTAAATATCTGTAAAAGTGATCAAACCATATATATGAAGGATAAATTTGATAAACTACTTTTTGAAGCTTACCCAATGCTTGATCGGAATTCGAAAGCGCTTGACGCAGTTCCAATGACTCTCCATACCGGCCAACAGACTCAAGAAGATGGCAAAAGTCATTCAAATTGACTTCAGAGGCCAAACTGTAGCTGTTTACCAATTGAACAATCCCCGAGGCCTCCAAATAATCCGTCTCGCCAAGCTTAGACTTAGCAATCCAATCGTTTGCCAAATTCTTTGCTTCGTCTTTCACTTTTGAGTTGATCTGAGGCGCGAGTTCCATTAGCTTCTCTAACAAGAGAATGCAACTTCTCCTAATAATTCTCACATCAAACTCCTTCGTTTTCGATTGCGAAGGATAAAACCCCTCCATTGCCTCTAACACAAACTTTGCAGGATCGCTCGATGCTCGGAGAATGCCATACGCTTCGTTGCATGCTATATCGTGCTTCTGTAATTGCAAGTTCAGGATCAACTGCATGTTTTTTCCATCGCGCGCGTCTACTTTCTGGTTACACGGCGGTGGAGGAACAATGGAAGTGTTGGCTTTGACACATTCCACCGGCTCAATCTTCACTTCAGTTGCTTTTCGAGACGAGATGGAATCTCTCTGTCTCAGTTCAAATTCGCGTACTCTTTCCCTAAACTGCCTCTCTTTTGTTTGAAGTTCAAGAGAATCTTTCTGCAGCAATTGTTGAAGAGCCTCAACGTTGATCTCTTTGGATTCTACTTCTTTGAGGCAAGTTTTCACCTTACTTTCGATCAAGTAAGCTTCTTCATGTCTTGACTCACACGACTTTTCTTTTTCTTCAAGAAACTTCAGCAAAACCTGAATTTCCCGCTCTTTCCGATCAAACGCTTTAGCGCAACGGTCCATCGAATTTTTCAGAGAAACGAAGTTCTCCTCTTGCAGTTTCGTTTCCCTCTGCACTAATTCGAGTCGCTTTTCTTTCAAAGGGAGTTCATTCGAGCGTTCAAGAATCGAGTTCTTGATTGTATTATGCTTCTCCTCCCTCAATTTAATGTCTTTTTCACATTGGTTTATTATAAGACAGCAATCCCTTACACGTTTTTCTTGCAACTCGACCTCCTTCTTCCCCTCCTCGACCGACCTCCGAAGCGCCTGGAGTGTCCTCTCATTCGACTCAATGTCGTCTTTGCACCGTCTCAACATCTTCTGAATCGATTCCACTTCCTTCTCCTTCGTCTCGGCTTCACACGATTTTTGCTTCACCCGTCGCTCCAACAACAACAGTTTTTCTTCTGCCCGTTTGACGTAACTCTTCACGCGTTCAAACTTCGCATCCTCCTCCCCGACACAGTCCTGCAAACAACCCAACTCCTCGTGCCTCTGCACAATCGCCATCTGAACCGAAGCGCAGCGCCCCCTCTTGGCTTCCAGGTCTTCGACATTCTCCTGAATCAGAGATTGCAGGTTGGAAATCTCTTCGACACGCTCACCGATCAATTTCTCCATCCGCGCCAAGTGATTCTGCTTCGACGAGAATTCCGATTCGAACCGCAACTCTCTGGCCTCCACTTCCCTCTCTCTGGAAACCACGGCCTTCTCTCGCTCCGAGAGGCTCTGGAGCCCAGACCGGAGCGATTCCCGAGTGAGTTCGAAGTGTTTCTCCAAGTCCTTCCATTGGAGACTGAACACCATGACTCTCGAAGCCTGAGAGTGCAGTTCTTCGTAGGCCTTGAACAGATTCGACTGCTTCGAGTCCACGACTTCCAAATCGGAAGCGACCTTGCTCGCCATGAGCGAGAGAGGTCGAACCGAAACAAACCAGTGGCGATCAAGGAATCGAAGAAACCCTAGCGATGTCGCGAAACCCTAGCGTGGGAGAGAGTGCGAAGTGTGAGTGAAAACAGAGCGCGCTGATTCGGTATTTATAGCGATGCGGCGAACAGGGGTTTCGAAAAGGAGCCGGAAATTATTAAAATATTTTGACTCGCAATAATTGAGGAGTATTTATTTTAAGGAAACAGTTATCGGATAATTTCAAACGAAGAAGGTTTTACTTTCATACCCCTAATTTTATGGGGACGAGTGGAGAGAGGTGGAAGGGTAGTTTGGTCAATCGGTCTAAACAAAATCTGGTACGTGGAGGAGTGGGGATTGTGTGAGATCTTTTTTCTTGTCGTATTTTGGTCAAAGCTTATCTTTTGGGCAAGTATATATTTTTAGGAGAAATATAAGCCTAATCTATATACAATAAAACCTCTATAAATTGAGACTCGATAAATTAATAGTCACGATTAAATAATATTTTTATCCGGTCCTGACTCGGACCTAAATAGTTAAATTAATAATTCACTAAATTTATAAGATAATAATTTTTTTAGAAAGTATATAGATCTCAAGTAATATATAAATTAATAAATCAATATAAAAATTACAAATAATTATAAAATTATTGTAAATAAAATATAACATAGGTAACTATGAAATCACATTAAATAAAAAAATAACATTACATCACTAATCATGTAGTCTTCTTAAAATATGGTTCTATAATAATTTGTTTCTTCTTGAAATTGATGTTTTCTTGAACTTCATCTTTATTATCATTAGCTCTTTAATATTTCTGACATTGGTACTCTAATAAAATATTTTTAAATCATAATAGTCTCTCTTGATATTCTTAATATTGATACTTTAATATTCTCGATATAATAAATTAAAATAATTTTTTGTTAGTAAAGATGTTTATATAACCATAACTGATTAATATTTTTTTTCCATTAATGTATAAATGAATAAATTATTAATTTATATGTTAATTAATAATCCGATAAGATAATATTTTTTACCGGTCTCAACAGTATTAATTTATAGAGGTTCTACTGTATATAAAAGGGCAATAACTTCGGGAATCGTGTCGGCCAAAAACCATCAAGTGTCTGCCAAAAACCATCAATTTAGGCCTCATTCTTTTTTCTCTCTTTTCGGAATTATTTTTAAAATATTTTTTTCTGCACAATTCCCAATAGATTATAACGATCCAATGAGAAAAAAAAAAAAAAAAAAGACATTTACTAAATAAAAAAGGCAACGGTAGATTGGCTTCACTTGACTAACAAACGTAATAGTTCATTTGTTGTATACCCTCTTATTTGGTTATCTTCTCCAAGGATCTCCCTATCTCTCTCCCTCACTTTTGTTTCCCACGTTCCCATTCCCATCGCCAGGCTATTTCTATATTTCCCGACCATACAACCATCTCCGGCAAGAATCGAAGGTGGGTTTTGAGCGTACACGTGTTCTGATTCCTATTTCATTTTGTTTGCTTTTCTGCAATACTGAGATGATTTAGTCTTGCTAAATGTGTCCTCATATGGTATCAGGTCAAGCAAATATTGTCGCAAACTGCAATGAAAGTAGAGACAGACGCTATTTAATTATCTTTTTCGGGATAGCATAGATAATGTAAAATATGTATTGATTATGAATCTATTTCCTAAAGATATTGATGAGTTTTTAATTTAAAACAATAAATGAAATTGAACAACAATAATGTTTGGGTTCATTCACGTGCAAACTAAAATTAGATTGTATTTCTTAGATTACCTTTACTTCATTTAAAAATTTGAGATAGGTTAAGTTAATAAGAACGTTAGAACTAAGAAGTGAACAATGACAATTTAAGAAGAGAAAAACCAAGAAACCAACTAATTTTAAGGCGAAGTAAATGAATATACTGCATATATGCATCTCTTCTTACGAATAAAATCTTAATTGAAAGTCTTAATTAGCTTTCAAAATCAACATTTTCCCTTCATCGGAAGGTATGTTTATTCTTTAAACTATGATTTTGGCAATTGCTGCAAAAAAATACATCAAATATTAATCACTTAAAACAATTTAGTGTTGATGTTTTCTTTTTTTCCCAAACCATTTAGAGTAAATTAGTCTTTATGTTATTTTTTTAGCGGAATAAGTTCATACGTCGTCATTATGTTAACAAATTAGTTCTTCAATGTAAAATAATTTTGCAGTCAAAGTAAAATTATTCTAATAAACTTTTAAGATTAAAATTCCAACATTATTTTACAACATATGCATTTTTGCCACTGAAAAAAAAGTTCTCATATTACAACGACAAAACAAGAAAAGTATCCAATTTGTCCACGGTGAAGGTTTCCCAAAGTCATAATTTTCCTTCACAATTAAATTTAAATCATTAGTTAACAGTTTGTTTTTTTTTTTTTTTTTTTAATCGACATATATACTCACTCAGTGTACTTAATGCTTTTAATTTGGTACAAAAATAAATCAACCTTTCTCAAATCTATCTATATATATATAAAAGGGCAATGACTTCGGAACTTGTCGGCCAAAAACCATCAATTTCAACCCCATTCTTTTTTTTTCCTTTTTTTTAATTATTTTTTCTTAAAAAAAAACGTACCTTTTTCGGAAGAGTTTCACGCGTTTAGAAATGCCTTTTCCAACATATAACCGACTGACCGTTTACTTCATTTTAATAAAACCCAACAAAAGATGTCAAGTACTGGAACTTGGAAGAGACATTGTTCTAAGAATCAGATAATCCGACACAAACAGTTGCGTGCAAATCCTCTGCCGAAATTCCCCAACAGGTAAATTATCATTTTCGGTTTCCTTCTGATTATACAATTCTATGGGTGGGTTGTTTTTAAAAATCTTCGAATTTCTACAATTTCTTTCCAACGATTTCTTTTTTCTTCTTAAATATGATTATATGAATGTAGATCTTTCAGGTTACAGAAATGGTTTTGTTTATTTGTTTGTTTGTTTTTCTTCCAGATTATGGCTCGATTTTGTAGCCATAAGCATCTATTATTTCTACAACTATCTTACAAAAATACTAAATTGATATTAATTTTTTTTCTTATTCTGGATTATGGAAAATAGGAAAGAGAATTGAGAGTGGGCTTTGGATGGTCTGTATATAGAGAGCATTGTGTAATAACAACTCATATTTCTGCTTTTCTTTTATAAACTTCAACACAGAGTCGGTTTATAGAAAGTAGTATTTTCACGCATTGCAGATTATTTTCACGCTTTGGATGGTCTGTATGTGTCTAAGGTATTTATTTTTCCTCATTCCTTTTGTTTTCCATTAGCAGAAGTTATTTGAATAAAAGTACACGTTTTTGCTGAAATTGACAGTTTACGCAAATGATCTCGCTGAGGTGTTGAAGTTAATCTCCAAGGTACATGCTTTGTGGTTGTGTTTTGTTTTGTATTTTCAAAATGGCTTCGTCACTCTGTCTAAATATCCGCCACTTTGTTTTCTCATTAATTTTTACTGTGGTTTAAGTCCTATCACATTTTCGGTTATAAACTGATCAAATTTGTTCAGTGATTTTTTCTCAACTGAAGTTACCATTGCTTCTATGGGACTGGTAGACAATTTGTTCGGTAGTTTTTTCTATCGGTCGTTCGCCTTTCACGCGAATTACTCTTTCCAATATCATCATCTTCCTTTATAACAATGCAGAGTTTTTCATAAAGGTGTCTTTTAAGTTATAAACTATCAAATTAAACTATCAAACACAGAACTTTTCAAATTACTATTACTGAACTATCACAAATATAGCTACTCACCAATATTGGTTTGTAAAGTTAGTTTCTAACCCCTCCCTTCAAGCCTTTCCTCCATTCGCATGTCGTTCCTGCATTTCATGTTCACACTTCAGCCAACCTTTCCCCTTTCCTCGCGCGAACAATTCATTTTGTTATTTATCTTACTTATTTAAACATCATTTTTGGACAGCTTTGAACATCATTTGTTTTTGTGTATCGTCTGTGCTTTCTCTGTCAAACCGGCTCTGTAACTATGGAAAATACAGAGAAAAAAAAAAGTCACGCTTGAGAACCCCACGGCAATACCAGTTTATGTCACGGTTGCGATCACAAGGTTTTTCCTTTTATTTGGTTATTGTTAGAAAATTTTCCTTTCGATTAAAAATTAACCAATTTACACCTCTTTTGATTTCGTGATACTATGTACCCAAGCAATGGCTTCAGAAGAAGTTTAAAATGGAGGGAACATGGAAGTGGATCGAATTGAGCAAAGTGAATTCAACTCTAGCTATCTTAGAGTTTACAGGTAACCCTGATCGTCCTCTTCTTTGTTTTTCATCTTTTTAAATTTTTGGGGGTTTTTTCTTTCTTTTTCATTTTATAGTTTCGACAATGACGCAGGTTTTGATTCGATCAAGAATTATTTTTAATTTTATTGTTCTAAAAAATATTGGTAAGAGCCTTAATTTGATACATCGGCCTAAGGGAATTCTCATATAATTTCGGTTCCAGTCTTTTAATAGTGTATCAGAACTCGAGATCTCTATCAAAGAAAAATAGTTTAAAATAGATATCAAACTTTTTATAGTGTTGATGTAAGAGTTTTTCATGGTTTTACGAGCTCTTTTATGTCAATCAGATTATGTGCAAAATAAAATTAATCATATCTTGGCACCTTTTCCGATGAGTTGCATTTCCTCAGCTAACGCCATTTCGTATGTATCCTTCAAAGCCTTTTAGCCTCATTGATAGCGACGACAAATCAATGTAGCACAAAAAAGTTTCTTGATTTCGAGCGCCACAACACTCTAATCAATCGAAGATGAAGACCAGGTATAATATCAAAGTTGCTCTATTGTTCATGTTTCTTTCTTATCAATCTTTCGTTTCTGTCTATTCATTGTCGTTTGTTCTTTCAAAAAATTTATTGTTTGCTTTGCTAATTTCTTATTTGGCCCCTTCGGATTATACATAATCAAGTTTTTTTAGTAAGTACTCATGAAAAATCTGTCACTTAATTATATTATTTTTCTTATCTTATCATGTACAATTAATCAAGTTTGTTTTTCGAGACATCTGAAATGGCGCGCGTTAAAGACGATCAAATACTACTTTAGACTCCATCGATGCACCAAACTTCTTGCCCATCCAAGTTATTCGTCAGGAGGTTGTTCTTTATCTTTTCTTTCTAAATCACTTCGAACGGAAGGTTTGTAATTGTAGTCAATTTATTTCTTCTCAAAACCTTATCCCGATTTTCTTTGGCCGCATGGTTCCGGATTTTCTTTAATTTATTCTTGATCTACATATTTACTCTCCTGCTTTTTTCAATTGATACCTTTATAGTAAGTTAGATCATCTCAAAACATTCTCCAATTCTCTTTGGCCGCATGACTCTAAGATTTTCTTTAATATTCAGCAATAGTGCAACTCCTTGGAAGCGTCAAACCTCCCGATTCTCTCTTTTTAACACTAACGAGTGTATGCATGCGACTCCTCGACACGGCGAGCTGTGAAGGTTTGTATTTGGTTTTAGTTCCTTTTCTTATTCTTAGTTTGAAGAATGCATGCAACTTTTATTTTTTTGACTTTTTTCGTTGGATATGTAGAAAAGTTTTAGAATATGTGAAAAACGACGCCGACGGTTACCATGATTCCTTCGTTTCCTCTGAAAAATCACTGCCAAAAAAATACGGAAGGTATTGTCTCTCTATTCATCGTTTTCTTACGATGCTGAATCATATGTTTTTTAGCTTGAACTGTCTTTTGTTAGAGGTTAGATATAATATTAGGGTTTCATAGTCAAATTATGTTACGAAATTAGAATTTCAATTATAAATCATGTCTGTTGTCATGTTAGATTTTTAATAGATTGATTATCTTTTAAGTTCATAGAAATAGAAAATAAGTATTGTGCTCACTTATTTTCTGACTAAATTTTTTAATTTGAAAAATTACAATTGTTTACCCATTAAAAAAAAATCTAATGCAGGGCTTAATTGAAGTTATAGATTACGTTAATTTGTCTCTTTGTTTTGAGTCGTATAATTTTTATTTTATTCTTTTGGTAATTTGAACATCTAATATCGTTTAAAAAGAACTGAACACTATTGCACATGGCATTAAAAGCTCTAGATGTTTTACCAATTGAAATATAAGAAATAGCAAAAAAAATTAAAAAAATTAAGAGATTTACTACAACAGTCATATGTAATATATATATATATATATTATATACTATTACTAAGGTTATTTATGATATTATTTATAATATGTAATTAAAAATTTATTTAAATTTTAACCTATACCTTAAAAATACATTATTTAATTTATAAGCAAAATATTATATGTGTTGCTTTTACATGCTTTGTTTTTATGCAATCAACTTATACTCTATGTTTGGGTTTGGGGTCTTAAATTCTCTTCTTTTCTACACATTTACATTAAACATATTATCGTACTGTTTCAAATTTCAACAGCTTTGGGGAGACATATGATGCTTCAATCTATATTGCTTCGACAAAAAGGATGAATTCTTTCATATGCTTTCGAAGTTTGAAAACGGTGGATCGATAGGACAACAAGAACTTGCGGAAAACAAGTTTTGGGCATTATTTATAATTCTCTGATTCTGATATTAATGACATCGATCTTTAGTTGTATTTATATTTTCATTTTATAATACCTGACGGAAATTTGTTGCAATTTTTCCGCTTTCAATTTTGTCATGAGTTTTTCTTTCAAGAAACCATTCAGGTTTTCTTGATTCAGTAACAATTTCGCTCAGAAACTCAAAATTTTAATTTTAATTTGTTTGTTTTAAATCGTTTGAGCATTGCAGGAAAGTATTGGTCTAATAGCATTAACATGTGAAATCGGTTCATATCTGATTTTACTATTTTATATATGAAAATCAGAGATCGAATTGTGAAATTATGTCTTATCTTTTTTTTACCGAAACAAGTTATGAAATGCTAAAATTAATCATTTAGATTTATACATTTTTTTATTTATTAAAACGCTAACGATAAATAACTAATTATAATATTTAACTCAATCATGATCATTTAAACAAAAAATAAATTAATAGTATAAATAACTACTTATGGATGACATTTGAATTGTAATGTAAAATTCAATCTTTAATAAACATGTTCATTCATTTAGTTTTAGTTTTTATCATCTTCGTAAGAAGATTATTTGCGCACGCCCTTAAAGAAAGTTAAAGATGGTTAAATACTAATTAATATTTTTCATTATCGAAATTCATCTTTATTTTATTCTTAAAAATAATTAATTGAGGATAAATAATCGGAGTTGTCATTTATTTAAAATGTTAATAAACACATATGATTATATTCAGTAAAAAAAAATGGTTAGATGATGTTAATGTATAACTATCAATTACAATATACAATCAATTAATTATTTTATTCAATATTTTTCACATCACCGCGCTTAGCGCGGTGTCGGTCCACTAATTTATTGAAAAAGTGTAAATTTGGTTTACTAGGTTTTTTCGAAAGACTAATATGTAATTTTTATATTTTTGGAATTATTATGCTAGTAAAAGATATTAAAATTGTTAAATTTATATTTTTTCCATATATATCATATAATGAGATTTTCACGTATACCAAATCATTCAAAAAGGCAATTTGACGATATTGATATTTAATCAGCACAATTCAAGGCTTGAATATATATCTTAATATTGAATAAATTTAATTTTTTTTTTTTTTTTACAGCAAATACCTCTTTAAAATCCTTGTACAATGTGGTAACCATTAATTCATTATTCACATTCTCGAACGAGTAAAGCTTAAGATTTACTAGCCTGACCATAAAAACAAAAGTGCCGAAAGCTTAAACTGTGTAAATGACAGATAAAGTTCATGGTATAGCATTCTTTATTTGCTTATTATTATCCTCTTTCAACAAATTTTATTACATCATATTAGTATAACGATATTGTCCTCTCTTCATTAAATTCTTTTATCAATTCTTTTAAACACACTTTGATCGCAATGTCCCTTCATGAAACATTTTCAGGGTCGGTTCTATCCACTCATCTTGAATTACTCGACGTTAAGCACGCCTAATTTTGAAGTTCTTGCGGATGAACAATCGAAAATATGGCACGTCTCGTTACTGAACGACCTCAATAAGTGTGTCATGCGTCGTAATGACGTAGTCTTTGGACCGTTCTCAATAGCTATATGTCTTACCTAAGCATAGCGAGATTGCAAAATTTACAACCTTATTGCCTTCTCGTCTCTATGGATAATGACTGTCACAACCATATGTATTTTTCCCTCTACATTTTGGGCCCTCAATGATATCTTGCAAAGATGTAATCTTCTTTTAAAACTACAAAATCCTAACAATATGGCTTCATAAAAACAAGACAACCGTCAATGAAGTTAAAAGCTATATATGGACAAATATACAAAATAAAGGTTAGACATCATTCTTAAATATACACGAAAGCCTAAACCCTAAATACTGCACACCACCTCCTAACTAAGTCTATCTAAGTATCAGTTAGTTTCAAGTTCAACTAGGCGCATCAGTGCTACGAAAAGTAGTGTCATAGGGAGTATCGAATGGAACCTCGACGTGAGAGACGAAACCCGATGGGCAACTTGAAGGGCCCTTTTGGGCAAGTTTGTTTCTTCTAGAGTCTGACTCCGATTGGTGAGAAATAGCCGAGTGAACTCGCTTTTTGCACGTCGGAATTTGTTTCCTGTGGTCCTGAGTTAGGGCATCTTTCCGTTGCCGTAAATAAGTAATGCGTTTCAATATTTGGTCCACCGGAATTTTTGACAATGTGGGAGCGTGGTCATTTACACAGTTTGTCACATTTTCAAGAGCTGTGATCTCTTCTTCTGTTGCCTTCTCCTACAAGAAACCATGAGAGGATTCAGAATTGAAGAAGCAGAGCGTAAAATCTCAAAAGAATTTAAGGGCTTTTCATGTGGTACCTGTTCTTCGATCGTCTTTTCTTTGAGATATTTCTTCCTGGAAGGATCAGTCACATCTTTCAGGTAACTTCTCAATACCGATACCGGTGAAAACTTGTCGGTTAGATTCAACGCATAAATAAGATTGACGGCATCCACGGGCTTCTTCGTTTCAATAAGATTCTGGATAAAACCTGCGTTCATTGAATTGTTTTTAAGTTAAGAAAGCTATAAGGGAACAAATAAAACATGAAAGATTACTCGGTTAGCTTTTTTCGTAAATCGTTCATATAATCAAAGAATGCTTTTGGTTTGAGATTTAAAAAGAACACCACTGCAAAATCTCTGATTACCACCCCAGCCACAACCTTCATCAGAGCTCAAGCCATCATCGCAGAGCTCCGGCCACAACCACCGTCAAAGTGGAAACATCTACATCACAGCTCTAGCTATCGTTGCCTGCCAGCTAAACAGCATTTTGGAGCATACATATACATTTATAAAACAGTTTTTTTATTTATTTATTTCAAATTAAAAATGAAAACACAAAACAGCAATACAAAACCTAACTAAACACCTGCCAAAACTCCAAAATGACAATTGACAAAAATAAATGGCGGTAAACCTAGAATATTTGATAAGTAAACTAATGCTAACAAGTTTATCACCTTAATCAAGTAAATTAATACTGAAAATTTAAATGGGAAGATAAAGTAATGACCCCCAAAAAAGAAAGGAGCATAAGAACAACATTTCGGAAACGTACCAAGGACTTCATCAGCAAAACCAACAGCATTGCATTCTCCTAGAGCTTCATCGCATAGTCTCTTACGCGAAAACAATCCATATGTGTGTAGGAATTGCAGAAAGGCATGTATATCCCAAGAAACTTCGCTCGCTGTTTGAATTTTTCCTTTCCATTCGACTGCGAGCTTCATCGCATAGTATGTTACGCGAGGTTGGATTGGCGGTGAGATTTTCAGTAGCTGCTCAAAGAGGCAAACGCAATGGTTCATAAACTTCGATCTGATAGCTAAATTCCCTGTCTGCCAATTTTGAGAAAAGGAACTTTCAATGAAGTATAACACATGGCTCGCGGGATCTGGCGACGTTTGGAGAAACTTTAAGATCTTGACATGAACGACACTCCATGGGTCGTTCGAAAAGCTTGTGGCAAGATCAGCCAGCAAATTCTCGGCAGCTATTTCGATTCGAGGTACAGCTGTAAAAAAAAAGGTTTAAGAAGGACTATCATTGCAATAAACGAATTTTAGTGCATCATTTATTTAAATCTATAACACCATCCAATCAATAAACGAGAACATAATCAAATAATATAATCACATTACCATATTAGGACCTGTAACAGTTCTAATTAACATTGAATGACCAACATAAACTTCATTAACACAGTTTTCTTTCTGCGTTCATATGATAAATATAAACATATAGAACAACAGTAAATAATTTAATGGCCCAAAGCATGACTTTAGTAATAGGTCAAAGTGATCAAAACAAAAACTTAAATTTTTCTTTTAAAGAACAGAATCATTATATTCATAATATTTAGTACCTAGAGAATCTTCAATACACTGAGATTTTCGACATCTTAAGTATATTTGGTGACTATAGTTTTTCAGAAGCTTTTACCAGATGCTTGATCGGAAGTCGAAACGGCTTGACGCAGCTCAGATGACAGTCCATACTGGCCTACAGCATTGAGAAGGCGCCAACGATCATTTGAATCGACTTCCGAGGCCAGACCGTAGCTATTTATCAGTTGAACAATCCCCGACGCCTCCAAATAATCCATTTCCGTCTGCTTGGACCGAGAAATCCAATCATTCGCCAACTTCAATGCTTTGTCTTTCACTTGTGAGTTGATTCGAGGCGCGAACTCCGTTAGCTTCTCGAGCAACAGGATGCAACTCCTCCTAACAATCCTCACATCAAACTCCTCCGCTTCTCCATTCAATTGCGAAGGATAGAAGCCCTCCATTGCTCCTAACACAAACTCTGCAGGATTGCTCGACGCTCGGAGAACATCATAAGCTTCTTTGCAAACAGAATCATGCTTCTGTAACTGCAAGTTCAAGATCAACTGAATGTTTGATCCCTCATTTGTGATTGGAACTGTTGAAGTGTTCGGGTGAGCTTGTTCCACATGCTCAATCTTCACTTGAACCGATCTCGCTTCGGTTGATTTCCTAGACGAGCAAGACTCTTTCTGCCTTGATTCAAACTCACTAACTCTTTCCCTTAACAGCCTCTCCTCTGTTTGAAGTCTAAGGGAATGTTCCTCGACCGATTTTCGTAGTGATTCCACATTGTTCTCTCTAGCTTCAACTTCACTGAGGCAAGCAATAAGCGATTTTCGAAGCGATTCTACGTCGCTATCTCGGGCATTAACTTCTTCCAGGGAAGCATTGACCTTATAATATATCAAATGAGCTTCTTTAATTTTTACCTCGCATGACGTTTCTGTGGCTTCAAATTTCTTCATCAAACCCTCCATTTTCTTCTCTTTCTGCTCAAACTCTTGAGCATATTGTTCCACCGATTTCTTCAGGAAAAAAAAGCTATCCTCTCTCCGTTTCGCCTCCCTCTGCACAGACTCGAGCCGCTCGTTGGCAATCTCAAGCTCATTCGAGCATTCCGCGATCTTGTTCTCCAGAGAAGCGACGATCTCCTCTTTCGATTTTGCTTTGCTTTTCACAAGCTCGATCTGTTTTTCTTTTAACTCGAGTTCTTTCGAGCACTCCGCGAGCGTGTTTTTCAGAGAAACGACGAGCTCCTCTTTCGATTTTGCTGCGCTTTGCGCAGACTCGAGGTGTTTCGCTTTCAGCTTGAGCTCGTTCCAGCATAGCACAATCGCGTTCTCAATCTTGTTGAGCTTCTCCTCCTTCGATTTAATATCTTCATCACATTTATCCAATGAAACCTGGAAAGCTCTGAGTTGCGTTTCTTTCAACTCTGCTTCCCTCTTCCGATCCTCAATCGAGCTCCGAAGCGCCTGGAACGTCCGGTTTTCGAGCTCAATGTCATCTTTGTACGCTCTCAACGTCTCCTGAATCGACTCGGTTGCTTTGGACTTCCGTTTGAACCGCAGTTTCAACACCGAAAATTCGTGCTCGACCCATTCCACGGAGTTCTTCAAGCGCTCGAACTCCTCATTTTTCTCGGCAACTGACTTCTGAACCGACGCGAGCTTCCTCTCCTCGGCGTCAAGCCCTTCACGATGCTCCTGTATCGAAGATTCCAGCGACTGAAGGTACACGCCTCTATCTACGATCGATTTCTCAATGAGCTTCAACTGAATCGTCTTCGAAGTGAAATCGGCTATGAATCGCGACTCTCTGGCCTTGACTTGCTCTTCTCTGGAAGCCACGGCCTTCTCGCGCTCGGAGAGGCTCTCGAGCCCGGTCTGGAGCGTTTTCCGAGCCGAATCGAAGTGCTTCTGCAAGCCATCCCATCGAAGAGTAAATGCGAGAACATTTGAAGCTTGCGAGTTGAGCTCTTTCCACGACTTGAAGACCTCCGATTGCTTGAGCTCCAAGTCTTCCAAATCAGCGGCAACGGTCCTCTCCATCGGCGATGAGACGAAGAAACCAGTCAAGATGAAGAAGACGAACACTCTGCGAAAGGAGAATCACGAAACCCTAGCAATCTGCCATGGAAGAGAGAGAGACTGCAAAAGCTTAGCGAAGAAGAAGAAGAAAACACTGTACTATTTCGTTGCAGAGTAAACGATTGCATGAAGAGAACAACTTTTGCAGAAGTTGACACTAATGCCCCTGAACTTTTTATATTTATCAAATGTGTCCTTCAAATTATAACTAAGGCAGAAACATCATTTATATACTATTAATTGGGAAAATTGCGGCAAAAATACTTAATTTTTGGTCAAACTGCCTCCCGTGTACCCAACCTTTAAAACTGGCGGCAAAAATACCCAACGTGCGTTGACCGTGACTTTGGCATGAAAACGTTGATTTTTCCGTTAACATCCCTCATGTGGCCGTTAGCGGCAAAAATACCCAACCTTTTTTTTTTGGAATTATTTTTTAAATTTTTTAATTTTTTTTACTTGATTAGTGATAATTACTTGAATTCCAAATACATGGAATAACACAAAAGTTAGTCAAAACATCAATTGATTTCTTAATGTGCTTGTATAAGCTACATTTGTTGATAAAAATCTTATTATTATCAGAAATTTTAAACATAATGTTACAGGTATTTTAAGTAATTGAACATGGTTTTGAAAATAGGTATCCGGATTTCCTGATCCGGATACGGTTAGTGATTTTTGGATACCCGAAAAACCGGATCCGGATACGGGTAGTTCAAAAAAATCGGATACCCGATGCGGTTACAGCTCTACCCTTTTCATTGGTAATTGACCGTTTTAGATCGAATTAATACAGTCAATTAATGTCTCCGTATTGAGAAAAAAATGGCTTAAGAATATATGCCAGTAAAAAAAATATTATCAATAATCAATAGGGCTTTATTAGTAATAATTGGCTAAAAGACCTCCCTTGGGATCCCATTAAAATTCGTACCCTTAACTACCCCTGCTAAGAAATATGAATAGTGCCGAAGGAAGCTATGAAACACAATGAAAACTCACGCGTGCGCCTCTGCTTACGTCATCAGGCTGACGTAAGCCCTTCTGAGGGCGCGTGAGGAGGGCAGGAGACGCGTGGTGGCTCGTGTGGGGCCGCCCGAGGTGCTCTCGGCCCACTTTAAGGGTTCCGGGAGCGTTCCGTGACCATTTCTTGCAAACTTTATGACTTTTTGAGTATCTTAATATTTCTGGAAACATCTGGACACTTTATTTCGCGAAAACGGACTTCCGGTGAATATCTCGGGCTAAAATTGACTTTATTTAATAAAAAAAATTAACTATATAACTTTCATTTTATTAATTTATTAAAAATTAATTACTTAAAATACCCGTAACATTATGTTTAAAATTTCTCATAATAATAAGATTTTTATCAACAAATGTAGCTTATACAAGCACATTAAGAAATCAATTGATGTTTTGACAAACTTTTGTGTTATTAAATGTATTTGGAATTCAAGTAATTATCACTAATCAAGTCAAAAAAATATAAATTAAAAAAAATTAATTTTTTTTTTTCAAAAAAAAAAAAAGGTTGGGTATTTTTGCCGCTAACGGCCACATGAGGGATGTTAACTGAAAGATTAACGTTTTCATGCCAAAGTCACGGTCAACGCTCGTTGGGTATTTTTGCCGCCAGTTTTAAAGGTTGGGTACACGGGAGACAGTTTGACCAAAGGTTGGGTATTTTTGCCGCAATTTTCCCTAAAATGTAATACTTATGTAGTTATTCCGACAATAACCGGAAATACTAAATTATTTAAAAAGCACGTGAATAATCGAAGATAATTTTCCAATCAATTACCGAACAAGATCGAATATTTTATTGAAGTCCCACAACTAGGAATATACAAAATTATAAATTGGATAAAGGTATCGTCAAGACAAGTCGTGCTTAATAGAGCACACAATTAAAAAACATAGAGTGAATTTGTGCCAAAAAATAAAATTCATATCTATAACCAACCGTCATATAAAGTCCAAGGTCATTTCTGCAATTATTTGAGTGAGTTTTAGAAAAGAGGTTTATTTGGTGGATGCTGAATCTTTTCGTGTGTTTTCTGGTCAAAATAATTAATATACGTAACGTCTGTGACTCTGTTATTTCAAGCGAATTCGAAAGCATTACCAAATTTGGAGTAACACTACTTATACAATTCCTTAAGACAGTCAGACACTATTTAAAGCATTATCAAGTTTATTTGTTTAATTAATTATAACATATCGTGTATTATATAGTAAGTTAAATAATAATAATATATTTTATAAATAAAAATAAGCATATAGTATTACAATAAAAAAAAAATTAAACAAATAAGTAACTAAAATCGATTTAACTTTCCTACCGCCCTTACCCTTAAAAAATTATATGTAAGTAAATTCAGTTTTTTTTATGTAATTTATAAAATGTACTATTTCATCTCTTCACAAACTTTCTTACTGTAATTTTTATTAATCAATCCGAGTTATGAAATTAAAACTATGAAGTTTTAAAATTTTGTATATGAAAAAAATAAAATTATATAAATAGATATAGTAATAAATAAAAAGATATAGAGAAAAGGTAGAGTGGAGAAAGAAAGAAAGAGAGAGATAGATAGAATATGAAAGTTATTTTTTTCCTAAAGTAGATAAATAATTTAATTTGATTAGTATGTATTATAAAAAAAATAAAAAAAACTAGATGATAATAGGTATTTCACTAATTCACAATTGAGACTGATATTCTAAAATTGAATTTTCATTCAATGATTTACATATAATTAAATATCATTGATTGTATTTACAGTTACACTAAAACGCGTACAATATATATAATTGTGATTGCATAAATTACTCGTAGAGAAGATTAAATTTTAGAAAGAAAAAAAACAAACAACGCGTAAAGACGTATGTCCCAATTATGTCTTAGTAACGTATGCGTAATTTCCTAGAATGATTCATTTAAGATACTCTCATAGGATTATACATATTTATTTTTGGTTTTTAAATATATTATCTTATCTGAACTTGAGAATTTTTGACACTAGTCCTGAGTCTGAGTTAAGAGTGAGAAAAATATTATATAAGAGATTATTATTTTGTCCAGTATTAATTTATAAAAGTTTTACGGTATTATATTACGGAGGAATAAATATTTTTTTCATCAAGTTTTTGAGATTTTTAGAGTTAAAAGGACCGGTGAAGCGATTTTCAAGCAGGCTTCATGTTATAAAATAGTTGGTACTTGTGCCAATAAAAATATAACTTCTATATCTACCCTTATATTTAAAGCTTTCTTTTTTGTTGAACAATTATTACGAATTAATAGCTGATACCTTGAAGAGCTACTATAATTGGAAATTTCAAGCTTGCAACTTTCATTAATCAAAGACCCTATGTTATTGATAAGGTTGAAAATTCAAAAGCTTGCTCTATTTGGCAACTTCAAATTTGCAACTTTCATTAATAAAAAGGACACCAACTTGAACAACACTCCTCGGATCGTTCGAATAGCTTGAGCTAAGATCAGCCAGCAAATTCTCTGCAACATTTATGATGTAGAACGGATTAGGAAGAACACAAAGAACGCGTCTTTGCGAGATAAAACTCGACTTCACAAGCTAAAGCTTGATTTTCATTTCATGATCAACTGTCCATTTCATACAACTGTCGATCATAATATAAAGGAAATGAGGCAACACTAATCTTCCTAAAATAGCTACACAGAATCCAAAATAAATGAAAAAAAGTAAATGCAAATATTACCTAATCAAACCCAATAAAAGAAATGAACATAAATATGCATAATATAAGTAAATGGTATGCATGATAGTAAATGCAAATATTACTATAATATTAAATAAATCCATATGCATGATTTGGCATCTCCTTGATTTGTCATCACCATTCTCCATCAATTTACAATTGAACAAAACGGAATGAAGAAAGACTATCGTCGTAATGAACAAATTTCAGTGCGTCGTTTAATCAAATTTTACCGGAGACTTTTGCGGAAGTTGAAACGGCTAGACGCAGCTGGGATCACAGTCGATGCTGGCCAACAACATAGAGAAGGCGGCAAAGATCATTTGAATCGACTTCCGAGGCCAAACCGTAGCTGTTTATCAATAGAACGATCCCCGACGCCTCCAAATAATCCATGTCCGTCCGCTTAGACCGAGAAATCCAGTCATTCGCTAACTTCAATGCTTGCCCTTTCACTTGTGAGTTGATCCGGGGCGCGACCTCCGCTAGCTTCTTGAGCAAGAGGATGCAACTCCTCCTAACAATTGTCACGTCAAACTCCTTGGCATTCGAAGGATAAAAGCCGTCGATTGCATCTAAGATGAACTTTGCCGGATTGCTCGATGCTCGGAGAATACCGTACACTTCGTTGCAAACGGAATCAAGCTTTTGTAGCTGCGATCTCAAGTGATACTGCACGTATATTATTGTCTCCTTTGCTTGAAGCATATGCAACAAAGCTTCAATTCTCCTCTCTCTCGTGTCAAACTCGTTAGAACGATGATCCGCCGAGTTCTTCAGAGAAAGAAAGCTCTCCTCTTTAAGCTCGAGTTCATTCCAGCATCGCGCAATGGCGCCCGCAATGGCATGAAGCGTCTCCTCCTTCAATTTAATGTCTTTCTCCCATTGCGCTTCTCTCAACTCCGCTTCCTTCTTCCGCTCCTCGATTGAGCTCTGAATCGACGCGAGCTGCCTCTCCCCGACGTCAAGCTCTTCACGACGCTCCTGTATCGCAGATTCCAGCGACTGAAGGTGCAAACCTCTACATGCAATCACATTCGACTGTTCTTCGATCAATTTCTCAACGCCCTCCAAGTGGTTCTTCTTCGACGAGAACTCGGCTTCGAATCGCGACTCTCTGGCCTCCACTGCCTCTTCTCTGGAAGCCACGGCCTTCTCGCGCTCGGAGAGGCTCTCGAGGCCGGCCTGGAGCGTTCTCCGAGTCGAATCGAAGTGGTTCTGCAAGTCGTCCCATTGAAGAGTAAATGAGAGGACGTTCGAAGCCTGCGAGCTGAGCTCTTTCCAGGACTTGAAGACCTCCGATTGCTTAAGCTCCAAGTCTTCCAAACCAGAGGCAACGGTCTTCTCCATCGACGATCGAGCACAGGAGAATCGCAAGAAGACCGAAAGGACAGCCAAGATGATGAAGAAGAGAACGAAACCCTAGAAGAAATCTACCATGGCAGAGACAGAGACAGAGAGTGAGACGGTAAAAGTGTACTGTGTATCCGACGCAGACAACGAAAACGATTCCAACTTACTTTTAAGACGCTACAAATTTTTTATTACACCTCAACCTCAAGTTTTCATAATTCTAAAATCAACTTTTTTTAAATTTTATGTACCAAAATACCCTTTCAAAATATACATATTGTGTCCTGAAAAATGGACATATTGCCTCTTGAAAAATGGACAAGTCGCGTCCGGAAAAATGGACACAACTAAGGGTATTTTGATACATAAAATTTAAAAAGATTAATTTTAGAATTATGAAAACTTGAAATGTAATAAAAAAAATTATGGTGTTTTGAAAGTCATTTTATGAAGTTTCCCTTTGCAAATAATATGAGCCACCCAAACTTTGCATATTTGTGCAATTTGTCCCATAAATTTTATTTATGATAGAAATATCCTTTATACACAAAATGTGACAAGTTGTCGCCTATTAGTTTACATTACAAGCAATCAGAATTATTAAATTACGCCCGATTACTTTGTTAACCGAGTAAAACATATCAAATCATATAAAGTAATGGATGACGAAATGTTAAATATGAAAATCCGCAAACTAGGAAAATGATAAAATATATATTATTAAAACAAGACTCCTTTATAAGTCATGTGTTGCGCTAGGCATGTTTATGAGAATCTTTCGCTATGGGTATTACTCTTAAAAAAGATCTATAGCTTTATAATTGTAGCATTATAATTGTAGCAAAAGTACTTTGACTTAATCAATTAAGACGGCATGAGTCAAAAGTAAAAAAAATAACGGCAAAAGTACTCTAAAATAACAAATATAAAGTGACATATATTCCGTCCAACTTTTTCCGTTGAATTAAAATGAGAGAAGATATTAAATAAGTAGACATAACGTGACATCATTGCTCCATAATCTGTTTGAACGGAGTCCTAAACATGTATATAACTTGATCCTTTGGTTCAAAGTTAGACCTAGACATGATTCCTATATAATTATTCACAAAAGCTAACCTAGACTATACTCTAACATGTACACAAACCACGTTCTAACTAAATCTATCTAAGACAGTAGTAAGTTAGTTTCAACTTTCAACTGAGAGCATCGGAACTAGGAAAAGCCGTGTCATAAGTAATATCGAACGGAACCTCCGCATGAGAGACAGAACTCGGTGAGCAACTCGAACGAGCCTTTTGGGGAAGTTTGTTTTTCCTACAGTCCGATTCCGCTTGGTGAGAAATAGCCGAGTGACCTCGCTTCTTGCACGTCGGAGAGTGGGCATGTTTCCGTCGCCGAAGATAAGCAATGTGATCCGATATTTCATCCGCTGAAATATTTGATAGCGCGGGAGCATGCTTTATAACACAGTTTCTCACATTTTCCAAAGTTGCGATCTCTTCATCGGTTGCCTTCTCCTACAAGCAACAACCATGAGAGGACTCAGAATCGAAGGAGCAGAACGCAACATCTCAAAAATATTTAAGTGCTTTTCGTGTGGTACCTGTTCTTCGATCGTCTTTTGTTTGAGTCTTTTCTTGTTTGAAGGATCAGTCATATATGTCAAGTAATTTCTCAATAATGAAATTGGTGAGAACTTGTTGGTTAAATTAAACGCATAAATAAGATTGACGGCGTCGACGAGCTTCTTCCTTTGAACGAGTTTCTGGATGAAACCTGAATTCATGGAGTTGTTGCAAGTTAACAAAGCTAACAAAACACATCACACAAAACAGAACACTAACAATTTTGACAATTGACAAAAACTGATATCGAACATTCTCATGGAAAGATTAAGTAATGATTCCCGAAAAAGAAACGGAGCATATAAACAACATTTTCGGAGCCGTACCAGGAATTGCTTCTGCAAAACTAAGAGCATTGCATTTTCTTAGAACTTCATCATTCCGGGATATCATCTCCAACATGCTCAAAATTGCAACATTGTCATACGAAGAAAACAATCTAAATGTGTGAAGGAATTGCATAAATGCAAGTACTTCCCAAGAGGTTACGCTCGTTTGAATTTTCTCATTCCAATCAGCTGCGATCTTCATCGCATAGTCTCTGACACAGGGTTGAAGTAGAGGTGAGATTTTCAACAGCTGCTCAAAGAGGCTCACGTAATGGGCCATAAACTTCGTTCCGATAACTAAATATCCGGTTTTCCAATCCTGGGATAAATAACTTTCAACGAAGTCTAAGACATGGCTCGCAGGATCTGGCGACGTTCTGAGAAAATTCTGAATCTTGACACAAACAACACTCAACAGATCGTTCGAAAAACTTGTGCTAAGATCAGTTAGCAAATTCTCTGCAGCATTTATAACAACGAATTAAGAAAGACATCAATCGTTGTAATAAACAAATTTCAGCGTTCTTTAAATTTATAACATAATCCAATCAATATAATCACATTATTATTTCAAGATACGTTAAGAAAATTCGAATAACCACCAGCACAAACTTCAACGACACAGTTTCCTATAGGTATATATTACCTTAAAGTGATCAAACCAAAAACTTTATATTTTTCTTTGGAAGAACAGAATCATTTTATTCATAACATTTGGTACCTATAAAACCTTCAAGTTTAATAGAAAACTTAAAAAACTGGGACTTTCGACTTCTTACCGGAGGCTTTATCAGAAACATCTTGACGCAGCCGGGATGGCAGTCCATGCTGGCCAACAGCATTAAGAAGGTGGCAAAAATCATTTGAATTGACTTCCGACGCCAAACCGTAGCTATTTATCAATTGAACGATCCCCAACGCCTCCAAATAATCTATTTTTGCCAGCTTAGACTGAGAAATCCAACCATTCGCCAACATCAATGCTTGGTTTTTCACTTGTGAGGTTATCTGTGGCGTGACCCCGTTAACTTCTCCAGCAAGAGGATGCAACTCCTCCTAACAATCCTCACATCAAACTCCTTCGCTTCTACACTCGATTGCGAAGGATAAAAGCCCTCCATAGCGCCTAACACAAACTCTGCTGGATTGCTCGATGCTCGGAGAATATCGTACGCTTCATTGCAGACAGAATCGTGCTTCTGTAATTGAACGTTCAAGAGATACTGCATGTATAATCCCTCCTTTGTGATGGGAACTGTTGAAGCGTTAGTGTGAGCTTGCTCCAAATACTCAATCTTCACTTGAGCCGGTCTCACTCCGGTAGATTTTCGAGACGAGCTATTCTCTTTCTCCCTCAATTCAAATTCACTCTCTCTTTCCCTTAAAAGCCTCTCCTCTGTTTGAAGTCTACGGGAATGTTCCTCGAGTGATTTTTGAAGAGATTCTACGTTGATCTCTCTGGCTTCAACTTCACTGAGGCAAGCATTGAGCGATTTTCGAAGCGATTCTATCACGTTATCTCGCGTCTCAACAACTTCGAGGCAAGAATTGACCTTATTACGGATCAAATGAGCTTCTTTAATCTTTACCTCGCATAGCGTATCTGTGGCTTCAAGTTTCTTCAACAAACCCTCCATTTTCTTCTCTTTCAGCTCAAACTCTTGAGCACATTGTTCCACCGATTTCTTCATGGAAAAAAAGCTATCCTCTCTCCGTTTCGCTTCCCTTTGCACAATCTCAAGGTCATTCAAGCATTCCTCGATCGAGTTCTTCAGAGAAGCAACGATCTCCTCGTTTGATTTCACTTCGCTCTGCACACACTCGAGTTGTTTCTCTTTCAGCTCAAGTTCGGCTGAGCGTCGCACAATCGCGTTGTCAATCGTGTTAAGCTTCTCCTCCTTCGATTTAATATCTTTATTCAATGAAACCTGTAATGCTCTGAGCTGCGCTTCCTTCAACTCTGCTTCCTTCTTCCGATCCTCAATCGAGCTCCGAAGCGCCTGGAACGTCCGGTTTTCAACCTCAATGTTGTCTCTGTACGCTCTCAACGTCTCCTGGATCGACTGGGCTGCTTTGGACTTCCGTTTAACCCGCAGCTTCAACACCGAAATCTCGCGCTCGAGCCATTCCACGGAGTTCTTCAAGCTCTCGAATTCCGCATTTTTCTCGGCAACCGAGTTCCGAACCGACGCGAGCTTCCTCTCCTCGGCGTCAAGCCCTTCACGATGCTCCTGTATCGAAGATTCCAGCGATTGAAGGTACTCACCTCTACCTTCTATCAATTTCTCCATGCTCTCCAAACGGTTCTTCGTCGACGAGAACTCGGCTTTGAATCGCGATTCTCTGGCCTCCACTGCCTCTTCTCTGGAAGCCACGGCCTTCTCGCGCTCCGAGAGGCTCTCGAGGCCGGCCTGGAGCGTTTTCCGAGTCGAATCGAAGTGGTTCTGCAAGTCGTTCCATTGAAGAGTAAATGCGAGGACGTTCGAAGCCTGCGAGCTGAGCTCTTTCCAGGACTTGAAGACCTCCGATTGCTTAAGCTCCAAGTCTTCCAAACCAGAGGCAACTGTCTTCTCCATAAGCGATGAGACGAAGAAACCCCGTCAAGATGAAGAAGACGATCACTCTGTCGAAGGAGAATCACGAAACCCTAGCAATCTGCTGAGAGAGACTGCAAAAGCTTAGTGAAGAAGAAGAAGAAAACACTGTATTATTTCATTTCATTGCAGAGTAAACGATTGCATGAAGAGAGAAAAAAAAAAAAAAAAAAAAAAAGAACAACTTTTGCAGAAGATGACACAAATGCCCCTGAACTTTTTATATTTATGAAATTTGTCCTTCAAATAATAATTAAGGCAAAAACATCATTATAATACTATTAAAATGTAATACTTATTTGAAAAGCACTTAAAATGTACAAAACGTGATTTAGTCGAAAAATATTTTAGAATTTACTTTATTCGTACAAGTAAAAGAATAAACATAAATAATTAAATAATTAATTGAGTCCCATAATTAGGAAAATACATAATTATAAATTAGATAAAGAAGGTATCTTCAAGACAAGTTGTGCTGCATAAATTAAAAAAAGCATAAGGTGAATTTGTGCCAAAAATTAAAATTCACAGGTATAGCTAATAGCTAGTTAGACCATCATATAAAGTTCAAGGTCATTTCTGCAATTATTTTACTGGGTTTTTTTTGGCGAATGCTGAATCTTTTTCGTGTGTTTTTGGTCAAAATAATTAAAAAACTTTGTCAACTACAGTGAGTTCATTCAAAGTGTTGCCGAATTTGAAGGAACCCTAATTATACAACTTTTTAAGTAGAAGAAGACACATGCGCTGCCTTCAAAAAGAAAAAAAGAAAGAAAAAAAAAGACACTATTTAAATTTTAAAGCAAGTCTCTTCGTTCAATTAAAATCTCTTCTAATATAGCAATTAAATAAGGGTTAATGAGGCAAATGTCAATTTTGTTCAAACTTTTAAAAAAATTGCTGACACATATTAATAGTAATTAAAAGTTTAAAAGCATCAAATTAATTTATTTGCGGACAATTACACCCCTCTTAATTTATTTACGTTAGTATTTTCTTAATTTGTAAATTAATTTTTTAATTTTTTAATTTGTAATTACGAAACTAAAGCCACAAATTTATAATTACCAACCTGTAAATGTAAATACAAAAATGCAATTCGATAATTGTATTTACCTAACTGTAGCTTTAAGTACAAAATTATATTGTAAATTCAAAACTTTAAGTATAATTATTAATATACTTAGATACAAATATATTTTTTGTTACACTTACGTTGTTGTTACGTTGATGTTGGTATGTTATTTGAGAGTCACCAAATCAATAGAGGAGAAATTAACGAGAGAATAAATTTAAATATTAATTTATTACAAATTTATTGTATATTATTATAGATAAATGAGTTTTTTGTTCTAATTTGTATTTTATATTTAAATTAAAAGGGACGATGGAGCTTTTTTTTTTTTTTTTTGAAAGCAATTTGATTTCATTCAATCAAAAAAGTTGGGGGGAAAGATCCCTCAACACCGTTGCTACAAGCCACTCCGGGCAATTAGGACACATAAGGTCCGAAACAAGAGAAGAGAGACGTCTCTTGGCCAAAGCATTGGCCACCTCATTACATTCCCGTGGAACCCACATCCACTCTCCGGTCCCGCCTAGTTCTCGGCCGAGCTCCCGCACCTTCACAATAATCGGGCCTTGGAAGCCCCACGAGTCTCGTGCCTTGGTGAGGTGGGAGGCCCGCAAGCAATCCGTCTCGGCATGCTCGATCTTCCACCCCCGTTCGCGAGCAAAAAGAAGCCCCCGTCGCATAGCAATGCACTCTGCGGTGAGTGCCGAGTCGACATGGTCGACCAAGGAAGCCATGACTCCCATAACCCGACCGAGGTGGTCTCGGACAACCGAAGATGGAGCTTTTGTCAAGCGAGCTTCATGTTAACCACGAGCTCTTATTGGTACTTGTGCCCATAATAATAAAAGGTTAAATGAAGGAAATGTCATTTGTGACTCACGGTTTAAAAAAAAATGCTCATTTTTAATTATGGTAATCATAAACACACAAAAATCTAAATATGGACTAATATGCCCTTTCAATTAACTCACATTAATCTTAATTTCGTTTTTTTAATTAAAATTAAAAAACAAAATTTTTTCCTTAAATTTAGCAAACTAAATAAATTAAAATAAATCTTTCCTATTTTTAGGATTAAACAAATATTACTTGAATTATTCTTCCATATTTTAACGTTTGTAACAAATCCTATTTTTTATTTTTTGGTCCTTATTAATCAGTATTAATTTCGAATTTTACTCCTTATTAATCAGTATTTTAAAAACAAAATTTCAAATTATTTCTCTGCATTTTTACGAATTTGTATTTATATTTACGTAACTATATTTACGATTCTATATTTACGTCACTATATTTATGATTATGTATTTACAATAAATCAATTTACGAAATTTAATAAAACTGTAGTTATAAAACTGTAAATATATTTACGAAATTTCAATATAAGAATGAAACTGTAATTATATATACGGAGATTGTAAAATATTTACGAAGTTAATTTTGTAACTATAGATACGAATCCATAACTATAAATACAAAATTGTAACTACAAATATGAAACTGTAATGGTAAATGTAATTACAAATATGAAACCATAAATATATTTACAAAACTGTAAATATATATACCAATACCAAAACTGTAAATATATATACTTATATTAATACCAATACCAATACCAATACCAATACCAATACCAATACCAAAACCGTAAATATATTTACAAAAAATTGTAAATGAATTTACAGTTACGAGCGAGAGTTTGGCGAGGATGATCTCGCCGTAAATCGCAGTCGCCACCTCCTTGTTGCACTTTACTCCGATCCCGACGTGGCTGGCCGAGTTGCCGACGACGATGAAGGCCTTGAAGCGGGTCCTCTGACCGGCACGGGTCTGCTTCTGCACTGACGACGATGAAGGTTTGCTCCATGGAGGTAATTTTGCCCTCCTTCACGAGGTGACCGAGCTTTGTGACCGGGACCCACTTCTCCTCCTCCTCGCGATGGCCAACACCGCAGCCACAGTCGCCTCCTCGGCCGCCGCGCCGAAGCGGTCGCCAAAGCCACGCCCGAAGCCGCCGCGCTCTCCGCCCGAATCCGGCGATGACGTCAATCCGACGAGGATATCGTGAGAAAGAGAGAAAGAGAGAGAAAGAGTTTCTCTGGTTTGTATCGATGAGATGAGAGAGTGGTTTGTATCAATGAGAGAGAGAGATGAAGGAGAAATAAATGAGGGGTAATATAATAGGGGAAGTTTTCAACCATAATTTTAGGATAATTTGATTTTGAAAATTAAAATATATAATAAATAATTAATATACGAAAATAAATAAATATAATTAATATTAGGATTAATATGGTCCAATTTTTTTTATAAATGAGTATAAATGAATTGTTTGAAAGTATGAGCAATTCTCATTTTTTGGGCATTTTATTGGTTTCTTTATAATAAAAATATATCACTACACTTGGTTAAAGTTAAACATTTGATACTCTTGCCGCTGAAAATAAATAATAGTCATACACCACTGACAGTCTGACACTTACCCAAGTATCTAGTATTTATTTTTGGACAAAAATAAATTATATAGTATTAACTATTACACTTGTCAAAAATTTAATATTTATGCTCCTAGTTCTATTAACCCTTATATTTATAGCTTTCTTTTTGTTGAACAACCTCTTGATTTAACACGATTGAAAAGCTACTCTAACTGAAGATTTCAAGCTTGCAACTTTCATTTATCAAAGACCCTATTTATGCTATTAAGGTTGAATATACTCTCGAGTTGGAAAGTTCAAACTTGCAACTTTTATTAATCAAAGATTCCATTTATATTGATAAGGTTGAAAAGCTACTCTAATTGCACATGGTTTGTTCTCCAGCAAATATCGTTAAACAAAAACTAATATCATCTTATGAAGCAAGGATTAAAAGAAATGCAAGAATATATATATATATATATCATCAATTACATATAAATAATATTCGAGGATTACATTTATCATCAATCAATATTCAAGAGCAAGATTTGGATGCGAAAAAACACCAAAATCAGCCTAATCATACATAGAATAATATTTCCTCGACTATAAATTACTTGCAAAGGCGTCCTTTAATTACCTCATAGAAAGATATTTTCTTACATAGGATAACGAAATGTGTTTGAAAGTTTCGTACATCGGAATTTAGACAGAGACTATGATGCATCGGAATAAGATGATGATGTATTTCGTCATCGAAACGTAACAAAAAATAAAACTCTAATTTCCAGAAAAAGTCTCATCGTGAGTCCACTTCGCAAAACCGAGACAAAAATAGTATCTCCGATCAAACCCTCCCTTTAAAATGAGAAAACATTTCTTGAGTTTGAAACTAACTCTTTAGTTTCGTTCAAAAATAATTTGCTCAGTTAGGTACAATTCTAATTAATATATATATATATATATATATATGTATAGACACACACACACAAACAATGAATGCTTTGGTCCCCCATGACGAGATTCTATAAAAAGAGATAATGAATGCTAAAATAGATACTCAGTCACGTATTCACACTTATAATACCTATTGAAAACATAAAAAATAGAACTTATTTATGAGTATTTTAATTGGACGACCTTTTGTATTTATGATAGTAACTTCAAGATACATGATACATGTCTCTTACCTCTTATACTTTTTATTAAATTTTATTGTATTTGTTCTCTTTAAAGTTATGTCTTTTTGTTATACTATAAATAGAGACTATTATAAAACATGAAATACACAGACAGTACATCTATTCTATTATATATCTCAATATTCTCTTATACTCTCTATTAGTGTCCTTATATACATCTTAATATTTAAATATATTACAGTAACTACAACTATAGCAAGGCTCAGTCCGGTGAAATTAGCCACCCCCAAGCATACCGCGCTCCGTAAATAACCACGAGCGAAGTACACCAGCGAGCAAAGCAAATCCTAGACATATCTGTTGTGTCACCCGGAGTATTGAATGGAACCTCTACATAGGAGACGTAACCCGGCGTGCAACTCGAAGGGACCTAAGGGGATGTTTGGTTCTCCTAAAGTCCGACTCCACTTGGGAGAAAAATAGCCAAGTGACCTCGCTTCTTGCACATCGGATTTTGGACATGTTTTCGTTACCGAAGATAAGCAATGTGATTCGATGCGGGAGCGTTTTCTATTACACAATTTCTCACATCTTCAAGATCTGCAATCTCTTCATTGGTCGCCTTCTCCTGCAAGCAACAACCATAAGATTGAAAGAGTTACTCTTCATCCCTTCGACAGAGTTGCCATTTACCGACGTGCTCTTCTAGTGGGTTAAACTGCGGGAACATCCGCTCATACTCACTGTACAAAAGATTGAAAGCTTCATTATTTTAGTATAATCAGCATACAAGATACCTAAATTATTACGATTCGAGCAATTTTATACCTAAAATTTCCGCGTGCCTCGGATCTAATATGATAGAAAAACAAAATGAAAACGTAGATAAAAATAAACTTTATATACCTGGGACTCGCTTACCTCGTTGGGATCGTCTGTGGGAAAGCATTTTTTCCTGTGATTGTGAAACTTCCCGGTGCCTTTACTTGACTGTGCATCGATAATACTTCCACATTTTCTGCATGTAGCTGTCTTGTGTCGCACTTTGTTCCACGAGTCTCGACGAAGAAATTCCACACTTCCGCCGTCGGCTCGTCTTGCGGGCTCCGCTGACCGATCCTTCATTGGTTTCATGCCGTGATCCTACGGGTTGAGAACCTCCCAGTGAACCATGGACTGATTGGGTCGCTACGTCCTCACCGACCGAGAATTCGGATTGAGGGTGGATCTCGTCCTCCTCTTCCTCATCTTCATACGGTTTACTTTCCTGCAATAAATTTTGTAAAAAAGGGATTCGGCCTTATTTAAAATCAACAAATATAAGGTGATATATTTCTTTCAATTTTTTTCCTCGAATTCAAATGGTAAAAGAAACTAGATAAGCACATAAAAATGTATTTTAAATATGATTAAGAAGGGATAAATCCATTGAGTACACTAAATATTACATAAACAGTTCCTAAAAAGCTAATCTAGACTATACTGTTACACAAAACCACGTCCTAACTAAGTCTATCTAAGACAGTACAAGTTAATTTCAACTCTCAACTAGGAGCATCAGAACTACGAAAAGTCGTGTCATAAGTAGTATCGAATAGAACCTCGACACGAGAGACGGAACCCAGCGGGCAAATCAAAGGGGCCTTATGGGGAAGTTTGTTTCTCCTCAAGTCCGGTTCAGCTTGGTGAGAAATATCTGAATGACATCGCTTCTTGCATGTCGGAAACTGGGCATGTTTCCTTTGCTGGAGATAAGCAATGTGTAACGATATTTTGTCCATTCGAATTTGTGACAACGCGGGAGCATGTTCTATAACGCATTTTCTCACATTTTCAAAAGTTGCTATCTCTTCATCGGTTGCCTTCTCCTATAAGCAACAACCATGGGGAGATTTGGAATTGAAGAAGCAAAACGCAACATCTCACAAGTACTTAAGGGTTTTTTGTCTGGTACCTGTTCAGCGATAGTCTTTTCTTTGAGATTTTTATCGTTTGAAGGATAAGCCATATCTTTCAAGTAATCTTTCAATATTGAAATTGGTGAGAACTTGTCGGTTAGATTAAACGCGTAAATCAAATTTACGGCGTCGATGGCCTTCTTCCTTTGAACTAGATTCTCAATGAAACCTGGATTCATGGAGTTGTTGTAAGTTAACAAAGCTAAAGGTAATAAAACAGAAAACAGAACACTAAGAATTTTGACAATTGACAAAATTTGATATAAATATATTCTCATTGAAACATAATGTAATAAACCCCGAAAAAGAAAGGAGCATATAAACAACTATTTTGGAGACGTACCAAGAAGCCCGTCATTGCATTCTCTTCGAGCTTCGTCATTCTGAGATATTATCTTCAACATGCTCATAATTCCAGCATTGTCATAAAAAGAAAACAACCTATATGTGTGAAGGAATTGCAGAAATGCAAGTACATCCGAAGAAGTTACGCTCGTTGTTTGAATTTTCTGATTCCAATCAACTGCGAGCTTCATCGCATAGTCTCCGACATAGGGTTGAATTGCAGGTGAGATTTTCAACAGATGCTCAAAGAGATTCATGCAATTGGTCATAAACTTCGATCCGGCAAGTATATTCTGGGATACAGAACTTTCGACGAAGTCTAAGACGCGAATCGCAGGATCTGGCGACGTTCGGAGAAAATTTTGGATCTTGACATGAACAACACTCCACGGGTCATTCGAAAAGCTTGCAGTAAGATCAGCCATCAAATTCTCTGCAGCATATACGATTCTCAGGACAGCCGTAAAAAACGGATTAAGAAAGACTAGTTGTAATATACAATTTTAGCACATCGTTTATTTAAATTTATAGCATCATCCAATCAATATAAACACATCACCATTTAAGGACATGTAAGAGTAAGATTATGATACACTATGCAAAATTCAGCAAGAATACTGAAATCAATATCTATATGCAACTAACATAAAATCCTCAACACAAATGGAAAACTTAAGAAGCTGAGATTTTCAGAAGCTTACTGGAGGATTGATTGGTCGTTGAAACGGCCGCTTGACGCAGCTGGAATGACAGTCCAAGGTGGCCGGCATCATCGAGAAGGCGGCAAAGATCATTTGAATTGACTTCCGATCCCAAACCGTAGCTTTTAATCAATTGAACGATCCCCGACGCCTCCAAATAATCGATTTCCGTCAGCTTAGACCGAGAAACCAAGTCATTTACCAACTTCATTGCTTGAACTCTCACCTGAGAGTTGATCTGAGGCTCGACTTCCTTCAACGTCTCGAGCAACCGGATGCAATTCATCCTAACAATCCTCACGTCGGACTCTTTCGCTTCTCCACTCGATTGCAAAGGATACAAGCCCTCCATTGCGCCTAACACAAACTCTGCAGGATCGCTCGACGCTCGGAGAATACCGGACACTTCGTTGCAAAAATCGTCCTTCTCTAACTGCAAGTTCAATAGATACCGCATGTATGATATTTCGTCCTTCGAGATGGGAACTGTCGAAGTGTTGGTGTGAGCTTGTTCCGGAGGCTCAATCTTTGCTTGAGCGGCCGGTCTCACTTCCGTCGATTTCTGGCCCTGGGGCGAGCTACACTCTTCCCGTCTCGATTCGAGCTCGCTCGCTCTTTCGCAGAACTGCCTCTCCTCTGTTTGAAGTCTCAGGGAATGTTCCTCGAGCGATTTTCGAAGAGATTCCGCCTTCTTCTCCCGGGCTTCGACTTCTTCGAGGCAAGCATTGACCTCATTGTGGATCAAGCGAGCTTCCTCGACCTTTAAATCACATGACATCTCCTTTGCTTCGACTGTCTTCAACATAGCTTCAATTTTCTTCTCTCTCAGCTCAAACTCTTTCGAGCATTTATCGATCGCGTTCTTCAGCGATTGCGCAATGGCGTGAAGCTTCTCCTCCTTCGCTCTTATGTCGCTGTCCCGTTGCGCTTCTCTCAACTCCGCCTCCTTCTTCCACCTCGAGAGATCGGCTTCGACTCGCTCTTCTCTGGAAGCCACGGCCTTCTCGCGCTCCGAGAGGCTCTCGAGCCAGGTCTGGGTCGTTCTCCGTGTTGAGTCATGGAGCTTCTGCAAGTCGTCCCACGCCTTGAAGACCTCCGATTGCTTGAGCTCCAAGTTTCCCGAACCAGAAGCAACGGTCTTCTCCATCGGCGAGAGATCACCAGAGGATCGAACAGTCAAGGGGAAGAAACCCTAGCAATCTACAATGGCAACAGTCAAGAGGAGAAGCGAAGAAGAAGACGGAGTCGAACAGTCGAGAGACTTTTACAGAGGTTGTACACTGTGTTCGGTGTACATGCATGAAGATTGAAGAGACTTTTACAGAGGTTGACAGTAATGCCCCTGAACTTTGGATATTTATGAAATTTGTCCTCTTAATTTTAATTACGGCAGAAACATCTTTTAAAATGTAATAATTATAATTTATATATATATAACATGTGACTTAATCGAAGAAATATTTTTAAATTCACATTATTTATATCTAAGAGTACAAAATAAAATAGCCAGCAATATTTATTCCTACAAAATTACAGTGTAGATAAACGTATCATCAAAACAAGTTGTACTGCATACAGTTATAATAAAAATATAAGGAGAATTTATGCCAAAATTTAGAAGGATAACTAGACCGTCATATAAAGTTTCAAGGTCATCTCCGTAATTACGTTACTAAAAATTTGGAAAAGAGGAATATTTTCTAAGGAATCAGGTGTTCGCTGTGGAGAGGTTTATTTGGTGTCGGACTGGTGTCGGTGATCTTTCCGTGTGTTCTCTGGTCAGAATACCTATTTTTTTGTTTTATTTTAGTTGGACAAAATATTATTATTTTTTTATATATATTATAAATATGTTTCTTTTCACGACAATTTAGTAGGGGTGAAAGCGGAACCGGGAACCGGTATATTTTTATTTTTTGGTACCTATCTCGAAAATTCGGGATTTTTTTTCTTGGTACCGGTTCCCGGTTCCAATTGTATATTTCCCTTTTTTTTTTTGAAAACCGGAACCGGGACCGGGAAAAATTCGTGAGAGAATCGTGAAAAAATTCATGATATAATTCGTGACTAAAACCGGGAGTAAAGCATTCGACTTCTCTGGAGTCGGGAGGAAAGCAGTGCCGAAATCACATAAGAGGGCTGGAATCATTCGAAGAAAAAAAGAAAAACTTGAGAGAAGGAAAAGAAACCGAAATCAAAGAAGAAAGCGAGGAAATCAAGCCTTTCGAAGGGGTGCAATTGACATAGAATAAACCATAAAAGATATTTCACAGAAGGAAATCAAACCTGGACAAGGAAAAGCCAAAAGCAGAGAGAAGGTGGGGATAAAGAGTCGCAAGCGAGAGAGATGAATGAGGAAGGAGGCATAAACCCTAATTTTTTTAATGGTAAAAGACGACATATAATTCTAAAGAAAACATAATGACATATTAAACCAAAACGACATAAAAATATTTAAAAAACGACATAAAAATACATAAACCGGAACCGGTACCAAAAATCGGGAAAAACGGTTCTGGTTCCCGGTTCCGGTTCACGGTTCCGAAAATCGGGAACTGGGAAGTACCGGTTCCCGGTTTTAAACACAATTTCCCTATTTTTTTCTTAAACCGGTCCGGAACCGGGAAACGGTGACAAAATTTTCACCCCTACAATTTAGTACATGTACAACGTGAGAGAAAAATATTAATGTTTTATTTGATTAAAACACAATAAATATATAATGTTGATTTTTTAAATATTTTTTATGCAAGGTTCAAATTTTTTTCGATTATCTTCGATACTCATTGATCATCCGTCTTGCCATTATTCATCGGCAAATATTCCATGTCAATCGATTATTCGTAATAACAGTGTAAAAATAACGAAAAATTTGATACTTTAAAAAAAATGCACTTTTCAACAATTTTCGATGCAAAAAAATATTATTTTAGTATGACAATAATCCTCGATAACTGTCGGTAACGATAAACTACAATTTTATTAGTTTTTCATTGATAATCTTCGAAAATCCATCGAAGATCATCGAAAACGATAACAGTTTTATCGGCAAAAACGATATTTTAAACTTTGTTTTGATGTTTATGCCGCCAATATTCTTTTTATTTACTAGTATTGTAGTCTATAGATATAATAATGAGTTAATAAATGCTTTAAAAAAAATTGTTTGGTTCTAAAATTTTCAATCTGACATGACATTGACTTAAAGACAGATGTTCTATGTATTTAATATTTATAGCCCTTAACGTTTATGGTATAATAAAACTATCTGTCTTCTCAATGTTAAGAAAATGATTAACTACGTGTGACTGTTTGTCTTCTCTTGGCAAGCAAGCGAAGAAAGAAAGAAAGAAAGAAAGAAACGTTAAATGTTTAATAAAATAAAAATAGGATACCTTAATTTTATGCAAAATTGTAACTCTACCTTATATTTGATTCAAAAATTCCATCTGAAAGTCTTATTTTTATATGAAACTAGTGTGGATGGACCGCGCGTTAGCGGTTGCACGAATTTTTTTTATAAATATAATGAAAATATTAAATAATGTTATTTTATTTTTTGGGTAATAGATTTAGAAATATTATAATTATAATATGAGTTTTTCATTTTAATTGTATATGTATTACCTAAGCACGATAAATTATAGAGAAATTATAATGAATAGTCACATTCATATGTTTACATTGCATTTTAACAAATTTAAGGTTTTTATTTGCAAAATAGCCAAACATCGAATATTTTTTCAAAGATTAATATGGTTATCATTATTAATATGACTATTTTATAATTGTTAATATGGTTAATTGACTATTTTATAAATATTAATTAATCAACATTAGCTATTTTGTCAATTTTAAACTATCAAGTTGGCTATTTAGCTTAAGCTCCTTAAATTATATATGTATATATAAATAATGATATTACCTAAGCATGATAAATTATAATAATTGGTTATATAATGAAAATACTTAAAATAACATTATAAGAATTTATCATGCTTGGTTATATATGATGTTTTTTTTTTTAAGAATTTAGTTTCAGAATCTCATGTACAAAAATATGAGCATTATCTTCATTAAAAATGAAGTGCATCATTTATCGTGCTTAGGTAATTTTACTTTAAAAAAACACACACAAATTAACATGGAACATTTATCGTAGTTAGGTATTTCACAGTAAAAACCAATTAAATATTACCCCAATTATATAAGAACTTTTTTTTTTTATCTTTAAGCTTTTAAATGAAATAAACATGGTTTAGAATTTAACACAATTTGGAAGAGAATCAAAGATAAATAACGGTTTTATACATGAGATTAACCTATTAATTCCCAATTTGTTGTGACTTAATTTTTTATTACCAAAAAAAAAACGATTTGAAAAGGACCATCGGCTTGAAAGGGGAAATGGTACTTATTCATTATTGCAATATATGTTAATGCAATTAGACTCTTTGGCATTACATCATTCTTCTATAACTTGTAAAATCAATGCTTTAAGTGATTTCTTCCAACAATTATTTTATTAATTAAATATTTGTTTTTTCTCCAGCAATAAATGTTTTATAATTTAATACATAGTCTCATGTATAGAAATATGACTAATTTTTCATTAAAAATAAATTGCTAATATACGTCGTGGTTGAGTATTTTCACAGTCAATAATTGAAAATGAGATTAAAGTAGAGCATTTGTCCTACTTAAATTTTTTGCCGTTCATAATTGTGTCCTATTTTTTCTTTGGACTATTATAATAAACTTTTTTTTTATCTATTCAAATCATAAAAATATGCATCAAATGACATTCCTAAATAAAAGAGAATTAATAAGTGTAGTGCATTGAGTATTTTTGCTGTTTAAAAATAAGAACATGTATTAAAGTGCAAAATCAGTCGTAAGTAAGTATTTTTTTCCGCCATCAAACCGTTAAATATTGCACCATTTATATAAGCAGTTTTTAAAAAGAAGTAAATTTGTGTTGATAGAATTAAAATTTGTTACAAAATTTAACGAATTTAAAACGATGCACAGGATCGCATAGTTATTTATGCACAACACCTTATATACATAGTGCGAGATAGTTACATGGAGATGTACATAACTAAAATTAATGTATGTGATATTAATTACAAAAAAATATATTTGTTGGAAGGTTAAAAGTTATAAAATCGTTATGACACTTACAATTCCACATATTATTTCCACTTATCTTTTTGTTGAATAAATAAATTTATAACTCATAAATGCACGCATGCATGATATAAGGAAGCAATATTAAAAGCTATTATGATAACAAAGACGTTTTGATGTGTACGAGTGACATCAAATGCATTAGTTTATTGCATGCAGGTTCTTTTAGAAAAATTACAAATTTTGATAAAATATTAAAATGCTCTATTTTTTTTCTATTGTCATATAATTACTTGTCAGTTATTTTAAAAGTTTATTTTTGAATATTATGGTATGATGCCATTTATGAGTATATATATATTTTATAATACATAGATATATGTTTTTTTATTCAATTAAAAAAATCATAGATGTTATAACTTATAATTGCAATATATATATATATATATGTTATGTATAGATTACTTTTTTATAAATATACTGATAAGCAAAGCATAAATAATAGACTATTTTAAGAGTTCAAAATTGAAACGTTATAACATTATAAAAGATCATGGATGTTATCATTGAAATATATATGTTATGTATAGATTATATTTTTTATAAATATACTGAGAAGCAAAGCATAAATAATAGACTATTTTAAGAGTTCAAAATTGAAACGTTATAACATTATAGGCTATCGCATAAAAATAGTAGAAGAAAAGTTTAGTGTAGTGTAGTTAATTATTAAAAAAATTAAACATCCTAAATTTTTAGATATTTCATGATCGTAGTTTACCCATCGATAAATTCTAACGGATAAATTATATATATATATATATGTATATATATGCAAGGAAAACACTATTTATATGTAAAGTTTAAAGTAGCAAGATTCTTATATTATGATGGATCATTGCTTTTCATATAAACCTTAACAATACTTTGAACCCACAAATAATAGTAACTGAATTTATAAATACCAAAAAATAAATCAGAGAAATCAAGTGAAATAATTACATGCGAGATTGCTCTAAATAGATCCTTAACCATATCAATCACATGTTTCTCTCTCTCAACAAATTTTTGAGTGAATACCAATGTTTCTAACCTAATTTGTTGTCATGTCGCCATCGAGTAATGCATCCACGAAATCGATTACCTGAAATCATCAATTAAGAGATGAGAAAAAAAAAATTACAACGTTAAAAACATAATCTCTCTTGACAAAAAAAAATAAAAAAATATGTGCAAATAAAACAATACATTATTCAATCTCTAAGATCAAATTACGCATTAAAATGTAAATATCTGAAGTCTGAAGAAAAAGAATCAAATATATGTATCCAAACTAAAAAAACTCACTTGGTTACCTCACTAAAAAGGTAGGTTGCGATCTAAGCAGTGAATCGCGTGCTAAATTAGTTCTATACCAATTTTTTACGAATCAAATAGAATATATTAGGGCTGTACAAGAGGGTCTTCGGTATCGGTTTTACACACAAAAAAGACTTGGACCCTATTATTCGGTTTTTTGAAATTGAAAACCCTATCTTATAGAGCCAGAACCGTTTGTACCGAAAACCTTGTTTAGTACCGAAATTCGGTCCTAGATTCGGTTTTGGACCTAATTCGACTCTCATTTATAGTAAAAAAAATATATTTTAAAAATTTATCTTCATCAATAGTACTTTTAAATTTTTTTATGTTAAATAATGAATCAAACGTATTTATTGCTTACGAGAAAATAACTATTTGTAATAAATGATTGCTTGACTTTTATTAACGATGTTGAATAACCTTAATAACCCAAGTAAAAAATCAAATTTTATGAACATTAAAATCATGAACAACCATAAACAAAAGATGAAAGAAAACAAATGTTTAGAAATAAAATTAATTTGTTATGAAAATTATCTTATTTTTATATGAATTTATTATAAAATAAAAATTAATAATTAAATAGGTCTTCGGTACAAATGGGTCTTCGGTACCGGTTCTCAAAATTGAAACCGAAAACCGAAGACCCAATGCGGTCCAATTGGACCGAAGACCTTGTTTTATGGACCCGAACCCTATTTTTCGGTCTTTAAGGTCTTCGGTAATAAGGTTTTCGGTCCCACAATTCGGTTTTTCGGTTTTTTTGTACACCCCTAGAATATATGTATCCAAACTAAAAAAAATCACACGGGATTCTTACTGCGAGTAGAGCTGTGCACAATTCGTCGCCACTCACGACGCGACGCGTCGCGACGCCTACAGTGCGAGTCGCGACGCGTCGCGATTCACGCGGCAAAAGTCGCGATTCGTCGCGACGAGGAGGGGAAATCGCGACGTGTCAGGGCTCGATCCGCGTCGTTGATCGTGTGGCTGAGATGACGCCACGTCATCGATCCGAGAGGAGTGAAAATTTGTGTTTGTTGGTGGCGAAAATAACACAATTTTTACCCGAAATTTATTCCCCAACCACAATTATTACCCACTTTACTCGAATTCCAACCCTAAAATTTCAAATTTCAATATTTTTTCACCCACTTTCTCCTCACAATTATTCACCCACCACAATAATTATTCACCCACCCCACCCTCTCCTAAAACCCTATAAATACCACCTCTTCCTCCCTCATTTCCTCACCAACAATCTCTCAACTCTCTCTCAAATTCTCTCAACTCTCCAAGTTTTTTCCACTCTCAATCTCCAAAGTTCCAAAGTTCTAAAGTTCCAAAGTTCCAATTTTCTAAATTCCTAAAGTTCTATCATTATGTCTCGAAGAAGCGGCGGTAGTTCCGGGGGTCGAAGGGCGGCCAGGAATTTGCAACCCCAATTTCTACAAGGGGGAACATCAGACACTTGTCCCGACGGCTACATTCCCGTTAGGCTACCGGCAGAACTATTCCCTTCCCCTCACAATCCAGATTATCCCGACGATACAGTACGGTATCTAAGACCTAGTCTAGTCCGGGCGGTGGCCCAGCACCACGCCAATCCCGACCAGGTGCCCCCAGAGTTGGTCGACGCGGTGGCTCAATGTAGGAGGGGAAATAACGATCCTTTTTTCAATCTCATGTTACGGGAAGGTGCCGAATACGGAGCTCAAGGTCCCGAAGGTGCCGATCCCGACGAACCTCAAGGTCCCGAGGATGCCGATCCCGACCAAACTCAACGTCCCGACGACTATCAAACGCCGCCCTCGATCCGTGGTTCAAATATCGGGGTGTACAACCGCGGTTCTCCTCAACCTTCCAATCAAGATAGCGGTGAAGCCTCCGTTGCCCGTCCTCGACGAAGTCGACGTCCTTCTACCGGGTAATAACCTTTAATCCTTTTTTTATTTCATTAATTATTAATTTTTTATTAATTAATAAGTTAGTACTTAATAATAAATAATAATTAATAAGTAATAAGTAATAAATAATAATTAAAAAAAATAATTGACAAAAAATAATTAATTTTTAATAATTAATAATTATTAAATAATAATCACTTGAAAGTCTTAGTATGCTCTGTGGTTGCGGTTCCGACTGATCTTCCACATCAGAAACGATTTTCTTGAGATTTAATTATCATTTAATCATATTATCTTAATTAATTAATTTCGTTTAATTTTTTTTACGATAAATATTATAGTTTAATTATTTTAGTTTATTTAATTAATTTGTCACGTATCTTGAAAGTCTTAGTATGCTCTGTGGTTGCGGTTCCGACTGATCTTCCACATCAGAAACGATTTTCTTGATATTTAATAAGTTAACGGGATTAAAAATGGTAATTTGTATGTGTGGTGATTATTATAAAGTTCTTAATGGAATACGGTGTCTTAGAAAGATTGGTTTTTAAATAAGGTTTGCTTTGCAATCTCCTCCAAGCTAGCCTGGGAACCTCGGGGAGTTCTGTCTAGAAAAGCTTGGGCATAAAGCGAGATCATAGCATCCTTTCCAGTCGATCTGGCCGTGGAACCTCGGGGAGTTCCGTCAAAAAGTTCCACACATAGAAAATACCATTTTTAATTTCGTTAACTCTTTTAATTAACTATATGAAATTTAATTAATTAATATGATTAATATTAATATTTAATCCATGTAAAATTAATACCTATTTTTATTTTGTTAACCTTTTTTTCTCCCGTATATTTTTAATAGGGAAAGTCCTCCTGCCTTGTTGTGGGGACGACCAAACAAAGCGAAGGTGTGGGATTATTTTCACGAGGAACGACGGGTGGAGAACGGTGTTCGAATCAAGATCGCCACGTGCAAGAAGTGCCATGAAACCCTCGATGCGTTGGGGGACAAAGGAACCGGCTACTTGACGCGACATAAGAAAGCGTGCTACGGAGACGGTAACGAGGTAAACACAGCACAGGTAAGTGCTCTTACCACCGAAAATTTATGGAAATGGACCCTCGAGTGGTTACTGTCTACGGGCGCACCGATGAGTTTGGTGGAAAACCCTGCGCATACACAATATATGCAAAGGGTTAATCCGTCTTACGAACAGTTTTCCCGTACGACATATACCAGGGACATGGAAAATGCTTACAAAATGCAAAAAAATTATTTGGTCGATTTTTTCAAAATGTCCAACATTAACGTTGCTTTTACCACCGACTTGTGGAGCGGTCCGAGTCTTAACGACTATTTGAGTCTGACCGCCCATTACGTCGACGAGAATTGGGATCCATGTCAAAAACTTTTAAACATGTCACCATTCGAGTGTCGCCATACCGGCAAAAACATTTCCGATAAATTAATAGAATTATTCAATGATTGGGGTTTGCAAAATCGTATCATTTCTATTACGTTAGACAATGCCGCAAACAATAACGCCGCTATTACTATCTTAGAAAATAGTTTGCCCGGTTCTCCTTTTCGTAATATTTTACATCAAAAATGTGCTTGTCACATCATTAATTTAATTGCTAGAACGGGGGAACGAAATATTTCAGGGCACGTTGACAAAATACGCGGCGTTGTCGATTGGATCCGGCATTCTCAAACCACCGTTAGGTGGAGACGATTTTGTAAAGAGCACAATCATAAAGCTAATAAGTTTGGTTTAGACAACAATACACGATGGAACTCTACATATCTAATGCTTTCAGTTGTTTGTAGACAGAGATTATCGTTAAGCGCTTTCCTCCTCACCGAACTAGAGGCCTCGGAGCGGATCACGGAGGCAGAATGGGAAATGGCCCAGAAATTCACCCAATTCCTTAAACCCTTTTACGCTGTTACTTTAAATTTTTCAAACCAAAGACAACCTTCCTTGAATCATGGTCTTTCGGGTCTTTACGAAATTACAAACACTTTTTCTGAATTCGCAAATGACCCTGTTATTTCGCCCATGATTGAGGGAATGGTTGCAAAATTCAAAAGTTATTGGGATCCACCCCCTTTTTCGTATTGTTTCGGTGCTATCTTGGATCCCCGTATTATGTTTACGCTCGGGCCTTTGATGTCAGCAATCGGGACAAACTTAGGGGTGGATTACACTGATTATATTAAGGTTGTTAATGAAGCTTTTTATGAACTTTACAGTGAATACGACCGGCAGTTCCCACAGTTCAACGTGGAGGCGGAGCAAAGGGCAGTTATGGAAAGCCCAACCAAGACCGGCCTAGCATTTGTCCGGAGACTGAAGCAAAGACTGGATCGCGGAGAAGCATCGGGATCCGGTACGCCACCGGCACGAGCGGAGGAAACGGACGGTGCCCCGCAAGAACTGAAGCGGTACTACGGCCTGCGGATCTACGAGGACTCCGTCGAGTTCGATGTGATTGGATGGTGGAAGAATCAACGGGAAAGATTCCCGATATTGGCGAGAATGGCGAGGGATATACTGTCCATCCCCATTTCCAGCGTTGCTTCGGAGAGCGCGTTCAGCTCGGCTCAGCATATAATCGACGACCGGAGGGCGTCAACAACTCCCACACACCTCGAGCAAGCGGTGGTGTTGAACGATTGGATGTTCCGCAACCCCACCATCGCCCAACGGTCCGAGCCAACCGACCTAGAGCTTATGACGCAAAGGTTTAACGACTGGTTCTCCGAGTGACGCAATGTAAACGCCAATATGATGTGCTCTTTCCTCTCTTGGTTTTATGTCCCTAAGGAGGGTTTTTCAAGAGAGGTTTTAGTGAGGCATCTTGTAATATTTACACTGAATATTTACAACTTCTTCCACCATATTGTAATATTCACAATGAATAATACAACTTTTTTTTTAATATCTTGTTTTATCATATTTACTTATTTGTTTTATCATATTTATTAATTTTAAAATAAATAACATACTTAAATAATAAATATTGCTAGTTAAATTCGGGTAATGAAAAACATATAAATCAAAATTAATAATATGTTACAAAATTAATAATAGTTAAAATTATTAATATGTTATAAATAATAATAGTAATAAACATATTTAAAATATAATTTAGAAATAATTAATAAAGTTGTATATTTAAATTCGGGTAAAAACTAATAAAATTAAACATTCCAAACAAATTGGGACTTATGCCGCAATTATGGCGAGGACCTGAGTCTCGACGAGCTTTCTCGAGGAGCTCATGGTCGCGACGAAGTCGTGAAAATCGCGACGAGCTTCATCGCGATGAGTCGCGACGCCCGTTCTCGCGATTTTCCCGACGAACGTCGCGATGAGTCGCGATGAAGACATGTGCAGCTCTAACTGCGAGTGTTGAGAAGAAAATTGAGAGAGAAAAAAAAAACTTTACCTTGCATAAAATGAATTTAACGTGTTGAAGCCATCACCAAGAAGATTGAATTGTTTATAAGCACTGGAAGAAAAAAAAACGTGAGCAATATTAGTTACAATGAAGAAAGAAAGTTGACAAAAAGAACGTTTATTCCAAAATCTAAATGCTGCACTTATATGAAAAATGTGGAGAGATTTGCTATGCACTTATGGTATGAGCTCTTTGATTTAATAAATGATGAAAGTTCAATAGTTATCATAACTAATAAGCATGCAAAATTTTAATCAGATTCAATTGATAAAAAAAATTAGTCATTTCATATTCTAATAACGTTTAAACAATAGTAATTGATTAAGGTAGAGTTAAATAGAGAGAAAATCAATTGTTGTGTCATCAATGAATAATATTTTCTTAAAAAAAAAATCAAAAATCTTAGAAAAATAGAGAATGTGAATCATTTGATTCTACTTCACTATTATCACCTTAAACCTCTTAGAAAAAAGAAAATGTGAATGCTTAAATATTATTTTGCTACATCACTTTAGAATTCCTCCTTTTATAATATATAGATTAAATTTGTCAACATTACTTATATAAATATTATTAAAGTATAAAACTACTCCGTAATACTCATAAAATAGACATTGTGATCACTACTGGTATTTAAAACTTTTTTGTTATTGTTTTCAAATGTTTTTATTTGCCATTTTTTTTAATATAGATTTCCAAAAGTGAAATAAATATAATGTGGGAACCAAAGCTAAATATAGAATCTGTTCACTTTTGCATGAAAAGCATGTAGAAAAATAGGCTTTTCTAATAATAGTATTCAGAAGCAACTGGCAGCCCAGGGGTCGAAAGCCAGATGCTGTAATTTTTCTTTTTTAAAATTTTCAATATAAATAATAAAATCAAAATTTATGTGAAATTTTGGTAAAAAGTCTATAAACTTTTTTTTTTTTTTAATTGAGTGACACTATTGACCAAGGTTATATGTACTCACATTACAAGATATTTTTCACGGTAAGAACAACCGGCACAGGCCGCATGCACTATCGGCCAAGATTACATATATTACGCAATTTTTGCGTCTCAAGGGATTGAACGCAAGACCTCATGAAGAGTCTTATTGTAGTTGATTTACCACTAGGCCAAGCAAGCTTGGTTAAAAGTTTATAAACTTCTGATTTTCAGTAAAAAATCAAAATCTTTATAAGATTTTATTTTTGGTAAAAATAAAAATAAAAATTAAATTTTAAATTTTAATATAAAAAAATACCTCAATTAAATGAATTTGTAAATGAATTATATTTATAATATAATTAATAATTATGATGAATACTATTACTTTATAAATATCGTTTTAAAATCTTATAAAGACACCATCAATGTATTCATAGAAACTGATCTAAATAAAATGATGATTTTTCATTTTCACTCTGTCAATTCAAGAAATTCGAAAAGGAAAAAAAAATCTTACATAGCTTATTAGTATTATACTATATCCATAATAATGTATTTACTATAAACAATATTAGATTTTACCTAAGCATTTCTCTATAAATACCTTCCTTTAAAAACAATGTACATGCATGCACAAAACATATTTGTTGGATAATTATTGGAGATCGAAGACCTCCGGGCTTGAATCACGCATGAAACACGCTTTCCTTATAGTATTTCGAGCATCTCCGAGAACGTCTAGAGGTCTACAACGCAAGAATACCGCAGGATACGACAAGTCTTAAATCGTACTGCACAAGACGTTTTGTGAAGCACGAAATAGGCAAGAACAGTTTCTGGAAATTGTTGAGAGAGATTTTGGTATTCTGTATTTCGAGTTCTGTATATTATGTTGTAATAATTAATGAAACTCGAAATATGGAGAGTATTTTATAGGCAAAAGTAACTGCCATTTCTAAAGGTAGTGACCCTTTTGAAAAGACAGTAACTGACGAAAACCGCCTTGTAGCCGTTACCTCTACCGCTATGCGGAAGTCGTTACCGCTAGCCAAGTAATTGCTACCGCTAGTAGCGGTTACCTCTACTGCTATACGGACGTCATTACCGCTAGCCAAGTAACTGCTACCGCTAGGCGAGAATCGCCGCGAGAGAGCCCGAGGACCCGAGCCTAAGCCGCTCGCCCCGATGCGACGTGCTCAAGTGCCTCAAGTGCGCCTACAAGGCGCCACTATACGCCCACGCCCCTGATCCCGAGCTGGTGTCGCCGCTGGCAACACCGACGGGGTTGGCGTTGCGAGAGAACAAAGTGGCATGATCTCGCCACCCTACCTCCACATTACACTCCACATAGTATATCACTAGCTCAACCTCACGTTGAGTTTGTCATGAATACCACACTATTTAAACACAACCAACTCTTTGTGTTTAATTGTACTATTAAGTATTAAATATTAGGTAGTTTTTAAAAAAGTTTGTCACAAAATAGACATTTCGTTCATTAACCCATAATAACACGACCCATAATAACACGAGGAGTCTTAATTTTGGTGGATAAGCCTAACAAAATGTACATATTTTTACAGCTTAATTACGGGAGAAGTTGTGGGGTAATTGCCATTAAAAAAAAAAAAGTTGTGGGGTAATTGATAAAAATAATAGGGTTAATGTTGGCGAAATTATCCAAAGTTTGGTCAAAGAACTCCTCATATACCCAAAGTTTAAAAGTTGTGGCAAAAATACCCAAAGTCGCATTTGGAGAGTTGACCACTCCATTCTCGTAACATCGTTAGCTTTTAAAGGTGGGTTGTTGACATAACAATCTTTGCCAGTGGACGAGCCCACATCAGCGTCTTTTACGACCAAACAACGAATTAAACCCCTAATTAACACTATTTAATACAACTAATTGAACCCGTAATGATTACACTTAACAAAACAGATTTGTCCACGTGGCCAGAGTTAACGGGTAAGTTAACGGCGTTACGAGAATGAAGTGGTCAACTTCCCAAATGCGACTTTGGGTATTCTCTTCATCACTTTTAAACTTTGGGTACACGAAAGGTTCTTTTACCAAACTTTAAATATTTTAATACTTGTGAAAATATGGAGGTTTATTTTGTCGGTTCACTTTTGACTTTAGTTATACTACAAGTTTACAACTTTCATTAATGAAATAGTCGTCTAGTCATAGCTGCTAGGTAAGCACGTATATAGTAATAATAATTACCACTACATACCCAATTCACCACCGTGTAAATAACTACGCGGATTGAAGACAACACTTCTTTTATGATCGTATATTAATAATTTAAAACAAATCCGACCAACAATACTGAATTATAATAATATTTATTGAAGTAACAAATAAAATTGAAAATATGTTTCAAGATTTAATATTGTGATATATTTTACTGTAGAAATTAAATATTTTGAAAAATTAATAAATTCTAAAACAAACAATTTTAGAATCAAATAATGATAATTATACTAATCAAAACAATACGAAAAAACATACATCAAAATCCGAAACCTTAATAATTTTACAGCACAAAATGAAATACCAATGTCAAATGGTGAACTTATATTTCCGTTTATTACGGGTATGTTAGCAACTACGTCGACGGATATATTACAAATTTTTGAATGCAAATAATTATATATGTTGATCATACTTAATTGGTATATAAATAGTGGCAGACGTATGAAAAGAGGGGAGTGGTTCAAACTCCAAACCACACCCCTCAAAAACAAAATTATATAATAATACTTTACTTTTAATTTGTAATGTAAATTTATATAAAATTTTAGTTAAACTCTCTTTTATTTTTACTCAAATTAAAATATAAACCTTCCAAGTTTAATTTTTAACAATTTTTTATTTATTTAACCCTCTTGGTATGGTAAGTAATTCATAGTTCTGCCACTATATATAAATGACCGGCATATATGTCCTTGATAGTGAATTAGATTAGAATGTAACTTAATGCTAAAAAAATCATTTTGAATGCCAAAAAAAGTCATAAGTACACAGACACCAACAAATATTCTTTTTAGGGTGGGTGTTAATGTTCGCAATATTGTAAATATATGATATTAAATACCGTTTCTATGAGCGCTAATGGAAGAAAAAAAAATCATATTTAAAGGAAAACTCATAAAATGACCTTCAAAACACCATATATATTTTTTATTAACCCTCAAGTTTTCATAATTCTCAAAATAACATTTTCTAATTTTATATACCAAAATACCCCTAATATTGTCCATTTTTCAAGACGATATATGTCCATTTTTCAGGATTAATACGTCCTGAAAAATGGACAATATTATGGGTATTTTAGTATTTTGGTATTTGAAATCGTCTTGAAAAATGGACAATATTAGGGGTATTTTGGTATATAAAATTACAAAAGGTTATTTTGAGAATTATGAAAACTTGAGGTGTAATAAAAAAAAGGGTAAATGAGGGAAATGCCCATTTGTGGCTCAAGGTTTAAAAAAAATGCCCATTTCTAATTATGGTAACTCTAACCACCAACAAATTGAAATGTGGACTAATATGCCCTTCCAATTAACTCGCATTAATTTTAATTTCGTTTTTTTAATTAAAATAAAAAAAAAACAAAAATTTTCCTTAAATATAGCAGACTAAATAAATTAAAATAAATCTTTCTTATTTTAACATTAAACAAATATTACTCGAATTATTCTTCCCTATTTTAACGTTTGTAACAAATCCTATTTTTTATTTTTTGATCCCTATTAATCAATATTTTAAAAATAAAATTTCAAATTATTTCTCTGCATTTTACGAATCTGTAATTATATTTACGTAACTATATTTACGATTCTATATTTACGATTCTTTATTTACAGTAAATAAATTTACGAAATTTCAATAAAACTGTCGTTATAAAACTGTAAATATATTTACGAAATTTCAATGTAACAATGAAACTGTATAAAATATTTACAAAGTTAATTTTGTAACTACAGCTACGAATCCGTAACTATAAATACAAAATTTTAATTACAAATATGAAACTGTAAAAGCATTTACAAAAATCATTAACTGTATAAAACTGTATAACCATTTACAAAAATCATTTACAAAACTGTATAAACATTACCGTAAACAGATTTACATTCGTAAACATCTACAAAACTTGGTAAAACTATTTACAAAAAATATTACCAATCCAAAATCGTGTAAACCCATTTACAAAAATAAAAAATCTTACCGTGTTTGATCCGGCGAGCGAGAGACGGCGAACAAAAGGAGAATGACGGAGGGCGACCGCGACGGAGAGCGATGGAGGAAGGATGCGCGACGGAAGGCGACCGCGACGGAGGGCGACCGCGACGGAGGAAGGAGGCGCGATGGAGGGCGACCGCGACGGGGGCCACGGTCGCCTCCTTGGCAGCCGCACCGACGGTCGCCAAAGCCACGCTCGAAGTCGCCGAGCGCGCCCGAATCCGGCGATGGTGGTCAATCCGACGAGAGAGAGAGAGAGAGAGAGAGAGAGAGAGAGGCACGGACGTGTGAGAAGGGGAGGGAATGAGAGAGAGAGAGATCTATTAATTTTTAGGTCAAAATAACAAAATTAAATGATAACCTAATTAATAGGGGAAGTTTTCAACCAAAATTTTAGGATAATTAATTTAATTTCGAAAATTAAAATTTATAATAAATATTAAATACGAAAATAAATAAATATAATTAATATCAGGGTTAATATGGTCCAAAATATTTTTAAAATGAGCATAAATGAATTGTTTGAAAGTATGGGCAATTCCCTTAAACCTTAGGTGATTTTTGGGCATTTCATGGGTTTTTCTTAAAAAATATATGTGGTGTTTTAAAGGTCATTTTATAAAGTTTCCCTATTTAAAAGCTTAAATAAATAAGTAAAGAATATCAAGTATAAATTATTAAAACTCTATACTTAAAACATGGTCGGCCTAGTTTTGTGTAAATTATTTTTGAATTTAGAAAATAAATTGATAATTATGTTTTTAGAATATTTAGAATATTGTTTAATTATATTTTTTTCAACTATATTAAAAAAATTTAAAAAAATACATCAAAATACATCAAAAAGTAGAAAATACATTTTATATATTTTCCGTATTCTATGAAAAAAAAATTGCAAAAAAATATGATTCTAAATTCGTTTTCTTAGTAAAATAACCAAACATGTTTTCTAACCTTGATTTCTATAATTTAAATTTAGGGAAAAAAAAACTAAACAATATATTTTTTTTCCTCAATATTTCAATTTTGAGGTTTTTTATTTAACCTTAAAAATATTAAAATTACGAGGCTTAAGGCATGTGCCTCACGTGCTTCAGCAAAAGGGTCGGTTGCGACTTAAAAAGCAGAAAGAGGAATAAGGCGGTAGGTACTAACGAAATATATGCATAGTTTACAATAGTAGATATACAAATAATTTTTGGATATTATCAATATTACGGTATTAAAGTCTTTGAATTAAGTATTGAATTCAACAGGTCATTTAAGCCTTTAATTTAAGTAAAATACCATCATACTTGGTTTTGTAATGTAAATACGGGTAAATAATCGGAATCCGGATTGTGAATTGCCTATTTCAAGAAAAACGTAAACCGGAAGTTTTTTATTCTAAAAAAATTCATATACAGAGTTTTGTTTCCTATTGTTTGTCAAAAATGAAAAATGTAGTTCTATTTTTTTTTAATCAGGATTCTGGGATTTAAAAATTCAAAATAAAATTCAAGAACTTATTTATTAGTAAAAAATCAGGTTTTTCATTTTGTGAATTATTATTTACAGAATAAATTTTACTTTTTGTCAGCAAAATTCTATATTTTGATTTATCAATGTCAATCGAGAACATGACGATGAATTTATTCTGATTTTCGTAGCATTCAATGTGAGTGACTTGTCATACAAGTAACAAGATAAAGAAAATAATTTTGAAAAAAGCCTACAGATTCATATTCATCAAATTTTAATATTTATATTTGTATAGTCATTTGGATTTTGGATAGATGAGAATAGATATATTATTGAGTATTTGTTGGGATTTTAAAATAGTGAATCTGTGCAGAGATAGAAAATATCGCGACCAGCATTGCCGGAAATGGACGCGCCCATGTAGTCGGATCTGGCTGATGGCCAGTGAAAAATCCCAAGTGCTGATCTAAAAGAGATTTGAAGAAAGCTTCGTGTTGCGGAGCTCAACATATGAGGTGACAAATTTTCATCCAATTCAAATAAGAGAAGATGCTAATTAAGAAGGATAATTTTTTCGACCAATTCGAATAAGAGAAGATACTAGAAAATTAGACGAGCGAAAAATAAAAATGTATTTTAAATATAATTAAGAGGGATTAATCCATTGAGTATACTAAAAAAGACATAAGTATACCCACCATTACTATATACACCATGTGACATCATTGGCCATAATCTGTTTAAACTGTGTCCTAAAACATGTATATAAACTTAATCATTTTGCTCAAAGTAAAACCCATACGTGATTCCTAATATAATTATACACAAAAGCTAACCTATACTAAATGTTACACAAAACCGGGTCCTAACTAATTTCAACTCTCAACTGGGTGCATCAGAACTAGGAAAACTCAGGCCATAAGTAGTATCGAACGAAACCTTGACATCAGAGACGGAACCCGGCGGACAACTCGAAGGGGCCTTTCGGGGAGGTTTGGTTCTCCTAAAGTCCGATTCCGCTTGGTGAGAAATATCCGCTTGGATTTTGGATTTTGGGCATGTTTCCCTTCCCGGGAATAAGCAATGTGATTCGATATTTCGTCTGGTATTTGTAAGTTAACAAAGCTAAAGTTAACTAAACATATAACAGAAAACAGAACACTAATTTTTTTTACAACTGACTACAATTGATATAAAAAGTTCGAATGAAAAGATAAAGTAATGATTTCCGAAAAAAGAAAGGAGCATGTAAACAATGTTTTCAGAGACGTACCAAAAAGCCCTTCCTTGCAGTCTCTTAAAGCTTCATCATTCTGAGATATTATCTCCAACATGCTCAAAATTTCAGCATCGTCATACAAAGATAACAGCCTATACGTAAGAAGGAAATGGAGAAATGCAAGTACATCCCAAGAAGTTACGCTCGTTGTTCGAATTTTCTCATTCCAATCAACCGCGAGCTTCATCGCATTGTCTCTGACACGGGGTTGAATTATTAGAGGTGAGATTTTCAACAGCTGCTTAAAGAGGCTCACGTAATGGGACATAAACTTCGATCCGAAATCTAAATACCCCGTTTTGCAATCCTGGGATAAAGAGTTTTCGACAAAGTCTAAGACACGGCTCGCAGGATCGGGAGACGTTCTGAGAAAATTTTGGATCTTGACATGAACGACGCTCCATGGAGCGTTAGAGAAGCTTGTAGTAAGATCAGCCATCAAATTCTCGGCAGCATTTACGATTCTCGGGACAGCTGTAAAAAAAAACGGATTAAGAAAGACTAGTTGTAATTTACAAATTTTAGCGTATCGTGTATTTAAATTTTATAACATCCAATCAATATAATCACATTACCATTTCAAGACCTGTAATAGTTTGAATTAAGATTATGAACACTATGCGAGAATACTAAAATCAATATCTAAACATGAACTTCAATGACACAATCTTCTATATGCAACTAACATATAAAACACAGAACATTCTAACTTTTGCTTTGAAAGAACATAAAATCCTCAGCTCTAATGGAAAACTTAAGAAACTGAGATTTTCCGAAGCTTACCGGAGGATCGATTGGTCGTTGAAACGGTTTGTCGCAGCTGGAATGATAGTCCATCCTGGCCAGCAGCATTGAGGAGGTGGAAAACATCATTTGAATCGATTTCCGAGGTCAAACTGTAACTCTTTATCAATTGAATGACCCTGGATGCCTCCAAATAATCGATTTCCGTCAGCTTAGACCGAGAAACCCAGTCATTTACCAACTTCACTGCTTGAACTCTCACTTGAGAGTTGATCTGAGGCGCGACTTCCTTCAACGTCTCGAGCAACAGGATGCAATTCATCCTAACGATCCTCACATTGGACTCCTCCGCTTCGCCACTCGATTGCAAAGGATATAAGACCTCCATTGCGCGTAACACAAACTCTTCAGGATTGCTCGACGCTCGGAGAATACCGTACACTTCGTTGCCAAACTCGTCCTTCTCTAACTGTGATTTCAAGAGATACTGCATGTATGATATTTCTCCATTAGTGATTGGAACTGTTGAAGTGTTGGTGTGAGGTTGTTCCAGAGGCTCAATCTTTACTTGAGCCGGTCTCACTTCCGTCGATTTCCGAGACGAGCTACACTCTTCCCGTCTCGATTCGAGCTCACTCGCTCTTTCCCTGAACTGCCTCTCCTCTGTTTGAAGTCTAAGGAAATGTTCCTCAGGCGATTTTCGAAGAGATCCCGCGCTGGTCTCTCGGGCTTCACCTTCACTGAGGAAAACATTGAGCGGATTTCGAAGGAATTCCGCATTGGTCTCTTGGGCTTCAACTTCTTCGAGTGTCTTAAACAAACCATCAATTTCCATCTCTTTCAGCTCAAACTCTTTTGGACATGTATCGATAGCGTTACTCATTGATTGCGCTTGTTTCAGCACAATCTCGAGCCGTTCTTCTTGCAGCTTGAGTTCATTCGAGCATTGCGCAATTTCGTTTGTAACGGCGCGAAGCTTCTCCTCCTTCGCTTTGATGTCGCTCTCCCATTGCGCAATTTCGTTTGTAACGGCGCGAAGCTTCTCCTCCTTCGCTTTGATGTCGCTCTCCCATTGCGCAATTTCGTTCGTAACGGCGCGAAGCTTCTCCTCCTTCGCTTTGATGTCGCTCTCCCATTGCGCTTCTCTCAGCTCCGCTTCCATCCTCCGCTTCTCGATCGAGCTCTGAAACTGCTTCGACGTCTTCCGAACGTACTCGCGCGCCGTCTTTCGCATCGAAGCGGCTTTCCGTTCTGCCCGTCGTGTCACCACCGAGAACTCGTTCTCCAATCTCTCAAACTCCTCTTTTTTCTCAGCAACAGACTCCTCAACCAACGCGAGATCTTCACGACGCTTCTGTATCGAAGATTCCAGCGATTGAAGCTCCTCGTCTCTTTCTGCAACCTCGTACACCTTCTCTTCCATCGATCTCTCAATGCGCTGCAACTGAAATTTCCTCGACGAGAACTCGGCTTCGAATCGCGACTCTCTGGCCTCCATTTGCTCTTCTCTGGAAGCCACGGCCTTCTCGCGCTCCGAGAGGCTCTCGAGCCAGGTCTGGGTCGTTCTCCGTGTTGAGTCATGGAGCTTCTGCAAGTCGTCCCACGCCTTGAAGACCTCCGATTGCTTGAGCTCCAAGTTTCCCGAACCAGAGGCAACGGTCTTCTCCGTCGGCGAAAGATTACCAGAGAATCGCAAGAAGACGATGACTCAGAGAGAAAAGCTTAGTGAAGAAGAGGACACACTGTGTACTATTTCAGTTGCAGAGAAAACGATTGCATGAAGAAGGAAACTTTTACATTAGTGGCAATAATACCCCTGAACTTTGGATATTTGTGAAATTTGTCCTCTAAAATTATAATGAAGGCTGAAACATCCTTTATAATACTTTTAAAATGTAATACTTACTTATTTCCTACTATTTAATATATTGTCCACGTGGCAAAAAATTGTTATGTCAGCAACCCACGTTTGTCCACGTGGCCAAAGTTGACGGGTAAGTTAACTGCGTTACGAGAATGGAGTGGTCAACTCCCCAAATGCGACTTTGGGTACTTTTCCCACCACTTTTAAACTTTGGGTACACGAGGGGTTCTTTGACCAAACATTGGGTATTTTTGCCGTCATTAATAACAATAAATATTAAATTATTTGAAAGCACGTGCTTAGTCGTTTTAAAAACAAAACATATTACCAAATAAGATCGATATATGTACAACAAATCTTAGTCATTATTCCTAAACGTAAAAAAAAAAAAGCCAGCAATATTTTGAAGTCCTAGAAATATTTATCCCTAAAGTGTAGATAATGTTATCATAAGGAAAAAATTGTGCCAAAAGTTAAAATACAGAGGGCTAACTTGACTATCATATAAAGTTCAAGGTCATCTCTGCAATTACTTTACTAAGCTGTAGGAATTAAGAGGAATATTTTTTTTAAGGAATCAGCAATCAGGTGATCGTTTGGTGATGGTGATCTTTCCGTGTTTTTACTGGTCAACATAATTAATATATTTTGTCATGTTGTGTGTTCATTCATGCCATTGCCAACAATTGTGCTACTTTTACCACGGTATGTAATGTCCTTCATTAATACTTCTATTACTTTTTTTGTATATATTATCCGAAGTGAACTAAAATGCGAGAGTGGAGACCAAAGTTTAAAAAAAATGGAATTTTTAAGACAATTGAATAAATTTATCTCGTCATGATATATGAACATCTATTATTTTATCAAAATTATTAATTTATTGAATATTAATATATATTAAAATTAAAGAATATTAATTAATCGAAGATAAACTTATCGATATTTCTACTCTTGCATAATATTTATGATCAGTTTGTGCTATACTGCTGTTTATTTATGATGGGTTTATTTAATGTTTCTATATATATTTTCCAAAGTCAAGAAATAGAACTTGAAATACTTTTTTACCATAATATTTATGTTAAAACGCATTTAAGTCATGTATGTATACAGTTCAAGCAAGCCTTCGAGGTTTCATAAAATGGTAAAAGTCGTAAACACGTTGCAAAAATAAAACATGCCGTTACGGAACTTTTGTTTGTCGATAGACTCGATACCGGACAAATATTTCGTAATATAGAGACAACGATTTTATATCGATAACGGTATTTAATTTTTTTTATTTTTTTTTATGAATGTTTTTATTCACACTTTTTTATATAGATTTCCATAAGTAAAATAAGTATAAGGTGGGGACCTTAGCTAAAAATAGATTGCGTCCAGTTTTGCATGAAAAGCATGCAGAAACTATAGAGTAAGAAAGTTGTTGTCAGGTCCACGCATAAACTAAGGCTTTTTATAATAAATAGTTTCCGAAGGGGCGAAAACCAGCTCCTATATAATTGTATTTTATTTATTACTTTTTAACATCCGTAACTAAAATTAAATTTTAAGTAAAATTTTGATCAAAATCTCTATAGATTTTTTTTAGAATATAAAAATGAAATTATCTGGATACTATCATTTTACGAAAATCTTGTTGATATAGCCGTAAAATGCGACGAGCACAATTTTTATAAGTTTAAAATTTTAGTAAAACTCCATCAATGTATTCTTAAACATTGATCCAAATAAACTGATGATTTTTCATTTCCTCTATCAATTCAAGAAGTTCGAAAAAGAAATCTTATATTTTATGACTAATGATATGATTAGAGCTTATTAGTATTTAGTAGTATATTATATTCATATTATAAGTATTTCACTTGTGTTTTTACTCTAAACAATAAAACGATGAATACAAAACAGATTCATATTTATAAGTTCCAGGACCATAAAAAAAATTATATTCAGTTCGACAGAACGAGAATAGAACATAATATTTTGGGGATTCTAAACTTTTGGTGGATAAGTCTCCAATAATTGACATTTTCTTACACCTTTTTTTAACACTTAAAGTTAAAGAAGTTCTGGGCTATTTATAAATAAAAAAGTAATAAAAAAGAGTCCTATTTGGTAAGTAATTGCAATATTGTTTTTCACTTTTTAAGCGAAAATAGTAGGTAAAAGAAAAGGATAAATTGTTCGGAGAATTATTGTTCATAGATTTTAAAAAATTATTGAATAATTTTGTTGTTAATGAACAAATTGAAGAAGTGTGTTAAGAGTGTTTTGTTATAATCTATCTTATTTTTTTTATTCTCTCTATAGAGTCACTATCAACTACGATTATTGTGTATGCTTATTATTATACGTGACTTGCATTATATTTTATGTATGTAATTATATTTTATATTATTAATGTTTTTTAATTGAAAGAAAGAAAAAAGAATAATATACCATTTTTTTGTTATTCATAAAAAATAAAAAAATATGTATCAAAGAGTTATTTGAAAACAATTATAATAACTTATTACACTATAGTTATAAAAAATACTTTAAAAAATTATCAATGTATTTGATTATGATAACTTGAAAAGTAGAAAATGAAGGGGTTCACTTCAGACTTTAGTGATACTACAACTTTAGTAGTCGTATCCCTCAAACAAACAAAAAAACAAAAAAAAGGAAAAAAAATAGAAAGTCGTAGCGTAGGCATAGATGGGAAAGTTGTATGGGAAATCAAAATGAAGCACATATATAGTAACAATAAGTAGCACTACAACACGCCTACTACATAACTCGTAAGCTATCCACTAGGTACATAATTACACGGATTTATGACATACATAACACAAAACTTCTTTTATAAACTCATCCTTTTAAAAGATAAAATTCAGTTTCCTAACATGAAGACACAAAATACGACTAATACTACTAAACTATAATAATATTCACCAAAATAAAAAACGAAAAAATATTTTAATAAAGGTCTAGACATACGAAATTTTGATACTTTTACTGCACATGGTCGTGCTTGAGATTCCGGGGCCCGAGACAAGGAGATTGTTGGGTCGGCCCCTATCGAAAATGTGAAATTAAATTTCGATGCAAAAAAATATATAAGATATTAATATAATTAATAACTACTCATTCAAATATGACGCGTCTAGCGTTTTTAGAGACAAAAGTACTAGTCAAATATGTATAACCGGATTTTTCGACAATATATTTTTCAAACAATGTAGCTAAACCACTCAACTTAACTTATAATGATTTTGAGACCCTTAAATTATATTCTTTAGGCCCTTAAATTTGATTTTTTTTATGCGTGCTTACTCCGTCTCCCCTCAGGCACGACCTTAATTGCACTTAAAGAAATTAGTAGATCTAAAAATAAACAATTCTATAATCACATAATAATAATAATAATAATAATAATAATAATAATATTCATCAAATTTACAAAAAAAAAAATATATATATATATCTAAAAATCTTTTTAAAAAAATTAAATACTTGTGTCTCACTGAGTGAATTGAAAATAGTTCCCTTTTATTTTAGTTTATAATTAAAAAAAAATTGGATCTAAAAATTCAATTCAAAATCCGAGAACTTACTTATTTGGGAAGGAAAAAAAATCAGCTTCTTAGTTTTGTGAATAGAAAATTTGCAGCGAAAATTATCGAACTCACTAAATTCTTGCAGATAAATCACTACTGTCTATTTTTTACGGCAAAAATCACTAACGCCGTCAATTGTTTGCAAATAAGTCACTAACGTTTATTTTTTGCGGCGAAAATCATCAAAGTGACTAAATTCTTGCAGATAAATCACTAACGTCAATTTTTGCGCCAAAAGTCATTAACATCAGTATCTCCTTACAAATTTTATCTTTACAAATGTTATCTGGCAAAGTTAAATGACCTATCACCAGCCTACATGGCATTCATCAATTGTCTCCAACAACGACAACACGCTTTAGTGTTAATTTTTCCCAACAGTTTTATCGTGGCGGCGAACATACCCAAGCTTTGGCCATATTCTCCGATAGGTACCCAACCTCGATAAATATAAGCGAAAGTACCTACGTCGCACTTTTGTTGCCAACCAACTAACGCCGTTAGACACCTGCCTACGTAGCCGTTAGGCTGTCTCATGTGGCGTTTCACGTGGCACAAGCCGCCACGTGGTCAAAGGGTGGGTATTTTCGCTGCAATTAACCCTAAAAAATATAAATTTCTCCTATACGAAAAACAAAAAAATATTTTTTTATAAATGCATATTTTATAAAATTATTTGATTATATTTGACATATGTACAAAAATTATTTGATTATTTAAAAAAATAAAACATATTCTTTTTATAAATACATATTTTATAAAATTATTTGATTATATTTGATATATCTAAAAAAATTAAAACATGTGAGGGCAACGGAACGAAAAAAAATAAATAAATAAAAGCCATGTGGCGGCGAAAGTACCCAACTTTTGGCCACGTGGCGGCTTGTGTCACATGGCACTCCACATGAGACAGTCTAACGGCTACTTAGGCAAGTGTCTAACGGTGTTACTTGGTCAGCAATAAAAGTGCGACGTTAGGTACTTTCGCCGACATTTATTGAGGTTGGGTACCTATCCGAGAATATGGCCAAAGGTCGGGTATTTTTGCCGCCACGATAAAATTGTTGGAAAAAATTGGAAGTTATGGTAGGATTAGTTTTTGGTGTTTTTAGAATTTTGGCCACGATAAAATTGATTTTAAAAGCTTATGGTACAATTGCCGTAAAAATCTCTATTTCAAATAATGTTACCACTAAAGCATGTTTTCGTTGTTGGAGACAATTGATGAATGTCATATAAGCTGGTGATAGGTCATTTAACGTTGTCAGATAACATTTGTAAGGAAAGACTGACATTAATGATTTTTGTCGCAAAAATAGACGTTAGTGATTTATCTGCAAGAGTTTAGTGACTTTGATTATTTTCGCCGCAAAAAATAAACGTTAGTGACTTATCTACAAACAATTGATGACGTTAGTGATTTTTGCCACAAAAAATAAACATTAGTGATTTATCTGCAAGAATTTAGTGACTTCGATGATTTTTGCCGCAATTTTTCTTTTGTGAATTGTTGTTTACAGAGAGTTAATTACACTTTTTTGTCAGCAAAATGATATATTTGATTTACCACTGTCAATCAAGAACATGATGATGAACATCATTAAAAAAAAAAAGGAACATGATGACGAATTTACTGTGATTTTCTTAGCTTTCAATGTGACTGTGTTGTTCTTAAAAAAAAAATAGTAAACGAATATGTTGTCGTACAATACAAGTAAAGTAACAACAATTAACAAGCGGGATAGACAGATTTTTTAATATTTTATATTTATAAAAATAAATAAAAAACTTTCAGAAAACAATTAATATTTGACGGGATAGAGAAAACTCGATTCTAATTTTGAATTAACATTTAAAAAATTGCGATGCTATTATATTTTCAGTTATCTTTTTGTTGAACAACTTCTGAGGGTTAATATATATAACAAGGTTGAAAAGCTTCTCTATTTGGAAACTTCAAGTTTGCAACTTTCATTAATGAAAGACCCATTTATATTGACAAGGTTGAAAAGCAAGCTTTAATTGAAGATTTCAACTTTATTGCTTTAATTAATGGCCGATTAGAAATAAAGTTACATTGAAATTCAAAATGAAGCATAAAAATAAAAACCAATAACATTAAACAGCGTCACCAAAAGACACAAACTTGACCACTTGATTGAACGAGTAGTAAATTCAATTCATAATATCTGAAACTCTTTTTTATCTTTATTTTAGGTAAAGGAATAAAAGTTCATAGTAACTTTTTTTCTTTTTATTTTTCCTTACATGTCTCATTTTTATTCTTATTCTTTCCAAAAGATATTATAGAATAAGCGAACATAACATTGATTACCAATCCGAAACATTTTTTGGTACCCTGTTTGCATTGGAAAAACTAGTTTTCGGAAAACTAGATCCGGTACTGATTTGTTCCCGACATTTACAAGATTTTCAACAATATGGTACAACAGCATATGTTACATATATATATATATTTAATTGTAATGTGCGATATATAGTAGTGTCACCAATTGGCCCTCGTCATCGCGGGCCATTTGGAAATTCTAGCTTGTCTCCAAGAACATCACACTCACGGTTTTCGCACTCGGACTTGCCCCACCTCGCTTCAATCCGCTCGAAGGGAAACACTGGTTTGCCAAGGCTGCAACCGATGTACAAAGATTAGAACAAACCCGGATAGTTATAAAAAAATTCGTGCAGTATCTAGTCCAAGAAAAGGGCTAAGTTCAAACTACCTTCTGTTAACAAGATTATGCACATAACAGAGCCACTGAGAGAATTCGGCATGGGATCCAACTTGTACAGGGTTTTCTCTGTATATGAGAATGTTAACACTTAATAAAAAGAAAACTTTCGAAGATGCTGTGAATTTCTTGCTTAATTAATTGAAGAATTTTACTTAGGAGCAATTTGCAATAAAAGAACTTTTATCAATCTTTATTTTTATTTTTTTCGTCTGAAAATTGAAAGACTTGGAAAATCATGACATCAATTCTACTATCACTAAGGGATATTTGCAGCAAAAATACTTACATATTACATGTCCTAGATTCTCGATTTTTTTGGTTGCAAGAGTTTCCAATGATATAAAAAAATTTTGGGGTAAGTTCTTAAGTTTTTCCATTAACTCTCTACCGTAAAGTTTCACGTTTTTGTCTTTATGACCACATTTCACATATGAGCTAGAAGTTAACAACAAACACTAAATTGTCACAAAAAGTGTTCAACAAAGCAAAAAGTAAGGCACTGTAGGTCAATTTTGTCGCCACGTGGTCAAAACGAGCAATAACGTGGTTGAAAGGAGCAAAAACATGGTAAAAAAAAATCCTCCAATTTAAAAATCGGCAGCAAGAGCGCATTGCTAAATGCAAGAAATCTAAAATCATACACTTTCAATTGTGGAAAAAGAAGAAAAAAAATCATAGTCAACAAAATGAAGAAATATCAGTTAACAAAATAACAGTAGATGATATGTTACCTTAAAATTTCTTTGAAGTGATCTGCACATTCTTTGCAAGGGTACATTCGCGATAGTATCGCCATCTTCAGGTCATCAGATAAATAAACATCAGCAAACTAAACATGCTGAATAGAAAAGTAAGATTCATAATACTTCTATTTTTTATTATTTTTATTGAAGGAATAAAGTTCAAAGGGCTCGATTATCCGTGTCGTGATATCTAATTTTTCGACCATCGTTGATATTCAATGTGGGAAACTGTATCTTACCAATTCTTTAGCGTCCTTCTTCTGTTGCCTTGATGGTTTCTCTGGATACTGAAACAGATTCACAATCCAACAATGAACAAATGACATGCTTTTAATGGTCCATTTTCAGGTTAATCACCAAAACAAGTGCTTAGATAAGCCAAGAGAAACCAAAAGAAAAGATAATTCAGTACTTTCCAACAAACTTGGAGCACCAAAAACAAGTCCAAGGGTCATTAACCAAAACAAAGGCACGCCATATACTATTGTGTTTGTAGTATATTGGTGTATCTATATCCTATCGTATACACTCCAGGCGGCAATCAAACGAATTAAGTGAATCCCTTGGTAGAAGAGAAAAAGAGGTGAAACAAAAAGAGAATACCCTAGCAGCGAGAGTGTGAAGAAACGTCCATGAAGCCCTGCCAAGCTCTTCCTTTGAAACGGGTCCATCGGAATTTCCCTTCAAGAAAAGTTATCTTTAGGCTTTTATCCAATCCGTTTTGCAAGTAGTTAAGTATCGATCCGCAAAACACTCGATGAAAGTACATTTTGCTAATCGCAATGAATAGATGTGAATCCGCATAATAATAGTGTATCACTATGGTCAGTCAAAGAAGTAAACTGCTCAATCATACGAAACAATGGCGCAACCCTCATGACATAAATGGTTTGTTACTCCGGTATTCCGGTGTTTTCCGAACTAAAAGTGTAGAGAAGTATGAGAGATTTTATTGTTTATAGTCGTGATGATTTTATATGAATATTATTCAAATATCTACACTAATGCATGGCAACTATCTGATTTAAAATATTTTATAATAGCTTGAATCTAACTTTCCCTAACTTACGGGGAGAATTTCTATATCATTTTCAGGTTACTGTTCGTTACAAACACACACACACACATATAACATATATATTTATATATATATATATCTTATCTTTTTTTTTAGGGAATATATATATATATATATATATATCTTATCTATATGTACCTTTTAAAGAACATAGACATGGCACTTAGTATATATTTTCACATTCTACTACACTCAAATCGTCCCGAGCTTGGACCCGGTCGCAAGTTGCCCATCCGCGAATAAATCTGGACAGGCAAAACCCGCCCGATCAACCCATCCCCAATTTTTATTTTTATATTATAAGTTAGTTTAAATAGGTTTTTTTGTTGTTGTTGTTGTGGTAGACGAAACCCGCTCACTCATAGACGACGGCCCACCCGAGCAGCTTAACCCGCAGTGGGCACGAGCTGCCTGTGCCCACGGCATGCGGGCCCGTAAGTTCGAATCTTGGGCCCGACACTGAGCTCAATTTTCGTTAAACAAATCAGGGTGAGTCAGTCAGGAGTTTTATCAAGCAGCAAGCGAACCAAACAAGCAGTGAGACTAACAAGCTGAACGGGAAGAATCAAAGCAGAGATTAAGCAAACAGTGTGAAGATACCTTGACCGGGTGTTTGGGCCGGAAAGAGTGAGAGTCGGCGCTCGCAGGGCTGAGATTGGAGAAGTGAGACGAGGAGAGGAGAGGATTCCGCTTCGGTGACTGGGAATCGCTGTGAATGGCCGAATTGGAGAGACGAGTTCCAATGAAGCTCGAAACGTTCTCGAAAGAATGAAGTATGTACTCCATTAATGGATTCGCCGACATTCTCTAAGATATTGAGATGGAGATATATATATATATATATATATATATATATATATGTACACGCAGAGAGAGAGAGAGCTGTGGCTCTTGAGTATTGAGGAGGTTTTAGGCAAGGATTTCTCAAGTGAATCGAAAAGCCAATGACCCTTGTCTTCTTGTGCAAACTCTACTTTCAAAATCTGAACAAAACAGCAATCACTGTTTTATAAAATATAATTGCGGTAAAAGTACTTAAACTTTGACTAACGGAGTCCGCGAAAGTCTAAAGTGAAAACTAGATTTTGTTCAAATTTTTCATGAATGGTGCCAGCAATATTCAAAGCCAACAGATGTGAGGCGAGATGTTTTTTTTTGGTTTAAGATATTTTTGTTGAATTCAAATGAAAGAATATTCTTGACAACTAGATACTAGATAGCACATATATGTAATTTAGGTATGTTTAATAGCACTACGGTAATGAATTGACCAATGTCCGTCAAAAAATTGGACGAAAAAATACGTTTTCTCATATTTATTAATTTTGACTACTTTTATCGCCTTTTTTTTAGTACCTTTTATCACAATTATCCCTTAAAAAAAAATTGTGTGTGGCGACAAACTTTCTAAAGATTTTTAAAAAAAGGATCACTTGAATTTTCTCATTGCATGATCTTATTTTGTTTGTTTTTTTAAAGCTTGAAAGAAGACCAAGAGAACATTTTTGAGAATAGAGAGTGAGACACCAAAAACTAAAATCGAAAGCATACTAGTATATTAGTCTCAAACGCATGTATATCAACAAAGACTTTGAATTGTCGACGATTAAAGACTTTGAATTATAGTACGGAAGATCACTTAACGAGTCATCGTTTTAAGCTTTTATTTCTGGTAAAAGATCACGTTTTCTCACCACCAAAGTCATGTTACTGTCAATTTCGAAGATAACGATAAAGTTTTAAATAGTGATTTTTTTTATTTTTTTTTATAGATTCAAATCCATAAATCAATCATATTTGTAGTCATTGACTCATTTCAATCGACCGAGAATATGATATAATACTGAACATGTGTTAGGATTCTAATTTCTTAGTTCTAGCCAAGGTTCATAAAATCGGGACTTGCCGACGGCCAAGACCTTGAAAACTCAAAAAAAAAAAATGGCTTGTTGGAATTAACTCTGTTTAGTTTAAACAGATAAAAGGATTACGTTCAGTCAAAATTACAAAGTGGTAGATGAGATGTAGTCATTTTGCAATATCACGGGCCTCACCGAGACACAAATGCAAAGTCGAGGGTGCCCGGAAACGATTGCCCTAAAAATATGGTATAAACTATAGTTTCAAAAATTAACTAAAGGATCAATAACTTCCTCGTAGTTATAAGTTTCCTGCAAAAAGCTACCCTTTATTTGCCTAGTGGTCTCTTCTAGCACATGTTTCTTCATTTGGATCACAAACAGCACTGTTATGGAAGAACAAAGAAATAAATAATAATTCATAAATATGAGGTCCGAGAGGATACAATGTGCTCTTTAGCATTAGAGAGCCTTTACATTAGCAAAATCACACTCTAAATAACTAGTGTGACCTAAAAATAGCACAAAGCCTTTCCAAGTGAAGTGAATGAAGTTAAGCATCAAATGATTCAAATACAAACCTGTGAGCAAACTTTCAGCATAAATCTTGAAGTCAGGCCTTTATACGAATCACAAATGAGCCTGCATAACAATGTCACGTAAAAGTCACAGTGGATAGCATAGCATACGGGTTCAAGCAAACGTGAAATTTCATACAAAAGGAATAACGAGTAAATGGGTGTCGGTGTCGCAATTGAGAAGATTGATAATGCTCGAACGCCTATTGAGTATTTCGGTTTTTAATATTGTGTTTTCATTTTACAAGAAAATGATAAGAGTAATTGGTGGCAATGCCCCTTAAATTTTATTTCATGGACCGCTTTGTCCACTGAACTTTAATCAGGTGCACCTTGCTGCTTGAATCTTAAACTATAATACAATTTGTCCGATGAATTTTATTTTGGTGCAAAATACAACTCTATTAGGAGGTATACGACAAGATCTGACCCGGATAGATATCCAATATATATAAGAACACATTATTGATAAACGGAACCCCGGTCTCTAATTTAAAAGTTAACCCGAGAAAACTCACCCAATAATGTCAAGTAAGGAATTTCACTCATCAAACATGATGGGTGAATCTAGAATACGTGCCTACAAGTAGGGTTAAGAAACCATAATTCCATAATGTAAAATACCCCTAATGACATAAGGCAACAATTAATATCTCTTAACCATTTAGCTAATCTGGCAGTATTTTGCACCAAAATGAAAGTTCAGAATGCAAAGACAATCACAAATGAAAATTGGAGGGCCAAAGTGCCCAAAAAATGTTTAGAGGAAAATGCACCTACGAGTAAAGTTAAGGGGAGGTTGCAACCAATTATTCAAATGGAAAGATGTAGGGCAAATATAGACCGCTCAGGCTGCAAAAACTAGAGCAGTCGAGCAGCCAAAGTAGCCCCCAACATTAAAGTTGTTAATTTACGTCCAACACACATAAAGTGCGCCACAAATGTAAACCTATCTCTGTGGAATACCACGCCACCCCTTCCTCAAGAGGGAAGCGCTCGGCCTCGGACGCATACACGCTAGTTCATTATAATTTCATCAGTGGCATACAAAAAGAGAGAGCAATTGTCATGCATAAACTGATGGAATGTAGGTCACGATCAACATCGAAACTCTCGATAAGGAAATCATCGAAGACGATGAGGATTCCAACCACCTTTAGCTATTCATAAAGCATTCAAACTAGCCTGAGATTACTCAGAGGTGAGTGGATACAGATCTATGGATGCAATGTAGAACTAACTACCCAGGAAAAATACTGCTTAGTGTTGATATGTATACAGATAAGTGATGAATAAACTAAAGGCATTGCAAGAGAGAGAGAGCAACTCACAAGCAGGGAGGCTCGAGATGTCGGCGGAAACGGCGCAGGGAATGCCCAAGTTGGAAAGCGCTCCCCGGATGATTCCGCAAGGGAAGTAGAGATGCATACTCGTGAGTTGCGCCGCCTTGCTCTCCGCCGAGCCCTCGCCGCTCTCCGTTGAGGCCCCTCCGTTCTCGGACGCGTCGACGGTCGAGACACGCGAGAGCCAACGAAACCGAGAATCTTGCAGCACGAACGTACCCTACAATACGCCAACCAACAATGAAGCGCATGGAATTCGATTCAAGAGTTGGAATGAGTGAGAAATTACCCTGTGGTTGGTCTTCAAGTTGTCAATCTGCTTCTTGAAGAGCTCGGACCAGAAGTCCTTGCAGATGAACTTGATGGCCTCGAGGTGATCGCTGAAGCGAGGCCGATCCATCGTGTACCTAGAAAAGCCATAGAAATTGACCATGGGCGTGGAGAAATCGAGATCGAAGAGAAGATCGAGAGAGAGAGAGAGAGGTTACCGTTCGGAGAGCTGGTGACCGACCTGGAAGCCGATGGCTTCGATGGTCCGGGCGGCGAGATCGGGCTTGTTGGCGTAGAAATGGTTGGAGTAGGTCGACACCATCTCCGTCAGGAGACTGTCCACGCAGCTCTCTGACACTTCTCTCCCCATCTCTCTCTGCAAATGTTTTCTCTCTCTACAAGAAAATCGAAGCAGAGAGAGAAAGAGAGGAAAGGAAAGTATTCTCGCCTCGGAAGATGTTGTCGTTTTTGTTAAATCGTGTCGTTTGATTTCACTGTCGTTTCTCAGACCCTTATAGTTTTCGTTGGGATATCGGTACAAGTAGTTAATTTTTTGTTAAGCGGACCAGCATATTTCCAAGTTATTTTATTTTAGTGATAATTGTTTTTTTTTTTTTAAATGGAGTGGCACTGTCGACCAAGGTTACAATGCACTCTCGCAGTGTAAGAACAGGTGGCATTATTGGCTGGCCAAGTTTACATATGTAAAAGGGGCACTCATTTGAGTCCCATAGAGATTGAACCCTTGACCTCTTGCTTGGTTTAGTGATAATAGTATTTAAACTCTTAAAAGGCCACAATACAGTATTGAGGTCTATTTTCATCAACAATGCACATTGTCGTTTTATTAAATCAAATTGTTTTATTCTAAAAAAAAAAACTCCGTCGTTTCAAGCTCTTGTCGTTTTGGAAGATTAGAGGAGTAACAGGTCTAAAATTGGTCTCTTCCTTGTATGATTCCCTCGAAGAGTAAAAAAAAAAAAATTACATGAAATGAATGCAATACTCCGGAAATTTTTTTAAAAAAAAATTGACATAAATTTTAACTTGTACGCAACACGATCATCCAATTTGTTTCACAATACTTCGAAGTATATCTATCTCATCTGATAATTAATTGTCAATTTTTTTTAGTAAACATAAGAGAAATGACTCTTAATAGCCAAATTGAAACGTTTGATTAGCCAAATAGTCAACCTTTCATTTTTCTTTGCAAAATAGTCAAATTGATGAGGTGGCTATTTAATAACATATTTTATACCTATAATACCCTTTTAACATATTAACGTGTATTAACAAAGTTAATTTTTCTTAAAAATAAGAACATTTACTTGTGTTTACAGAAAATATATATTAACGTGTATTAACTGAGTTAATTTGTTTAAAAATAAAAAATCATGATTAAAATTTTAACAAAAATTTAATTTATTTTTAAACAAATTAACTCAGTTAATACACGTTAATAAAAAGGTAATACGGTCTTTCGTGATTTATTAATGTGGTTGATTGACTATTTGACAATATTAATCAAAAGGTTAGTTATTTTGTAAAATAATTTTTCTAGTTTGGTTATATGGCTATAGAGCCCAAAACATAACATATTTGTATTTTTCGTCAAGGCATTAGGCAATGAGCTACTTTAAAAAAAAAGTATATAGAATATTGTTGTCAAAAATTAAAGTTGACAGAAACAGAACAAATTAAAACAAAACACAAAGTTCGGGGAAATACCATAACTACGATATCAAATCGGGAATGCTGAAACGAAAAAGAAAGTACAATAAACATTTGAAATTGCGCTATAACCACCACAAATCTTTATGTATCAACCTCTGAATAAACATTTCCAATCTATAATATTTCCATTTCCAGTCCTTAATCGAAGCATAATCTATCAAATCACACAAAAAGAAAACATCTTTACATGTAATGTGTTCTTGAGCAGCTCAAAAATGGGCATACACAAAAGTAATGACACTAATTTGCCTCCAAACATAACATAATGTTCCCTTCCTTTCTTCCCACTAAGAGATGAAGAGAAATCCATATACTTATATTCATACTTATATCCGTATCTTCCTACGTATTATAACTCGTCAAGCATGTAACCTGTACCCGAGAACAATGCTCGTGAGTGCAACCATGCAAACGAACAGGAGAGGAAACCCTACTTGCACCGTCTTTACGCCTCGTTTACTCAACTCCGCCTGCAATGGAAAATACTAAAAAGTCAAACGTTCGATCGTTTCATGATCAAGCATTAATTTATCGTTTGAACTTTTTGCTAATCGTAACTATTTTTTTTTTCTTCTCATTTTTGCTAGTTTGCATTTGAGCTTAGACGAATAGGTCACAATTTTATAGCATAGCATTAAACGAAATCTAGGAAACACTGAAAGATTTATTGGGTTGAGAATTTTTACAAATTTCTCCTGCAGAACTTTTCTCTCTTCGATGTTCGAGTTCCTCTCCATCATCAGCTTCGAAATAGTGAATTCAGCCTACAAGTGAAAAAACCATGCCATTATAAAGATTAATATCTTAATTCTATATAATGTGTATATATATATTATTTGTGTAATGACTAACCTTAGAGAGCTTTAGTTCGAATTCACTTAGCTTATATTTAATGTCTTCAACATCTTTGACTAACTCGAAATCCTTGTTGCGAAATGCCGGTTCATAACAGTCCTCTTTTTCCTTTGAAATTTTAAACTGTGCTTCCGTTTCCTGCTTAAACTCCTCGTGAAAAGATTTCGGTCTCGCTACAATTTCTTCATACTTCTTCGCAGGCTTCAACTCCTCGTGAAAAGATTTCTGTTCCACTACGATTTCTTCATGCTTCGCAGGCTTCATATCATTTAAGTTCTTCGCGGGTTTCGATTCTTCTTCGTCCTTTGATATTCGCGGTTCCGCTTCACCATTAGTGGCATTCACCTCTTCTAAAACAAATCCAGGCTTCGATTCCTCTCTCCTCTTAGCGGGGTTTGATTCCTCTACATATCTAGATGGTTCCAAGTCCTTCATGTTCTTTTCTAGCTTCAGTTCCTCTACATATTTAGGTGGTTCCAAGTCCTTTTCGAGCTTCGATTCCTCTAAATCTGCATCTAGCTTAAACAATACACTCTTCATTGGCTTGAGTTTTTTTTCCTCTATTACCTTTGAATCCTTGATGTTCACAAGTACAGGCTCCTCTCTCTCCTCAGTAACCTGAGTAGTCTAAATAAACAACGGCAAAAGTTTCAAATTTTTGGAAATTTTGCCAGTATTGGTTGAATGCAACATTCTAGTACAGTATAAAAGTCATTGAACATTTACATGAACAGCTTAATAGAGTCTAGGAGTGAAAATTTCTACCGAAAACCTAGTATTACACCAAAAACCAAATCACCAAAAACTGATTAACCAAAATATTCAGTTAGTTTGGGAAGAGAATGAAAAAAGACACGAGTTTGTTTTATTACTGGTTTTGGTTTACAGTCTACAATGAAAGCAAGAAACTGAACATTATCCGGACATGTTTATGTGTAATCCTTAGTATTCATTAATTCATTTCTCTTTTTAATTAAATTTAAGGATATAAAATCCTGTTAGTTTTTTCATTAGATAAATTTCTGGACAAATTTTTTTACATTAAATCTTCAATATGCTCGTTTTACCCTGTAAGTGGTCTAAAAAAACCTGTAACGAAATATATAGATTTTCATTCATGAATAAACTGCAGCTGAAACACCGGTTTCACCCCTAATAGTGTCCTCCCAAATTCATCATAAAACGAAAACAACACCCATAGCACAATTAAAAAGTGGTCATTGTGAAGATCTTAAAACAATGAACAGAGCACTAACCTTGTGATGCTTGGATGGGATCTCAGCTCCATTTACTGATTGATCTCTCTGAAAAGACGTTTCACGCCCCAGCCCGTGGCTCAAATTTCCGTTAATTGGTGATAGCGTTGGCGAATCAATAGGACTACTGAGAACCACTTTTAGTTTTTTCTCCTCTACGTAGTTCCCACTATCTTTGACAAACTGCCAATAACAACATTGAGAAATCAGAAGACAAATCAAACACAATTACGAAAAAAATCTTGTCAAGCGGAATTCACGAAACTAAAAATCCTGCAAAAGATTTACCATGCTAGCTGTAATGTCCTCGTCAGTTGTTTCAGCAGATACTGTTGTGCTCTGGATTAAGAACTTGTCTTTGCAGTCCATATCACCCGTTTTCAATATTTGCATCATGACTACACAACGAGAAGACAAAATATGATTACAACGCTATAATTACGGCGTGTCAACATTTTATTAAAATTAATTAGCAAGATGCATAACCTGTAAAATCACAAGATGAATTTGGCATGACGATACCCACATTGGGCCGCACGCAGTATCTCTTCGGCGAGGTGGTTTTAACCTGCAAAAAGACCCAAAAACCACACTGAAACCTCTATACATACCTCATCGGTGTTCAAGTACGAAATATCGATCTTATGAAGAGCAGTAAATACCTTAAAAGCGACATAATAGTTGGTGATATTGGTAACCCGAACTGAGCACGAGCTTTGCTTCTTCAACTCAACTGCGAAAAACCGACATAAAATCAATCAACCCAGTGACATCACATGGCAACGTTCATACCAATATTCATCAAAAATGCCCTTGAAAGATGAACAATATCTTCAAATTAAGACTTACATAAGAACAAATCTACAGACAAATGAACCCACCAAAAACGAGAGGAAAAAAGAGAGAAAGACGAAAACCAAAACATCCTGTCTGAAAATCCCTTTTGCAAATAAGATAGAAGAAAACTATGGTCCACTATAATCAATCACTTAATCCAAAAAACAGTAAAAGAAAAATATGTAAAGAGCTTGTAATAATTGCAAAGATAATTAAGATGCTAGATGGGCAACCGCCAAATCAAAGCACAAGATCAAAAACAGCAATGATAAATAACGATCATGAACTCACCGGTGAATCTCAGTTCCTTGGGTTGAATTTCCAAAAGTCTACTCATTTCCTTGAGCTATGAAAACCCAACTCAAAACCCCCTCTGTTTTTGGTTTTGGCTTTCAAACTGATGAACCAAATCCACTTGATCCTGCACAAGAAAATGATATATATATATATATGTCAATGGAAAAAAAAAATTGTAAATAAAAAAAAAATCTTGCATAATTATAAAATAATTAATGCAGTGCGTGCACGCACGCGCTGCATAAAACTGCCGACCTTTAGTATGGTGAGGAAGTCGTAGAGATCAGAAGGCATTAAATAAATAAATAAATTAATTAAACACGAAATTATTGTTTTTTATTTTAAGCGATCGAAAAACTTTTGGGGGACCAACATGAATTAAAGGCACAATCAAAAGGCTTCTTCTTCGTTCCCTGGATGGATCCCAAGAGACACAAATTGAAGAGTTTTTCTCGCTAATCAAGCACAATCCCCGAGACGATAAGATCAGTAATCTCGGAATTCAGAACTCAAATGCGGAAAAGTTACTTATAGTCGCCGCGGATTCAGCTTGGGGCAGTCAAAGCAACGCTGACTCGCCTTCGAGCTCGATCGGAGGGCAGTTGGAGCGGATTCGATGACCTCGAAGTGAGAATGGCGTGTGATACATATAAGGAGCAGAGAGAGAGGTGGAAGGAAGACTTGAACAGGAATCAAAGGCTATGGCGTGAAGATTCCGTATCAGAGGTTGAATGGTATTAAAATAAGGTAGAGGATTGGGTGGTACCGGAAATTCAATTCAAGCTCGGTGACGAACCAAACCCTAGGATCAGAGAGAGAGAGAGAGAGGATTTGGTGATCTGCTGCAGAGACAGAGGAAAGTGGTGATTCAGTAGAGGAGAGGAGAGGAGAGAACTGAAAGCGAAACGAGTAAGGTGACGTTAGTTGCAACCTGCTGGCCATTTTTTATCGGGTCGGGTTTTGTGGTTCGACCCTACTCCGTACCCGTTTCAAAACGGGGCTGCATGTTTCGTCGGCACCAAAAACCGTTCCTATTTTATAACTTGTTTTACCGATTGAAAGTCGGTGAATACGGGTTTGAATTGGGAAATACTTGACATGTTAACGCTAAGAGTAAACGGTTTATGTTAAATTGTTTTCGGTATTAATATTGAATTTGAAAATACCGAAGACTAGGGCCAGGTAAAAAAAAAAAATCTCAAATAGTGGTTCTTGTGGTACGTTGCGGACTCGCAACGCTCTCGATGTGTCTCTCCTAGTGCTGGGGCTCGCGATGGGGGATGGGCGTTCGCGACCGTCGCGACGGCCACCGGAGGTTCGCGATTCGTCGCGATTCAGCCTCCAAAATCGCGAGGAGAGAAAACGTCGCGATTCGGCCAATCTCTCTCTCTCTCTGTCTCACATTCTCTCTCTCTCCATCGCGATGCATCGCGAGCTGAACCACCACGACGCATCGCGACGGGGCTGGTGGCGATTTACGGCGATTACGTCGCGACGGGTCACGAAGTCGCCATTCCCAGCTCCAGTCTCTCCTATCAAGAGTGACTGTCGCCAATCTCACCAAGGCTGTCGTCGTTGCAGTGCAGCCTCTCCCTCCGGCCTCCCTTCGTTTTTGTGATGGGGAATCGATATGTTTTATGTTTTATTTTAATTATATTTTCGGAACAATTTATGATTATTCGTTCTTATTTCGTTGTTGTCATTTGTCTCTAACTTGGGTTTGAAAATATGAAAACAAAAAAGTCCAGATTTTTTTTTTCTCTCTTCTTTCATTTTAGTATTCAACGACTTAATAAATAAATAATGAGAATGGAAATTTTTTATTCCAATTCTTTTCTATAAAAAAAAAACAAATAAAATAATAAAATAAAAACTAAAGAGTAGTTCCGAAATAAAATAGATTTTTTTTATAGTTAGATGTGCTTTTTCAACTATTTATATTTATATAAATACATTGACATTGTCTAATGACTAATTATATGTATAAATTCCTATGGTACCAAATTTAAGAATAAGTTTTTATTTCAAGACGTATATTAAATTTATATTATAAAAAAAATTAGAAAATTATCATATGCCAGATCACAGGCTTCTTATACAACATCTAAATCGAATGATCGATGTTAATAAGAGTTAGCATTTAAAATTTAAATAGTTGTCACGCATTGTAACTTAATAAAAGCTACTGATTTTAAATATAAATTTTTTAAATATTTCCCTATGGAAGTTTGAATAGGAAATATTTAAATTCAATGAGGTAAATGGTCCTGGTTTAGCTTTAAAATTTAAATAGCTACGAGAAAAGAAAGTCTGTCTAGTAATATTTGGATTTTGGACAACTAAATTATTTAAAATGACTTTAGCCCCCAAAAAGAAGCACCTATATTTCACGTGTCCTTGTTAATTTTTACAAATGTAAGATTTAAATTAATTATTCCACTTTCGTGTTTTGAATTTTTTATATTAATATTTCAATTTGAATTTTGAAGTATAAACGTATAACTAATTTGACGTTAACAAAAATATACAAAAAAGAATTAACCGAAAATACAAACTTTCACAATTAACAACTTTTAAAAGATCCATGTTATTTTGAAAAAAGTTTAGTACATTTGTATCATATATATATATATATATATATATATATAGGCGTAGCTAGTGTAGCACTAGCATATGCTTATTAATTTGCAAAAAAATTACCACTACATACTAAGTTTAGCTTATGGTTGCTGTGATTTATAGTTGGTGTCACATATATTGTTATTTTATATTGTGTTTTGTGTCATAATTAATTATCTATTATTGAAATACACTCGGCGGAATATTCGGCAATGTCAGCAACACAATCGTTATTTTCGACAGTGTCGGTGACGTACTCGACGATAGCAGCGATGAATTCGGCGTTTTTTGACGTACTCGCGGCGTTGGCGACCCACTTGGCGTTCTCGAGTGTGTCAATGATGTATACTCGCTACCAAGTGCGTCGCCGACACTGCCAAGTACGTCACCGACACCGCCGAGATTATCGAGTGCGTCACCGACACCACCGAATATGTCGCATAAGCTTATCATTAACTTTAGTTTAGTAACAGAGCTCAAAGTTATACCGAAACTAAAACATTGGATAAAAACAAATATTGAAATATACTTTCTACGTAATGTAAAAATCTCGATTTGTTATAAAGTGCATCCCCTGAAATACAAAGCTGACTCCGCCACTATATATATATTAAGTCGTGCAAAAGTAAACAGCACCGATTGTGCAATTCGGAGTTGGAGAACTTCTAATTTCCTATTAACTACGAAAGTCCACCTTATTAAAAATTGATTATTACACATATGAAAGTCAATAAGAAAAAAAATGTCTCATTGAAAAATTAATTACGTGCCTTAGATTCTGCTCATAAGATATTTGTTCCTTTTCTAACAGTGAAACGACTCTATTAAAATAAAAACTTTATTATGTTAAGTAGTGTACACTGAAGCATTAAATTACAAGTTATCCAATGACTATATTGTATTTTTTTATTATTTCGTCTTCTACTAGGAAAAAATGTCGCATGTGCTAGCATGATCTGCAAATATAAATATTACAAATTACGTTTTTTTTTTTAATTCCTAAATGTATTGACCATTAGAATTATTATTTTGCTAGGAAACTATCTAAAACTATTGTCTTTTCAAGACCAAGAAAAAGGCAATTCACTAAAGAACTAACGAAGAAACCACTCAACAATATCTTATTCCATTGCTCATTCATTACATCATAATCGATGACCGCGAGAGGAAAAGGCAATATTCATTGATCTCTTTAATATACTTATTAGTTAAACCTATGGTAACAAATTTCACTATCTGGTACTGGATTTATTTTTTTCAGATAAAATTGGAACTATAAATTTTTTGTTACGAACTTTTTTTTTTTTAATTAGAAATCCGGTTCCGGTTTTTAATTTTTTAATTTTAATTTTTAGTTTTTAAAATCGATCAATCAAAATCGCCAGATTAAAAATACCAACTATTTGGATTGGACAAAAGAAAACTTTTTTTTTAACTAGTTCCAGAACTTCTGAATCCGGAAAAATCGGATTCATAATCATCTGAATCGGGATTTTTTTTTATTATCCGGGTATTGTATTTACAACATTATTTATCGTGCAATATAATAATAATAATAATAATAATAATAATAATAATAATAATAATATGTGCAATTGCTAATAATTAAAATAAATGGGCAAAAATACTTACATTTACTCAAAAATATTGTAACATATTTCTAAATTTTAAATTACGTTTGAATAATACTTAAAGCCGTGACATTTGCGCTATTGATTTTGTAATTCATGTGTCTCCGTTAACATTTTTATATTATATATTCAGAATTTATACTCACTTTTTTCACTTCTATTTTGAAACACACGTACAGAAGTTAAATAATATTGTAAGTTTTGTACCATTTAACTTAGAAAGTTGAATGGCTCCTCTTTTTGCACGCATCATTTCGTGCTGCCCATAACAAAAATACATATTATTTATTTAAGCAGTTGAAGGATGCATAAACTTAATATTTATTATTTATCGGAATTATAATTCACCAAATAAACTGAAAAAGATTCAAAGACAATGCACAATAATATTTTTGGGTCAAAGCTACATTAAGTATGATAATCTATTTGCATTGTATGGACCATCTAAGGAAATATAATTGCATGCTAAATGACAAAAGTACAAATATGTATTGTCACTAAATGAAATAAAGTACGTAAATACATATAATTATGGACTTATCTTTACTCATATTTGTAAATAACTGCACAATCTTTTCTAGAGTAATGATATCAATTCTTCTTGTATGCATATAGTTGTCTAAATTCTTATTTAAAATTCACTAATAAATAGTGAAAATCATCTATAAGTATATTTTATTTGCCAATATTGTTCATCGACTTAAGTAATAAGGATAGATGTAAAATATCTTTCAAAAAAAAAAAAAAGGATAGATGTAAAATAAATGGGAATTGAAGAATAAAAATTTATATTGTCGACAATTGCATTTTGGACCACTTATTTATCTATTTTCTATACGTGTGTGTTGCTAATTAGGAATATGATCCAACAAATCCATCCAAAACTTTGACAATTTTTTCTTCATCTTTTTTTTTTCCACATGATTTTCCTTTCATTAAATCTTGCAAAACCAGAAAACCTGTACTAGAAATAGCATACAACATTTTTTAAGTGTTAATCAACATTTTAAGACGGAGATTTAATGCTCAACCATTAAAGTTATATTTTCTTTATACATAAATAAAGATAGAAAAAGTTATTATTATTATTCCGGCTGATTAATAATAACAAACACAAAGTTATAATCTCGTTCAAATACAAAAGATAGAAAAAGTTACATGTTTAGCATGATTGTGACAGTCATCAATCCCGTGAGCCGAGAGGGCAAGAATGGGTAAATTGTGCAGTCTCACATCGCCTGGGCAAGGGGATGTGTTGATGAGACGTTCCCGAGACTGTGCAGGTATGAGACTGCATGGTTATAGGAGATCGTACATGTATGAGACTGTATGATCGAAGAGGTTTAAAAGAATTGATTAGTACTATCTATGTCAACGAGATGCATCTTCTTTTCGGTACCACCCCGTTCATAGGAACTCCAAAGTTAAGCGTGCTTGACTTGGAGTAGTCCTGGGATGGGTGACCTCCTTGAAAGTTTATCGGGAAGCGTGTGAGTGAGGACAAAGCACGCTGAAAAGACTCGTGTTGGGCTGTGGGGACAGTCGTCGATTCGATTGAGCACCCGGGGCGTTACAGTTTTAACTTTAAATTTTTGTTTTGATTATATAAATTGACTCGTTTAATGCTAGACATGTTTTATAGATTACCTAATGCTTGTTGGTACTCATCTTTTTGCTGTTTGGACGGTTTTAGTTTTTTACATATCTTGGTGTATGATAATGTATTTTATTTATGTCGCTACAGTTTTCCTCAGACATAAATGAAAGATTTGTTAATCAAATTGAGATTTTAGACACATGATTAGACGAATGCTCTTGTAATCTTTACTAAAAAGATATTAAGGGGTATGCTTTATTAATCCAATACTAATATTGAGTAATTTAACCAGTAAATAATATTAAATTGACTCTTCGATTCATATAGGCTTCACATGATCACATCTATATGTTAAGTGTGAAGTGTAATTTAGTCAAAACAATACGAAGACCCGAGAACTGTCAAGGTTGATCGATCTGAGCAAATTTTTACTTAGAGAGTTAGTAACTAAGGGTATTAATAAAAAAAAATTGCACATTATATTATTGTGTTAGGTTTTTTGCTTATATGGTTGTAGCCGCCATATATATAGTGTGGTGTAGCACAAACAAGAGATACGAGATTGAAGGTGTAAGTCGAACAACTCTGGTGGAGGTCATAGTGAATCGTACTTGCAAACGGCAAGTGGACATTCACCTCACATTGCAGTCGAACTACAATAATTATCGGTGTATTTATATTTTGAATTTGAAGACTTAGGCCGAAAATCCTAACAATATAAATTTATATATATATATATATATTTGCAACTTGCACCATGTATATATAATAACGGACAAAATTAAAATGAAAGCAATCGCTTCGCTGATTCTTTCTTTTCAACATATAAGATTTCAAGTTCTTATAGGCATAGCCATGAAAGGGAAAGGAAACAACACATCTCTGCAAGTAGTTGAAGGAATTAAATACCAACAAATTTGTGCCATTTTTATCAACAAAAATAAGAAGTCACTTTCCAAAGTTTTTCCTTCAATTAAACTTACCATGTGGTCTTTCTCAACAACACTCACCAAATTATGAGAAAAATATATTTTATGAGAAAATAAAATATAAAGAAAAGATTAGTATAACTTTGTCTTTGTGGGCAATAATGTGAATGCCATCAATATTTGTGGAAATTATTGCTACACTCCTCTATAACTTTCTCTCTCACAATGAAAATTACGTTCTCTCTCACCCATGTTTAAAATTAAGCATGTAAATAAAACGTACTAGTTTTTATGCCTTTATGGTGGTAAAGTAATTATAGTAGGTGGTTTGTTTTGTCAAATGAAATAATATTTCATCTGAAAATACATGCTAATTAGTTTCTATCAATAATATTAGCTTGAAAGTCTAATCCCATTTTAGATAAAAGTAGAAGTCTAATCCCTAAATACGTGTATGTGACAAGTTAAATTACTTTAATTTTGTTACAAGATTTTTTTAATGTATTTTTTTAGTGTATTTTAAGATTAAATATTTCAATAAAATGGTTTTCTGCTCCGAACTTTGTTTTCAATTTTTCTTACTTTCTACCGAATTCTGGTTATGAATTTATGTTTTTTTTTCTTTACTTCTTCGTACTCAGCATTTCAAATTTACTAGGATTTAAGATCCATTGACACTAAAATACATTATACTACTTTTTAATAAGAAAGTTGTATGTTTTGGTTCCGAAAAAATCCGAATACGGAACTTGTGGATTTGAATTTATATGGCAAAAAAATGAGAGACATAAATCCGGACTCTATGTATAATCATTAACCATATTATTTATTAAATATTAATCAATCACCTCCATCAAATTTTGATAAACAAAATATATTTTCTTTCACCACACACCCTATTAAAGTTTTTTTTTTTTTATAATAATATTAGTATTTCAGTGCAAGTCAAGCCCACGATCACCGGCCCAAAACTGATGAGATCCAAAGCCCAGCCCAGCTATGCATGTGTGCACGTGCGCATCACGTGAGTGACACGTGTGAAGCAGGATCTGAGTCTCCCACTTGTATGTAAACACGAAAAACCCTTGGCCTGACAGTTCTCGCGAATCACTTCACAGCTCACAAGCTTCGCGATCCTATAAATACCCCCCCTCTCTCTCTCTCTCTCCACTTCCAGCTTTCTCTCTCCTCTGCTTCGTAATCTCCGTCTCTCTCTCTCTCTTTCCTCCCATGGCGGCAGTTACGGCAGCTTCGGTCTCCATCCGATCTCGCCCCGCTCAGCTCCACCGGAGCTTGGTACGCCTCGCTCCTTTGCTTTCGATCTGTTGTGTGTTGTCTAGGTTTTGATCCGATTCGATTCGGTGTTGAATGGTCTGAGTTCTTATGCATTTTTGTGATCTGATTGGAAATGCTATTGATTATGCGTGGTTTGTGATGAAGATCCGAAGCTCTGAGGCTTCTGTTAATGGATTTGCGTGTCTTTAGTTTCCGATCTTTGATTATGTGTATATTGGCCGATAACTTGTTGTGTAGTGTGGGAACGTGAATCAGTTTCATCGAGTTTGTATGTTTTGATGATCTGAATACTGAATACACATTATTTGAAGTGATATTTATGTGTGATGAAGATTCGCTAGTGATTGTATTTGATCGATTGCTTGTTCCATTTTGTACTGTTGTATTGTAATGTAGTATGTATTGAAGCTAATTGTTTTCACTGTACATCAGGCGACCTCAAGTATCAAGGGTCAGAGTTTGGTTTCTCTCTCTGCTTTTGGAAGTTCAAGGCAACGCTTTGCTCGCCTCCGGGTTTCGTGCGCTGTAAGTTATCATTCGATGCTCTGTTTTTGTTTGCTTCCCAGAAATACGACATCTGCCCGCGATTTATATGAAATGTTGGTGTATGCTTGATTTATATGTTTTTTGTTAAATGCCCATTTTCAGGCGAAGCCAGAAACTCTGGAGAAGGTTTGCGGTATCGTCAAGAAACAATTGGCTCTGCCTGAAGGAACTGCCGTTACAGGCACGTCAGCGTTCGCTGAACTGGGAGCCGATTCGCTCGACACGGTATTTTACAAACTACTCCACACTCTTTGTATATGAGCATCGATCTTGAGTTACAATGATTCGATGTCGTTTTGGCACTTAGGTTGAGATCGTGATGGGACTTGAAGAGGAGTTTGGGATCTCCGTGGAAGAGGAGAGCGCCCAGACCATCGCTACCGTTCAGGACGCAGCCGATCTCATCGAGAAGCTAGTCAACCAAAGCGCTTAGGAGAAACATTCTCAGCTCTCATGAGTAACAATCTGAAGTCATATTTTAGCTTGTGTTATTGATGAAACTTAAATATTATGCCTTTAAAACTCTTTAGTTGTGTTGTTTAGGGTTTTTTGTATTTCTTCTAAAATGAAGAGTGTCTGTTCAAGCGGTTTGTCTAGCATTTGTTAAGTGAATCAGTTCAGTTCCAGTGATGATGACGTAAACACTGTCGAAAGAGTATTAAATATTAATAACAAAATAACATTATTAATATTTAATTTTACCATTAATGTGAGGGGCACCTGCGAACGAGTTAATGTTATCGGAGACACGTGAGACGGAACAAATTGAAGACGCAAATTTCACGACTTCAAATATTTATTCGGTGCCAGTTAAAAGCTTATAACTGCTATTTTAAACAATTTTAGGTACTTTTATCACAATTATATATAATTTGACCTATTCTAACCTCAATTTTAAGTTCGAATATATGTATTTGTGATGGGATTGATCATAGCAATTAAAGCATTTATAGCTGCACAAGAATAAACTATGTTTTGAACTTTTTATGGAAGCAAATCGATCAAACCCTTGGAACACAAGAGTTGATCATTTGCCAAGCAAACATAATAGAACAATAATTAGTTAATCAAGAGATTTTCGACAATAATGAAAAATATACAAATTATTGCACACTTAGTACACCAATTTACATAGTTTAACATTATTGTCCTTGCAACAGAGAATGCGAACTAAAAAGCACGACATTATTTTCTTACAATCAAGCACATGGCGAAAATGCCAACACTTTATTATTCTATGTACATTTTACATCAAGATTACCAAATCGCACGATCAGGATACGTTGTGCATCGTTCATTCCCAATCAGTGTCGAAGAAACCGGCGTCTTTCATCTCCGAATAATATGCGTTCTCTAGTTGCAAGCCTTCCTCCTTTGTAAACCAAGGTACAATTATAAGAAACAAAGAAAAAACTAACCTGTCATACGAGAGAGGTGAATATTGGAAATGAAAATACTGACCTTGAAAAAGTCGGCCAAAAACGTCACGTATATAAGAGGAAGATAAAACACGTGGTAGCAGACGATGCTTGCGCCATATAGCCTGCACGGAAAATTGGAAATGTAAAGCAGAAAATAGGTTAACATGGAAACTTTTTAGCTCAGAAATAGCAATGTGGATTACCAGAATCCAAATTTAGCACCGTTCCCGTTAAGAAAACAAGAAAATAACGCCACGGCATTGAACGCGAACATGATCGCCGTATATCTGTAGAACGCAGGTCTTGCTGCAGAGTAAGAACAGATAGATTAATCGGAAGAGATTGAACAGCCGTGGAATTGATGTTGAACAACTTGCAATTGTTGAAAAATAAAGTGTACATTTGGCATAAATGGTCATTTCTCGCAGAAAAGACTTCAGAAAACTCCGAACATAACCCGTATAATCAAGAAGTTGTAGTGCATTTGGTCTCTTTTTCTTCAATAGAAAATTTGTAGATTTAAACTAATCAGGGGCAAAGACATCATTTATTTTTTTAATTTGTTATATATTAACCACCATAAATTATTCTAAAATCTAAATCAATTGTGAAAGTTATGCTTTTGCCTCTAGTTAATTTCAATCCTTTAGTTTTTAATTGAATAAAACAGAGTAGGTAAAATGAACAACAGTTTTGGACACAAATCATGAACCGAAAAAAAAAAAAGCCATTTGCTCCGGAAACTCAAAGACGGAAAGGATTGAGCTTACCTGGTAATTTTTCTATCCACTTAGAGTTGTACATGTACACTATGACCCCATAAACTGCGGTGAGTACAAGCTTGTGAATAATCCACAGGCACCACTTCATTCGATGCATCTCAGAATTGCTATCGTTGAATATCGGGATCCCGAGTATAAATACATAAACAGCCTGCAAAAAAACGAAACTATTTTAGATACCAGTTCATCGTTTTCTTTTGACAACAAAAGGCAGGCAAACAAAATCTGTATAATATTGGTATTTTCAAGTGAAAATGAAAAGTATAGTTTACGTGAAAATCTGCGAGATACCTTGAGAACTATGTCCAGACCAACAACAATTCCCGAGATTGCGAAGGTCCGGGTCAAAACTTCTAGCCCACTGGCATTGTTTCCTTGAAATAAAAATGCCAGCAAGCTTACTTCCAAAAACAGCATCCCCGACGAGGTGAATAAAGATAATAAGTTCCATGCTTGTTCTTTCCCAGGAGAGCATTCCCATGTCTGTGGTACAAAGTAATTCAAATTGATCTTAGCTTAAAGATCGAAAAACTTGATAAGTTTCCAAAATCAACCATGGTAACCTAAAAAGCAGCTTTATAAAAAACATCATATATGAAGCGCCTCTTATTTCGAGATAGTAGAGAACTAAACACATTGCGTGGCATATCCAAGGTTCACCCCATTATTAAAAACCCTAGTCTAAAAAAATGTCTACCGGGATTAGAAAATTGGGCTAAAACCCGACTTTTTTTTTTTTTTTTTCCTGACCAGTAAGCCTCAGCATGCCTCAGAAGGCGAGCACCTCAAGCACGCCCCATCCACAAGAGGCGCCCCTCAAAAACACGTTTCTAAACCTTGCTTTAACTTAAATACTACTACCAGAGACGTCAAAAGAAAAAGAAAAAAGAAAAAAAAAAGACCAAACTATACAGAGATCTAGATTTCCTCAAAAAGCTAAATACCGAACATGTCTTTTTGAATTCTTATATCAACCGCATTAAAATTGAGTCATTCAGCGCCAAACCCATTCAAGATAACCGCCAACACGAAAAACATTAACAACATGCAGGCAGAATCTATATAATATCAACTATCAAGCACAAAACACAAGTTCCACTATTTTTAGCTACCAGTTGGAAAGACAAAAAAGATATAGACCAAACTTATATAGCAAGTACAGTGATCAAAGTCCAAACAAAGACTTTTACACTAAACACAGTACCAAATCACTATAAATAGTCCCAAACAACACGAAAACCAAGCTGAATTCACCAACACGGCAACACGCGACCCAAAAAAGCTCACAACTTCGCAAGAGAACGAAACGGAAATGCATAGGAACCTGGAAAATGCACCACGCGAGATTGAGCAAGCTGGCGAGCCAGAGGCAGGCGTAGTAAGCGCTCATCACGTGCGATCGGCCGCGGGAGAGCTTGGGGAAGCTCTGCCTCGCCTGAAACCCTAGGTAGAGGACGAAGGCGAGCGACGCCGCGACCAGAGCCGCGTTGTGCCAGAAGCCATGGCACTCCGCGAACCAGCCGTGCATTCCGGGGCTCGGATCCCCCACCGTTCGGATCATGTTCGCGCCTTGGGCGAGCGGAGCGATCTGCAGAGCCGGCGGCGAGAGGATCTCCTCGAGACCGCGCATTTTCTTCGCATCAGAGGAGGGAGACGAACCGGAAAATCGAAGCTCCGAGCAGATTGGGGGAGAAATTGGAAACCCTAAGTTCACTTGGAGCTGAAGTGGTAGAGTGAGTGAGGAGGACTGTGATGAACTCCTTTTCGCGGTAACCAACCGTTACCGTCTCAGCCTTAACAAACGACGTCCAATTCGATGTCGTTGTGTATTATTTTTTCATAATTAACAATATCAATATGGATAGATCGTCGTTGTTGTTATAAATACCAAGATTTGGTAGATGTCAATATTACAGAGTCAACAATAGTCATGAATGTAATATTCTCATTTATTATGTTTCCTATTCTACCTCTCCCTTAGCCCTATAAATAGAGGCTTTGGGTGTTCATTGTAACACACTCACTCTCTGTTTCCCTCTCTCTCAATCTCTCTCGTTCGTAGTTTATAACACGTTATCAGCACGAGCTCTACCGATTGAGGTAATGGTCTTTGTATTCTACTTTTAATTTCGTTCTTGTTTTTGCGATGATGGCAATGTAAATCTATGTTGAAAATTCACGTAGAAAAGCCTATTGAAATTTATGTATTGTATTCTTGCGATGATGGCAATCTTAATGAATTCGTGTATAAAATTCATGTAAAAAGGCCTAGCTAAATTTATATCTTCCTATAGCGATGATGGCGATTCACAGTAATCTTCTTTCGGAAGTCAAAATCAAAATAGCCTAGCGAATGTTTTTTTTATTGCAATATGCGATGGTGAATTTAGGTGGGAACAACTTTTTAACGAAATCGTTTTATTGTTTATGAACATTGCTTATTATTCTGTGTATACATATATTTTATATATTAATATTATACTGCATCGCATACTCAATCTATGGTATATATTTTTACCACTTACCAAATATATATATAGCATTATATATATATTTATTGCTTTTATATATAGAGAGTGCTTTATTTACAAATAATAAGATTATTACGTATATATATTCTTAAATAACAATAATATCGATTATATCTTGTAATTAAATAAGTGTATTTAAATATTTATATTTATAATATCGTATGTATGTTATTACGCTCCTGAAGTAGCTAAAACGAGAGTATATTTAAAGAAAAAGAAAAATTCCTTTAAGTGAATAACGTCATTTTAATATTTTGGATTAGCAGCATTCCCCGAAGCGAATAACATTAGTATAATTTCTTTTAGGCTAATAATATTCCCCGAAGTGAATAACGCAATATTTTAGTTCTACAATATTCCCCGAAGTGAATGCTATAATTTATGAATAATCAAGTTTTACAATATTCCTTGAAGAGAAAACCCTCATTTTGTATTTTTTGGGTTAAAAATATTTCCTGAAGAAAGTACCACAATCTTATGAACATTTTTTTTTGCAATTAAATTTAGTTCGATTCCCTGAAGAGAATTTTTTTTATTTATTTCCAAACTAATAAAATATTATATACAGTATGCTCTTTATCAAAATATCGTATAGTGTATGTCATATATATATAGAAATATTCTAATAGTGCATTGATTCTAATATATGATGATTGCATATAAATATATAATGTTTGCATATATATATATATATATATCGAATATCTCTTATACTGTTTGTCTATATATATATGTTTACTGTATCTTTTTTTTTTGTACGCATGATATTTTTATACAGTTTTATATAACATTATTTTTTTTTATTATGATAGTGTGCAATGTCAAATCTTACGAAGCTTGAGTTCAACGCTCTTGACATCTCTGGAAATAACTATTTATCATGGCGAATTTTCTTATATTCATGACATTTTAACAACTAATAAAGGAGTTATGAAATAACAATGAGTATTAAGAATTTCGGACGTGCGAAAAACAAGGTTTTATTTTATCATAAAAAAGTGAATGTTAAGTACTTAGGCCGTTTGATAATGCTTTGTATTAACTTTACATATTGCTCAGTTTACCCAATAAACTTTAGTTTTAGACAACAATTGCACATATTCCTTTTAAATATACCACATAGTCGTTTTAAGTTTTAACATAGAAAAGCTCACCAACAATCAATCAAATGTTTACATAATTTTAGACAATTTTGAAACTAAAAAAATTTGAGTTCATCAACCCAATGCCTAATTTTTACAACTGCAAAACCAAACTAAAACTATGATTTTGCAGTCACAATATGGATGAAAGGGTATACCTTCAAACTATTTTACAAAAAATATCCGCTATTATTTACAGGCGATTTTAACGAACTACGCCGTTGCATGATTCGGTGCGCGATCTTCATCCGTCATTCCCAATCCGTGTCGAAAAAACCAGCGTCCTTCATCTCCGAGTAGTAAGCATTTTCCAATTGCAAACCTTCCTCCTGCGTTACAAGAACAAAGATGGAATGAGTAAAATATAACGGAAGACAATATAGTGTTTTGATGAATACCGACCTGGAAAAAGTCGGCCAAGAACGTCGCGTATATTAGAGGAAGATAGAAGACGTGATAGCAGACATTTGTAGCGCCATATAACCTGCATTGAGATTTGGAAATCGAGAAGACCGCTTTAGAACTTGCAAAACAAAAACCAGGTTTCGTTTAGTTTCTAAAACTGATTGTGGACTACCAGAATCCGAATCCCGCCCCGTTCCCAGTAAGTATACAAGCAAACAATGCTATGGCATTCAACGAGAACATGATGGCAGTATATTTGTAGAATGCAGGTCGTGCTGCAACATATAACAGAGGGAGAAATCAGATTCCATTGAACTGCAAAAATGGATGAAGAAACTACAAAGAAAAATATACGAACGGCCTTACCCGGTAATCTTTCTCTCCACTTGGAGTTATACATGTACAATATGACACCATACACTGCAGTTAGAACAAGCTTGTGAACGATCCACAGGCCCCACTTCATCCGGTGCACTTCGGAACTGCTATCAATGAATATTGGAATCCCGAGAATAAAGACATAGATCGCCTGCAAAAAGAGTCATAGCCAGGGAATGTGCCAATAAAATATGTTTTGTTGTCAGCATAAAAAGAAAAGCATTTCTTAAAATGAAAAAAAAAATCCATATCGTTTAACAGAAAATCAAACGAGGTACCTTGAGAACTATGTCCAGACCAACTACGATCCCCGAGACAGCAAAAGTCCATGTCAAAGCTTCTATTCCGCTTGAATAATTTCCTTGAAACAAAAACGCCAGCAAGCTTACTTCCAGAAATAGCATCCCGGAAGCGGTAAACAAAGATAAAATATTCCACGCAAGTTCTTTCCCGGCAGCGCACTCCCATATCTGCAAATCGAGTCAAACTAATCTCAGTCAGAAATCGAAAAGTCTCAATCAGTATCCAATGATACAGCTGCAAACTTGAATATAAGAATCTGATCAAGAAAATCCCCTAGGCAATCTTATTTCCAGAGTATAACGAACATGTAAAGATACATACTACTAAACGATCATTCGAAACCCCTCCACTAAACAATAATCGATAGCGAAAACTATTAGTTCCAACACATCTGGTTCTTTATGAATTACCCAAAATAACACACAAACCCGCTCACTGATAGAACATCGAAACCGAAAGGAACCAGTGTCGGCTCTTCCAGCATCCAAATGACAAACATAAACACGAGAGAATATGCCCATCCAAACATGAAAATCACAGAAATTTCAGTTTCAATAGCCTTTTGTACACGGCCCTAGTATATCCAATCTTGAACACCTTAATCATACCGATACAATGCTATAACTTCAATCAAACAACGAAAATATCCTTGTATCTCACCATATTTTACACCAAAGAAAACCCAAAAAACGCAAAGAACTTATGTATAACCTGAAAGAGGCACCAAGCGAGATTGAGCAAGCTGACGAGCCAGAGACACGCGTAGTAGGCGATCATGATGTGCGATCGGCCATGGGAGAGCTTGGGGAAGCTCTTCCTAGCCTGAAAGCCTAAGTAGAGGACGAAGAGGAGCGACGCCGCTATCAGAGTCGCATTGTGCCAGAATCCATGGCACTCCGTGATCCAGTTGTAGATTCTGGGAGCCGAATCTCCCTCCGAGAGGGTGATGTTCGAGCCCTGCGCGAGAGGAGCGACATGGAGACCCGGCTGCGCGAGAATTTCTTCGAGTCCGCGCATTTTCTTCGCATCAAAGGAGAGGAAATGGAAATTTGGGGAAGAAATTGGGGCTAAATTTCAGGACACTAACCCTAGGCTTGGATTTAAATTGATTAGGTAAGATACATATTGGGAACGGTATTAGCTAATACACGTTTTCATCGTGTTTCTTCAACTATTGTCGTTTATCGAGTTATTGTCGTATTGCTTTCTTCCTTTAGGAATTGTTACATTTCATCTTCATTTTCTTCCTGTCGTTTTTGTTTTGTTTTATAATTTAATATTTATATAGTTACCGTTGTTTCAGTCAGAACATGTTGTAGTTTAATAGCAGTGTATCTAATGTTTTTATTTTGTAATTTGTGGTGGCATACATTTATTTTCAACGTTGAACTTAATGTTCTTATTTTCACGGTCCAAATTTTTAATGTTCTCTGTTTTGTTGATCTCCAAAAATCTACTCATTTTTTTATATTGATTCAGCCGAATTTAGATGCTCCGTTAATTATTGGACACATTTGTTACTTTAGATGAAATAATAACACTCATAATTTTGTTAGAGAAAGAGTGAATCTCATTAATGACACTCATAATTTTGTTCAAGCAATTGAAAAATGAACGATACTTGGGTGAGAAGCAAAATAATAAATATTTGAAACTTTGGTAGTGATTTTTTTATTTTTTATTTGTACATATTGCATAATCAAACATGGGTATTTATTTATACCTCTATTAACCTAAAATTTAACTATATTTTATTGTTTGATAAACTATTTGCATGGAAAAAGTGATATATATATATATATATATATATATATATATATATACAAAATACCTTATTAGGGATTACTACAAAAAACGATAATTTAGGTGATTAATGCCTTAAAACAAACCAATTCAACAAAACGTGGCCTAATCAACGCCAAACCCTCCATTTCCCTCAACACTCGGATCCTTCGAAAGAACACACAAAAACAAATTCGAAATTCAAAGCTCAATTAAGATCCAAAAATGGCAGACAAAGCAGTAATGGAAGCTCCATGAAGTAGATGGCCTAAGCGAGTTATTGCTTGCACTGCAAGCAATTAACCACCACTCCCAACCAACGACCTTTTTGCAGAGATCAAAGCGCAGCATCCATGGACTTCCGAAACAGACAGGCCATGTTCTACTCCAAGCAGAACAGCGGCAGCACCGGGACGCCGGGGACGCCCGCTTCGCCGACGGCCGCGTCGGCCCTGTCTCCGTCGCCGCTCAACCGCCACGTCAGGTCGGGATCCGCCGGCTCCGGGACGAGGAGGACGCAGAACGCCCGGGCAGCGGCTGCGGCGCAGCGGCTGGCGCATGTGATGGCGCACCAGTCGGCCGACGACGGGGAGGGTGGTGACGGAGACGGAGAGGACGACCTCATCTACGACTACTACGGCGGGGCCGCTGCTTCCGGAAGAGCGCACCGCTCTCGCTCCCCCATGGTACTAAATTCGGAGAAACCCGGACCGTTTTGAGATATTTTAGTCTCGGTTTATCCGGTTTCTACAAATATGGCACCAGTTTCTTGAGTCGGTATTTTTTAAGAACTTATTTTAAGTACGACCGCGAGAACCGGTAAAAAAAAAAAAACAATATATTCCGATTTCGGATCGATAACAGTGAAAACCGGGGATTTTTCGATAATCGATATAGAGTAAAATCTTGATAAATTAATACTTCATTTAAAACCGCAAACTCGGCTTTAAACCAATACCGAAAAACCGGTATCCAAACCATTACCGGAATATATACTGGTTGCCGTTTTTTTATTACCGCGGTTTGTAAACTGATACCGTTGGAAACCGGTATCAAAGCGTTACCGGTAGTACTGTGCAATGTCGTCAAGGCTTAAGCTCTAAACTTACTCTTCATTTCAATGGCGTCCTTCTGGTTATCAGACTGTTCGGAGCTCAAATCAAGAGCAATCTCCGATCTCCAGGCCGATCTCTGGTCAGAGACTCTCGTCGTCTCTCAACAGTTTGGAGAAACTCTCGTCCGCTCCATCATCGTCCTCCATTGCTTCGAACTCCTCTTATTCGAATCTCAAGACCACGAATTCCACGGAGCTGCACTTGTCGCAGCCAAACAGCACCATCAATGAGCAGCCTAGCTCAGCTCGCTCGACCTCGTCGCGGTGGTCGCCGCAGGTCTCGACGGAGCAGGTTCAGCCTCCGTCGGCGCGGTCGTTTGTACGACCACATTTGGGGGTGAAGTCGGTGCCGATGGTTCCGGCGAGCGTCGCGATATCGCTGAAGCCGCCGTCGCCGGCGGTTCCCTCGGATGTACATGTTGGGCGAGACAAAAGGTGACCTAATGCATATAATCACGTTTCAATGATGCTGTTTTGTTTCTTCCATGATTGCTGCTGCGTGCTTGAATCTATATATGTTGTGTATGAGCAGGTTGTCGATGGATTTGAGTATGAACTTGAGAGATAGTGGGAATAATCAGCGAGCTTCTTCAGTTCTACAAGATGAGGTGAGGTATACCTAATATTCATATACATTGGGGAGATTTTGTTTTGATGAGTTTGACATTATTGCAGCTTGACATGCTTCAGGAAGAAAATGAGAGTCTACTTGAAAAGGTGATGCCAAAAACTTGAGTAATTCATCATACATATACATATACATATACTCAAAATGATGTGTAAAGTCCCAATCAATTAATGTTTCTAAGTTAATTTGAAAATCCATTTTGATGTGTGTTTCATTAGCTTCGACTTGCAGAAGAGAGGTCTGAAGAAGCAGAGGCAAGAGCTAGGCAGTTGGAGAAACAGGTAATTAAGCTCAATCTACAATAATCTCACAAGATTTGGATTTGCTCATTGTATTAGTGCTAATGAGAATTTTATCTCCATTAAAGCCCTTCTCTTTCTTTGGTTAAAGGTTGCTAATCTCGGAGAAGGCGTGACGTTAGAAGCACGCCTGCTTAACAAGTAAGCTTCACTGTTCAAATTAGTGTTTTAAAAACCGGGGGACGCTGCTGGTATGTGGGTTAAAACCGGCACACTCAGTTGCCGTTTCACCAAATACCGTAAATAAATAGCAAGTAACCAGCATGCTGCATAAAACTCTAAAAATCGCATAAAATCCCATAAAAACTGCATCATAACCCTTAAAACCGCATAAGAACTTCATCGGTTTTGGTGTATACTCAACGGTTTGCGGTTCATCCATCGGTACTGTTTTTTAAAAATCTTACAAAAGCCCTATGGTATGCCCATTTCATCCTCGAGATTGCGGTTGGTTTGCGATTGCCGATTTTTAAACACTGGTTGATGATATTGATATAATTCCTATTTTTTTGTTTTTGTTTTTAAAAACTAGTTCTTGTTTTTGTTTGTTTGCTCATCAGAAAAGAAGCAGCTATACAGCAAAGAGAGGTTTGTACAGATACTTGCACTAATATTCTCACCTCAATAGTAATCAATATATATATAAGCCAGCTTCAAATCAAGTCCATGGAAGAGACTTTATGAACAGTGTTCTTCGTCAGGCCGCTCTTAGGGTAGCGGAAACCGGAAGGAGTGGCTTGAACCACGAGATCGTTGCGCTCAGGACAGAAGCCGAGGTATCATAACTAAAAAATTAGAGTTTTTGCTCTATGACTTATCACAAAAGCTATATATGTGTGTGTAACTGTTACAAGGGCCATGTTCTTCTCTAGCTATTTCAGCTATTTAACAAGTGTCATTTTTTTGCCACGGTGGCTATCGTTAGGTGGCGAGGGATGAGGCGGCATCGGCATTGGAGAGTCTCCATGAGGCAGAAAGCGAGCTGCGATCGCTTCGAAGGACGACACAGAGAATGATTCTTAGCAAGGAAGAGATGGTTTGTGTAACTTCAATCCATTTCAGCTTTCAAATTATAATGCCTAATCATTTTGATAATAATGGTTTCTTTGACAGGAAGAGGTTGTTCTGAAGAGGTGTTGGCTTGCTCGGTATTGGAGTTTGTGTGTTGAACTTGGTAAAGCTACTCAATCTTTATAAAATTATAAGCTTATTGGTCATTTTTTGTCTGAAAAATAAACCTTTTTTTTTTTTAATTTGGCAGGTGTTCACTCAGAGATTGCCAAAGATAGATATGAATATTGGTCATCTTTAGCCCCTTCACCTGTTGAGTTTATGTTATCAGCTGGACAAAAAGCCAAAGATGACAAGAGTAAGACTTACATTTCGTCTAGTTTTTTAGTAATATAGCGGTTAATTTCGTTTTTAATTATTTAATTACGCTTAGAGTTTGATTGTTTATGTTTAAGGTTTAATTATTCTTGGTTAGTTATGTTTTGAGGTTTAACTATATCAGGTAGATTTTTGTCCTTACTCTATTTAAGAGAGTTTAAAGCTAATGAAATAGTTAGCCAATAACCATCATAAAAATTAATCTCACTCAAAAGAAAAGAGTTTAAGTTTGGTAAAGGTTGGCCAAGCTCCTATTCTCCAAGATTGATTTTAGCACGTATCACAAATTGGACTTTTTTTTATAGCTCGCCGAACAAGAAATAAATCTTTCCAAATGAGAGGCTAATTGGACCTGATATTATTTGGTGATCAGTTTGTGATAGTGTAGATGATAGAGAGAGTGAGCCAAGAGATGTCAACGAAATTCCCGTCGACGAAAGCATCGAAAACATGCTTCTGGTCGAGAAGGGTATGCGGGAACTCGCTTTGCTCAAGGTCGACGAAGCGGTAATGCTTGCAATGGCGCTTCGCCGACTCTCAAACTCCACGAGATCTTTTCTATCAGGTAACAGTTAGCCCAGTAATTATGTTCTGATCGGATCCAAACCGATGATCAAAGAAAAACGAGAGCTCTTTATTGAGAAATGAAACTCGTAGAAATTTTCCACTAATCAAACATGACGGCTAAAACTTAGCGCCTTAAACTCAAAACACCCCCAATATTATTGTATTTACTATATTGTATGTATGTAAATATATATTCATTTTGCAGTTCAGGGTGGTGTGGATGACCTGAAGCTACCAATTGATGGACAACTAGAAGCATTTGGTAATAAACTGAAACGACACTTTTTTGCACGAATTCTCTTCATTCTTTAATATACAGCATTGTAATTTGTATATCATACAAACATATTGAAAGTGAGATCGATATCGTTTTTTTCATTACAGAATTGAGCAAAGAGGAGTCGGAAAATGTTGTTTTCAAGAAGGTGATATCTTATGACGCAATCAAATTTCAAATAATAAAAAGAAACTAATATGTTCTTAAACTTTAGGCTTGGCTTATGTATATGTGGAGAAGAGCGAAGAATCATGAAGTTGAACAAGACATAGCAGAGGAGCGTTTGCAATTCTGGGTCACCCATGATCCTAAGCAACCCACTTCACACGATGCTGTTGATGGTATGTTTATATTTCTATATTACACCTCACACGACACGACATGACCCGACCGGGACTGGACTGGACCGAGGCTTAAAAAAATCGGCCTAGCCCGTAGTAGTATTTTTAGTTTTTTCTTTTCAACTAGTTTATTATAGATTTATCTTTTTATAAAGTTCTATTGTAGGCCTATATCTATAATTTTTTATTTTTTTTTATGATTACATCTATAATATTTGAATGTAGGTAATGTGTATTTTGATTTGATTTTTTTTTTTAATTATAACTAAATTTTTTGAAGAAAAATAAAATCCGTATTTCAGTCCGATCATGTTTTTTGCCCCGGTCATTAAAAATGGGCTTTCTCGAAACTGGGAGACCGGGCCCGGTTTTGGGAAGCAAAATAATAAAGAAAAAACGGGATTTGGCCCCCCCCCACACACACACACAAAAAGGTGCTAAAAGCTAGTTTCGGGTTCCAGTTTTGCCCGTTTGGAAATTATTGGGTGTGAATTTGCGTTGACTTTGTTTGAGCAGTTGAGCGTGGGCTTGTGGAGCTAAGGAAGCTAGGAATTGAAACCCAACTGTGGGAACAATCTCGCAAAGAGCTTGAGTTTGATCTTGAAACCAACCACAAATCTGATTTCTGATACAACTTTGACTTTTGTGATTGAATTCTTTCATTCTTTTTTCTATTATACCTCACCCAAGCATCGAATCGAATATACTACGAGTGGTGGTGTGTATTTATGAGTCGCAATGTAGAGAGAGTAGATTTGATCAAATGTGTTGCTCCATCTTCAGTTCTCTTCTCTAGTCATTTTATGACATTTACAAGAAGAGGAGTTTACGGATATTTGCGGAGTAAGTATCTAGATTTTTAAGCGATTTTTTTTTTTAGTAACAATGGTAATTAAAATTCACAAGACAATATCAAAGCCTAATTCTGTTAATATGGAGTTAACTTATCATGAATTTGAGATACACTTGCAGTCTCTATCATACGAAAGATTACACTGAATTTGACCACAAAACAAATGACGAATATGAATATATATATATATTCATACAATCACCGCCAACTTTGACCACTACGCTACAGAATTCTCATCTTTAACGCTAAATAATAAATACACAAAAGCATACGTATATAGTCAGCTATGAAATCCAAAAGAAAGTTGACTTTTCATCGAAGAACTATATGTATACTCAGCATCCTAAGCATTTCTTTATTATTAGAAACGGCACAAAATAATAAGTACTATTGACAGATAAAATAATAGGGTAAACTGCGGCTAATGTACCCAATGTTTGATCTTCTGCGGATTATGTACTCAATGTTTATTTTCGGCGGCTAATGTACCCAATGTTTGATCCGTTAGATATTTTTGTGTTTTCCGTCACTTAACCGTTAGAGAGTTATCCTCCTCTATATGCACACTTTTCGTATTTTTGACATAACTCACTCATTTTTTGTCCAAATTTTATGTACGACCTATGGTTGGAAAGATAAGAGATAGATCTACAACTTTGGTGTTTTAAGTTTTGTAAAATCAGTTTTAGAAAAATACGAAATTTCCAATACAACGAAAAACTGGACATTAGTTTAATGCAAAATATTTGTTTCGAGCAAATTTTAATATACTTAATGACTTTTTATGATGAAACGTAAAACTAAAAAGTTGTAGATAAACTTTTTATCTTTCCAACGGGTGTTTATTTATAAATTTTGGACAAAAAATGAGTGAGTTATGCCAAAAATACGAAAGACATCCGTTAATATTTTCCATTTACACGTGTATTCCTTAAATTAAAATATTTAACACAAAAAAATTCAATGCGTGAAAAAATAAGTGCTAAGATACATGTGTAAAACAACTTAATGCTAATCGACACATTAGACTGAACCAATCAAAATTAACAGTTTGAGAATGTATCACATTATTTTGGATAACTTTAAATACTTATACCACAATTATGCATTAATATGTATTATAAACTAGTATATATAAAGTATAAAACTCTCAAATTCACTTTCCCTGGAACTTAAGATTTGGGCCTAAATGGGCTCAATGTTCCCTTCACATTTATGATATTGCCCACCAAACGACACGTCCTCAACAACCACACTTTTAATGCCGAAATGACCATAAGGACCATGATTTTAGCGGGTAGGTGTGAGGTTATTTTAGTAAAGTCCACGAAAATCAGACACGTGAATCCACTCTCTTGCCATCGGACTATTCTATTATAAAAGCGGTCAAAACCCATTTCCGATCAGAATTTCGGATTTGCTTCTCTCTCTCTCTCTACTTTCACTCTCAAGGTTTTGCTGTGGGGGTGCTCTGAGGTGAGAGCTCGATTCTTCTCTCGTAATAGCTACTGAGTATTCTTAGTTCATGTTTGGATTTGTAGTATCTTGTGATTGATTGATTGTGTTAGTGGATTTTCTTGATCTGGATTGTGGAAGTATTGCACAGCCAGGTTGTTCTTGGATTTCTGTGGATGTTTTTTCAGTATCTTCTTCAATCTTCGTGTAGTAGCGATTTGCTAGATTTATATATATATATATAATAATAATAATAATAATAATAATAATAATAATAATAATAATAATAATTATTGCTCGTTTTTAAATTGGGTTTGATGAGAGTGATGTAATGACGATTTGTTTGACATTTGATTTTCTTGTCAAATTGGATTTTGAATATGTTAGTCAGTTGATCTTGTTGGGAAACCATTTTGGATTGTGCGTCTGAAATTTAGAACTTATTTCGATTTTTTTAATCTTATTTTTTATTTTGTGAAACTTGTAAATAGCAGACATATTCATTTGTGTTTGTTTTATCTTCAAAAAAAAAATTCTTATGAGCTGAATTCGAACGCGTGCTCTTCAGATCACATAGAAAGATGGCGAAGGGCGTTGCTGTTCTCAACTCCAGTGAGGGTGTTTCTGGAACTATCTACTTCGCTCAGGAAGGAAGTGGTAAGTATTAGAACAAAGTCAGCTCTGGATTTTGTTTAATGCTTATTAAAGGTGACGGGGTATCGAAATTTAGTCGTTTTGGTTGTATTTCCTTTTCAGGGCCGACCACGGTCACGGGAGAGATTTCTGGCCTTAAGCCGGGTCTCCATGGTTTCCACATTCACTCGCTCGGAGACACCACAAATGGGTGCATGTCAACTGGTACGTAGACCTCACTAATGCTTAATTGGAAATGTTTTGATGTAATGAAGAAAAAAATACAACGCCAAAAACCGCTCTTTGATACCTTGAAATTAGGGATGATATTGTAGTTTACTTTTCTAGACTACAGTGTGTATGCATTTAGGGAATCGCCCCCTTAATTATACTAACGGTATTATTCCCATTAAGTCGACACTTATTATCTTTTTGATTGATCTAATTGTAAAGTTTATTATTGTAGGACCCCATTTCAATCCTGCTGGGAAAGAGCATGGTGCTCCTGAGGACGAGACTCGCCATGCTGGTGACTTGGGAAACGTCACTGTTGGTGATGATGGTAATTAAAACGATTCATTTTCCTTTCACACAAGCACGTCTTTCACAAGAAATTTTTCATTTACTTTCTTTGTTTCAGGAAAAGCTTGCTTCACAATTATTGACAGCAACGTAAGACTTTGTCTCATTCTACTTCCTTTTTGGAACTCTTTGTCTCTGTGTGAGGTTCATAATGCTTCTTTTTAAAATTATAGCTCCTATTTTCTAATTAGCTCGTTTATTTTCTATAGATCCCTCTCTCTGGACCGAATTCCATCATTGGCCGTGCTGTTGTGGTCCATGCCGACCCTGATGACTTGGGAAAGGGTAATATATTAACCTTTATTGTAAAACTCAGCCTTCTCTAGTGGTTCTCTATTGTTATTTATATTTCATCGATCAGAGGGACAATTGCTGAGTTCATAGCTCACCCCTTGTTCTTTTCACATTTGATTGTGACCTGAGTCCATTTTTTGGCCCACCCGTTTCTAGTGTCGCAGTGCAACATATTTTATTGAATATTTGGGACCTTTCGGATTAGGGCATTTATGTACAAGTTGAACCTCGATACTATAATAAAATTTTCCGGTCCCAACAATATTAATTATGGAGGTTCAACTGTAATAGCGTTTAGTTTCTTAATCCTAGGCATCATTCTCCTCCATCATAACATTTTTTGGATCATAGTAGATTTCTTCTCAACGGTTCGTGGTTTTCGTTTCAAACTGGGTTTCCACGCAAAATCCTGTTTTGTTCTCTCTTTACTTTCGGTGCTATTTTTGTTTGATTATAACACTGTAACGGAACAATTGGTTTCTTTTGATAATGCATAGGTGGACACGAGCTTAGCAAAACCACCGGTAATGCAGGCGGGCGAATCGCTTGCGGTGAGTTAATAAGCTGCTGACTCCATTAAAATGAGTTTAATCTTTAGTCCCTTTTCATGATACAATGTTCTCTTTATGTTCTTCTCGTTCAGGTATTATTGGCCTCCAAGGATGAAAAACATCACTACAACTACACGGGCGCGGTGGAAAATGCAATTCAGATGGATATTAGGTTATTTTCCAACGTGAACTCCGAAAGTTGAAGAGTGATAAGCGCCTCGGGATATCTGAATAAGAGATGGAGATAAATAATAAGAGAAAAACAGTATGTTTGGTTGAATCAGTTTGAAGTTCTGTTATGAACTTATGTTCTTTGTTTGTGGAGAATTCTTTTAACATAATATCAGTGTTATGAAATGTCTATGCGTATTTGTTTATGTTTTAACATAATTACTATGCTTATTTTCCATGATCGTTGATATAAAATAATTTGCAGATATATTCCCCAAAAAACGTTGTGTTTTTTAGCCATTTCTTTCCGAACTTTTAAATTCATTTGTAGCACAATATGTTCGGTAATAGTGTTTTTGTTCACTAGCATGTATGTTTATGTCAAAGGGTAAAATTGACATTTGCCGTTTCCTGAAAACGACATGTTTTTGGCTTCTAACATTCTGTCATTTAATGTAATTGAAGGTTAAAAAAAGGTACACGAAAAATTATAATAATTTAAATTTAAAGAAAATTGTACGAAATACTCATTTTGCTAAATTTAAATGGTTAAATATCAAATTTTTATATTTGAAGTGGAGGATTTAAAACCGGCTCATGTTACAAATATAATAATGCAAAACTTGTCGTTTTGTTTGTAAACAACGATTTATAAGATATTCTCACTCTCTTCTTTCTTGCTCCCTTTATGATGGAAGCAAGTGGAACGTTTCCAAGCTGCTCTATTTATTTTTCTGTCGTTTGCAGTTGAAGCGACACGTTTAGACACATTGCCATATTCTCCTTTAAAAAATTATCCAAAAAATCAACTTTTGTTAACAGGTAAATTCTTTTAAGGCATCTTTATAGGTTATTATTTTTCTCTATTTATTGTATCAACAATTGGAAAATATATATATATATATATTGTATCAACAATTGGAAAATATATATATATATATTGTACTAAGTCATGGTTTGCAAACAAATTAACATTTTTTTATTTTATTTAAACACATAAAGAGCAATTTGCCATAACATATAAGATTAAATAAAAAATTATGCTACAACTTCATTAAATTAATACTAAAAAAATTAATAGATTCGATTGAAAAATCAAATCATTCAATCGAATCTATTAATAATATAATAAAAAATAGTTAATTGCGGCGAAAATACCCAACCTTTGGCCATATTTGTTGGACATATGTGTCCTTAAACAAGATATTTTATCCATTTGTAAAAGATTATGATATGTCATTGAATAAAGATAATACTTATTATGTTAATCTTATTATAGTTTCTGGTAGAGTAAAAAAGAATGTTTGTTTCCTTAGTTCATAAAGGATGCAATTATGTTATTATTATCACAACAGAGTCAATGTGAGGAAGAATTAATAATCATAATAAATGAACTTAAAATGTCTGTGACCTGATTAACTGGATGGGAGCTCATTAATCGTATAAAGTCATTAATGTGACTAAGTGACAATCCTATTCTGGATTTTGTGTGTGTCACACTCACTAGAAGTGCATTAAGTATGAGGTGTCTTCATACTGGACTGGACCTGACTTAAACTCCGGAAGTTATCATATAAGACCGTCACTGATAACTTGGAGTTGAGTCACTAGTAGGTGATCAAATGGATATTCGATCTAAGTCCTGAGTGATCTTGAGTCCGAGCTGCTGGCTTGATTGTTCTTTGATTTAACCGTTAAAGAACACGAAATATTACTGCTGTTCCCAACACTATTATTTTGGGAACATGATAGTCAGCAGTAAAGGTAGCTTGGTCATAGACATGGGCATCACACAGCTCTCTTCAGAGTGATGATGATTCCCTTGATTGTCGGTGGTGAGAAGTGAGAGGTACCCGTGCGCAACTTATGAATCGAAACCATAAGTGGGTTACTCATAATATTACTGACTGAGTCAAGGTTGAAAATGCAATGAGGGGCATAACGGTAGAAACCGCCTGCTCGTGTGTGGATCATCGAGTGAAAGATCAAGAACCCGAATTTGATTGTATCAATGGACACCCTGCTGTTATAAAGGGAATAATATATACCGTATCACTAAAGAGTGCAGCCTCGGGTCTATAGTGGAATCACTTCGAGGTTTCACGAACAACTAGCACTTCGTTGGAGCTTAAGTGATACGGGTCCATGGTCCCCAGCATAGCTCCGTAACAGATGATACGTACGTGATTAATATACATTCTGGATAATGTTTAATCATTTGGCTTGACTTATAAAACTGAAAGGTCTGTGGCAGACGTCAGATAGTTTTATCGTCAGCGTGGCAAAAGTACCATATCTTGGTAAACGAAATTAACTGATAAAAGATAGATTTTATATCAGAACCATGTTGTTGGAAATTAAATTCTAAGCAACTTTGCTTTTTGAACCAAGTCATTTCGACTTACGGTTAGTGATTTATGGATTTTCTAAGTTTGTGCTCGGTTCGATAAACTATGAAATTAAATCACATGTCACGAATTTAAATGATGGTGTGACACCATGACATTTTAATGTGTGATATTGAGATCAGGAATTATTAATATAATTTAATTATTTGGATTTAATTATTAATATCTTATTAATAATTAATAGATTTATATTAATAATAATAATAATAATAATATATATTTAATTATATATTACATGTGTAAATCGATGTGGGCTTACATGACCTAGCCCACACGAGTTTGACCTAGCTAAGGGTTTAAGATTTGCGGCATAAGTACATAAAGTTTGGTACTTTGGCAAAAACCCTAAAATCAATCTTATTCTTTAGATCGGAGATGATTTAATATCAACCGTAGGATTAAGATGATTGATTTTTTGACCTAACCCTAATTCGAAAAATAGTAGCTTGGTGGCCAAGCTTAGGGTTTTCGAATTTGACCTAATTAATTGTATCCGTTAGATCGGTTTAAGATTTAATCTTTACCGTCGGATTGGAAATTAATTAATATATATATATTCGAAGATAATGATGAAGATAAAATCGAATTAGGCTTTTACCAAGTCTTAGAATATTTGATTTTTATCCAAAATTAATTTGATCCATTAGATCGGTCTAAGATTAATCTAAGCCGTTGGATCTAGATAATTAATTTCGAAATTATCATTATTATATATATATATTTCGAAATTAAGATAAGTAGATAAGATTGGTTAACCAAGTCTTTCTTATTTAATTAAATCCCTAATTAATTATATCCATTGGATTTAGATAAGATTAAATCTAAGCCTTTGGATTAGGATAATTAATTATATTTAATAATAATTTTCGAAATTAGATATATATATATATATAAATATTCGAATTATATTTAAATAAGAAGATAAGATTGATTTTTGTATTTATCAAGTCTTTCTTATTTAATTAAATACAAGTTTAATTATAACCATTTGATCTAGATGAGATTAAATCTCAACCATTGGATTGGAATAATTAAAGTATTTAAATATATATAAAATTCAAATTTTGGAGAGAAAATCTCTAATTCGGTTACGGGCCAAGTCTATTAATAGGGAGCTCATTTACAACATTTTTCACACCTTCCCCAGAGCAAAAACTCGAGCTCTCCCTCTCTCTCTAGGGTCTGCGAGTTTTCTGCTTCTAATCTCTTTTCTGGCTCGGCTTAGGAGACTATTTCTCCGGAAGCTTCAAAAGAACCTCAGTTAAATTTTGCGACGGAGTCCTGCCGGCGAAGCCCCCGCTTCGGTACGAGGAATCCAGGAGAATATCCCGGAAGATCACGGGTGTTTCCCTCAGCACCGGCGGAGCCTTGCCGAACTTCAGAGTCCGCAGTCGAAAACGTCAGTTGAGGTACGGCCTTATGCATTGGGTTAATAAATGCAAACATTTACTGCTTTCTATTTATTTCTTATATTTCGACTATGATATTAATAATAAGTTATGAATATTAAATATGTAATATTTATCAGATCTTGTTAAAATGGTTATTACCCAATATCCGTGCCGTTACGATAACAAGTTTTCCGCTTTAAAATAATTTTTAAATGTTACCGGGACGGCTCGGAGGCTTATTTTGTGGTAATGAAGTCGGGAATCAAACCCCGATTTCCAACAATATTCTCCGATAGGTACCCAACCTCAAACAATGTCGGCAAAAGTACCTAACATCGCACTTTGTTGCCGACCAACTAACGTCGTTAGAGACTTGCCTACGTGGCCGTTAGAGTGTCTCATGTGGCGTGCCACGTGGCACAAGTCGCCACCTGGCCAAATGTTTGGTACTTTCGCCGCCACGTGGTATTTTATTTTTATTTATTTATTTTCAATTTTTAAATTTTTTTTTCCATTGGCTCATATGTTTTAATTTTTTTAAAAATATATCAAATATAATCAAATAATTTTATAAAATATGTATTTATAAAGAATATGTTTTATTTTTTAAAAATAATCAAATCATTCCTTAAAAAATATTAGTTTTAAATTATTTTTAAAAATAATTCTTTCCCTTACACATATTTTTATTTTTTTACTTATATCAAATATAATCAAATAATTTTATAAAATATGAATTTATAAATAAATATTTTTTTATAGGAATAATTTATAATTTTTGAATACATGATATTAAAATTTTGAAAATAAATCTTTATAGTATATGATATCATAGCCATTTTAATATTAAAATTAAAGCATGATATGATTTTTTAAGACATATAACTTATACGAAACTAAGGCATGATTATAATTTTTATTTTATTTTTTGGTATCAAATGCGGTTCAAATTGAATTTAAACTGAAAGTGGTGATTGGTTAAAATTGTGTTTAACCTTATACCTTAATAGCGTTATTTTTGGTTTTAAAGTGAAAAAAAACCAAAATATGCGTTTTTGGTACTAATATAAATTTGAAACCAAATACCCAATTGTTATTTAATACACAAACACACACACACATATATATACAATATATGTTAATTATTTATTCGTGTAATATTTTTTTATACTTATTTTTACAATATGAAACACAGTTTACGATGCATGTTTGTATATTAAATCATTTTTACAATATCTATATCGTCTTATATATGTTATATGTCTTCAAAGTTATATCATGCCTTAGTATTAGTATTAAAATGGCCATGATATCATATACAATTTTAGTTTTAAAAATTTAATATCATGTATTTAAAAATTATAAACTAATCCTATAAGAAAAACAAAATTATTTTTTATAAATATATATTTTATAAAATTATTTTATTATATTTGACATGTAAACAAATTAAAAAAATTAAAAAATTAAAAAAATACTATGTGGTGGCGAAAGTATCCAACCTTTGGCCACGTGGCGGATTGTGCCACGTGGCTTGCCACCTGAGACAACCTAACGTCCACATAGGCGGGTGTCTAACGACGTTAGTTGGTCGGCAACAAAAGTGCGATGTTAGGTACTTTCGCCTACATTGTTTGAGGTTGGGTACCTATCTAAGAATATGGCCAAAGGTTGGGTATTTTTACCGCAATTAACCCCTAAAAAAATAATTTTAAATTATTCGTTTAGGGAGATTTTAACTTCACGAGCATTTTAGACCCAACCCAATCCGTTAGAGACCCGACCCCAATCTAACCCGACCAATCCAGCCCACTCAAAATTGGGTTGGATCAGGCCGGATCCGACTATTATTCGGGTCGGGGTCGGGACCAAAACATTGGGTCGGGTCGGGGTCTCCGACCCGACCAGTATAATTAATATATACTTCATATTAATTTTTATTCAAGTAGTGCAATCTTTAGTCTTTTAAAACTTCTCACTCTCACTTTTATTTACATTCAAAGACCGTTCAATTTCTCATATTCATGTTTTACATTGTTTAGTGTATGTTTGTTTGATTAAATTTGTTTGGGGTATTTTTACTTGAATTTTGAGTTACATTGATACATTTTTTTCATATTATTTTTTGTTATATAAGATTAAATTTTAATTAATCGGGCCATGGTGACCCAAACCAACAACCCGATGTTTTATCGGGCCGATTTGATTCGGGCATTAAAATTTTTTAGCTCAGATCGGACATTTTTTTTTTGGAACCCGAAGTGATCGGGTCGGGTCCATAAAAAAATATCGGGGCGGCCAAACCCAACCCAACTTATCCCATGCGCACCCCTATATTCAATTATTGAACTCGAATAAACGTATGAGAAAAAAAGCGACATGAAAATCAGTTTTCGCCGTTTCTCATTATATTTCCGGTTTCGACCCAGCTACTTTGCTGTGTCCTCGACCGCCATGGAAAAAGCCTCCCCGGAGCTCGGAGGACCTCCTCAAATCCGCAAGGCCTTCGACCTCCTCAAGTCCCACGCCTCCTCCGTCGCCACCTTCACCCTCCAATGGCAGGACCTCGAGGACCACCTCCAGTCCATCAGCAATTCCATTCAGGCCCACCTCCACCACCTCCGATACTCTAGCCCCACCGCCGCCGACGGAGGAGGAGACACTCCCACGCCTCTCTCGAACCGTAGCTCCGCCGCCGCCGCCGCCGGAGGAGGAGGAGGAGACATTCCCGCGCCTCTCCCGAACCCTAGCGCCGCCTCTGTCAAAGCGTTTCCAAAACCGGTCAATGTGGGCAAGCTCGCGAAGCTCCTGAGGGAGCGCGAGAAGAACCGCGTCTTGATCCGCACGGAGCTCTGCGACGCGCTCGTGGCGGAGAGCACTCCCGGAAGGCTCGTGCTCTGGGCGGTGTCGGAGCTCCGGCGGCCGGATCCGAAGTCGCTCAACGGGTCGACCGTCGACTACGAGCTCAACGCGCTGAGGAAGAATTTCGTGATTCTGGTGGAGGAGTTCGGGAGGAGGAAGCCGGAGATTGGCAGCGAGGTGAGGGAGGAGGCGATCGGGGTTGCGAAGGAGTGGCGGCAGAAGATCACTCTGGAGGTGGATAACTCGCCGGAGATTCTAGGGTTCATGATGGTTCTCGACGTGTTTGGTCTCGTCGGCGAGTTCGAGGAGGCCGATGTTCTGAATCTGATGGCCAACATTGCTATGCGAAAGCAAGCTCTGGAATTGTTTCAGTCTCTGGGATTGTCCGACAAAGCTTCCGGTGAGTTTTCCTTCGAAAATTACTCGGATTTTATGGTCACTGGATCAATGTACATTGTTCTTCAGAGTGCAATTCATGCGATTATCCATTATAAATCTATAAGAGTCGAGGGTTTGGGGTTTAGGGCTTTTTATCGAACACCGGATAGCTACGAATGTAATGAGAAAACGACTCGGGAATTCTAGGTGGAAATCTAATTCGAGGAAAGGAGAAGAAATTTGGTATTGTCGAGAATTGTTAGAATAGAGGCGAGAGAGCGAAAAAAATAAATGACGGGTAGGTTTAGATAGCCTTGAGATTTGGCAAAGCAATGGTGTTTCTGATTATAACGTGAATCGAACACGAATGGTTTGCGTTTAGGGTTACGAATTTGAACACAAAGAGAAAACGACTCGGGAATTCTATGGGGGAAACTAATTCATGGGGAGGGGAAAATTCACTATGATCGAAAAGTGTTGGAATAAGGTGAGAGAGATGAGAATAAATAATGGCTAGGTTTAATTAAGTTTGAAACGCCATTTACATATAAGCCTTGAGGTTTGGCCAAGCAATGGTGTTCAAAATGTATAGAACGAAAACGATTTAGAAATTTTACGTGGAAAATCGAATTCGGAAAGTGTTGAGCGAAAAACAAATGATGGTTAGGACTTAGGTTCAATTAAACGTAAATCGCCAATTATTTAAAAGGCATCATGTCGCATTGTGAAGGTAAAAATGGGCCGTGCTAAGAAAAACAGACTCGGGCACAAACTCTAATATGAATCCTTGCTGATATTTTCTAGGGAAGCTTTGAAAAAATTGCTTTGTTTTCTCGTGTGTTTGGTATCTCAGATTTCATCAAAGTTCTCATTTCAATAAACAAAATCGTCGACGCTGTCCGATTTATTCAGGCGTTTGGATTGGTTGATGAGTTTCCTCCGGTACCGCTCCTTCAAAACCATGTGGAAGAGGTCAAGAAAGTTACTGAGAATTCTTCTAAGAAGGTACAATTGCGCTTTGTTTGCTTCGATTTACGCACCTCCATTGAAAGAGCTAAACCGGTTCAACGCTGATTTTACGTCCACACAGGATGACGCAATGAAGAAGGAAATCGCTGCTCTGAGAGTAGTGGTAAGATGCATACTAGAGAACCGCCTGAATTTCTCCCCGAAGAATATCAAAGAACGCATCGAGTTTCTTCAGGATCAGAGGGGCGCGAAAGAGAAGGTGCCGTATCCGAATCCCCTAAAGCCTGACTCGAACAAACGCCCGAACCCCCAAACCGTAGCGCCGCCAAGAAACCCCCATTTCGGAAACAAGTGTCCCAGGATGGGACCACCCACAAGGGCAAATACTTCAATTCCTCCAGCCAGGGAGTACTCCACGGCTTCTCCTATGCACCACAGGCCGCCATTCAACTTGCCCGAGAGAAGAGGAGCGGAGTATTGGGAAGGAGCACCACCGGCGATGGAGGCTCACACGATGTATCGTCGGCCGCTAGGGTTTCTAGAGGGCGAGGCTGCACGGTTCTCCACTGAGGCACCATCGCGCTATCAGCCGTCGCCTCCTATATCGGGCCAGTGGCCCCAAAACTCTCCCGGACCCTCCAGTATGAACTCGGGTTTTGGCTCGTCCAATGCTTATATCCCAGAGGATCCGCGCCTGAGCAGCGCTCGCTACGCGGCAGCGACCTCCTCCATCTCCGCTGAGCGTATCAGGGATTTGGACGAGCGGTACGGAAGCGGGATCCCTAGCCCGCGCGTGTCCTCAGCGTATTACCCCGGGGACCCTCTAAGAGTGGCCGGTCAGACCGAGAGGCCGTTGCCCTCCAGCAGTGGATATGAAATGCTTTCCCAGCGCAATACCTTCCATATGTAGCGGAATTGCGTTGTAATCTCGTCGAGGATTTAATGTCAGCTTTTTTTAGTGTAGGTTTGAACCCTCACTTCAAGGTGGAGAGATTAGATGCTAAATTATAGGAGCTATGACTTCTAATAGCTCGCTTTACTTAGTTTAGTCGCTGTAAAATCGTAAGAACGAACTGCTTATAGGCTCTTTTATGATTTAATTTTATGATCAGAACTCAGAAGTGTCTAAATCTTGAATATAACATATAAACGAAGACAATTTAAGTGTAGATATCTGAATAATAGTCTTCTACAGTGTTTTTTTGTTTTTGTTTTTGTATACGTTTATTTTTTCATCTTCCAAGCACCAACTCTTTTTATATCTCGTAAATCAGAGTCTATTCCCTACATGGTTTAGCCGCTCCGGAACCGGCGAACATTGGCTCGGAAATTGGGCTGACGGGCACGGAATAGTAAGCTAGGCTAGTATACATGCTCTAGAAGAATGAAGGGGGTTGATATCGACGCCAGTTACTAGTTTTAAGTAAGTTCGATAGGATTTAATACTCGGAAAGAAGAAATGCGGCTCCCGACACGAGAATAGAGTTCCCGAGCTGTATTAATTCAACACTTGATAAGAAAAATACATGAATTAACAAAAAAAAAATATTGTAGCAAGCAACATTAAATTACAAATATAATCACGAACAAACTAATGAGTGTTAATAATACACTATACAATAACTCAATACACATCATAATAACAAACATATGTGCCTGTGCCTTCTCCCAAAGCACCAAAAGTACCACAAAAAATTAGCCCTCAAGTTTCGCCAAATAACCATAAATTACAAAACTATTTTACAGGTTTTCGTTCGACGCAGTCCTCACTGCCATTGTGGCGGCGGAGGGTTTCGCTCGGTGGGCGAGCCGGGAACAAAAGGCACGAAGCCGCGGCCGCCGAACATTGGACGCATAAAGGAGTCGTCGAACTTGCGCCAGTAGCGGTGGACGGAGCGGGTAGGAGTCGAGAGCAGCGCGCGGATACTGCCGGGCCGGGGCACATCGGGCATGCCAAGCCCAAGATCGGCTTCGGAGTCCAGCCCGCTGAGAAGCGGGTTCAACATTGATTTCGGGGTCGACGGGTCCGATAACATGCTGGTCGTGTGTTTCGGTTGCGGTAGTAGTAGCCTTATGAGTGGTTTCGTCATCAACCCAAATACCTAAGCAATATTAAAATAAAATATTGATTACTGATTAGAAACAAACTGGAATTAAGCCAAAAGACTAATCTGCCCCTGTTAATTTAATTTCTGCCTGTTCCCCTCCTAACATACACTTTCCACCTTATGACGCTACTTCACAGCTGAACGGAAGTTAATTCGTCATATTGCTAAGCATAATATGTATCGGAAAAATCAACCAGATTGCACGGGTGCCTTCTTTGGTATACCAAAAAAGGAACCTCGAACATGATTCCAGGAAGTGGGCCGTGTAAGTGACGAGCTCAGGAAGGACAAGTACAATTAATTCATTTCGGGAATTTAAATCTTACTTTAGTTATCATTTATGCATTGGTCTCTTATTTAGCTATGTATTTTCTAATTGTGTTCTGTTTTATGACGTTTTCAAATGAGGCTTGCATGTATCATTTTGAACGGTTAGATTTTCAAATGAATAGTCTTTTAACCAAATATTGCAGACTTAATTTGGAAATCGAGAAACACGGCTCTCTTTACGAGATTTCCGCACAACTAATGCCACTCTGTAAAAATCCAGACTAGAAAAAAGCCAACGAGGGATAGCGAGAGAGAGAAAGAGAAAGAGATGTCTTACCATAGTACTGAACAGAACAACGGTTATCGTACTAGTGATCATGATAGCATTTGCTCGCAGTGTCGTGTGCCCTAACCTTGTAAACTGTGTAAGAAAGAGGTAATAAATATAATAAGTAACCGGATTATATCATCTACATAATACAAATCATCAGTGCCCAATTTTTTAGACTTATCAAATTATTTACCCCAAATTTTTATATTTTTCAATGTTTACCCTTAAAATGTTTTTTTTTTTCAAATTTTTATCCTCATTTATTCTTAATTCTTTCCAAGGTTTATCCGTCCCCGAGATTATTAACCTAGTTCTGCCACTGATTTAACTTCCAAAGCTATAATATTATCGGTACATTACCTGATTATAAGCAAGTGCCACAGACACAGCACCTCTCATAAGACCAGCCCACCATATAACCACCTAGAGTAATAAAAAAAAATTAAGAGTCAAAAAAAGATAATTTAGTAAAAATATAAAGCCATAAAAAATTGTCAAAAGGGAATAGAAAATTTACTTGCTCCCTCCAGCTGAGTTTTTGGTGCGGGTTTTTTTTCGTTAAGTTAGAGATAAAGGATAAGGGGAAAACAAAAGCCGCTCTTCCAACCATGAGCAAACCCAACAGTATTGAACTCACTCCCACTGACGTTCCGGGGCTGCAAATGTTAAGCAATATTAGACCAACTAATTGCGTTCTTTTACGAGTAATGTGAAGCCATGTCCCCTGAACTCGGAGTTTCACCCTTTAAACTTTTCTTTTTATTATTACACTGAACGTGACTTAAAATTTTACAAGAACCATCAATTTTTTTAAAGATTGGGGGAAATTGCAACAATTGACAAATTTATATACGAAACTATCAAAAATTTCAGAGTTGACTGGGACAACAGGCTAAGTTCAGAAGGTACACTGGCAAAATCATTTTTTCTTTTACTTAAACAAGGAGACGGAATCGAGTGCAGAGAATGCGGACATACCTGTCACTCACAAATCTCCATTTTTCAATATCCAACGCGTCCATACCGACATAAAGAAAAATAAATATCTCGGCAACAAATGACAATGTTGCGAACGCATGCCTGTAAAATTCAAAACTCAAATTTAGGTTTGAACTGAAGCGGTGTATCAAAAAGGAACAGAGTAGTGGTTAGATGGATACTTGGTAGTGACTCTTGAACTTTCAGTCACATTGTGCCATGTGTAATGAGACATGACAATCCCACAAAAGAAAACGGTGAGAATGCCGCTCAAATTCAACAGCTGCAAAATAAATAAACTCTCAGCCAGCATAAACAAACTCGACCAAGAGAAGGCAAATGTGGAATTAGGCATCAAAGACGGTTTTGTGTTCATACGGAACTTTTAAAGACAGTGATCATATAAACTTACTTCGGCCAGCATATATGAAAGGTATGCCATGAGCATCATAAGAGCAACTTCACGGTCAGTTGAGTGCCTGTAAATAGGAATAAACCTCAATAAGTTCTCAAACTGTTAAAATTATATAGAAAATGGTAACTAACATATTTTTATTTATAAATTACCTTCCAAAATACAACTTTTTGATGATGTAAGCACTAAGTAGCCCACTCTGCAAGGAACAGAAAGAAGTTATACTACGATATAATTAAACTATTGAGACAATTATGACTGGAGAAGAAACTTAAGCTTACCACCACTCCTAGAAAAGTGCTTGCAGAAAACAAATATAGAAAGCTGCCAAGGAATTGAAACGCCGATGAGGAGTTGATGTGAGTTAAATCAAAGCTCTGGATGGCATTGAAAAGCACCACTGAAGTAGCATCGTTGACAACGCCCTCTCCGAAGACGAGACTGTAGAGCAAGGGTGTCTCGTCCTGGCTGAGAATCTTCACCAATCAAAAACTTAGAATCTTCAAAATTTTGATGTGTTCCATTCTTTGATCAATAAGCAGCATTAATTAATACTAATTTGGTGATTTGATTGTTTGACCAATGTAGCAACACTAATCAAAATTACCTGCAATGTGCATACAGAATCTGTTGCGGCAAAAATAGCTCCAATAGCTGCGAACCGTAGATAAAATTGTGCAATCAGAAGTGTAATGGATCTCAATATAACTCATAAATAAGCCACAAAATTTTTACCTAAATAATCCCCCATTTCCAGAGAACCGACATCCATTTTCTTGAAAAACTGAGTAACACCTGCATGAAGCATCCCAATTGCAAAGTGATCACATAGAATTCGCACTATGATGCTTCAATATTGCAAACAATATAAGATTGTAGATATACCGAATGCTATTATGGCACAGGATATCAGTGTCCCGATAGCGCCGAACAGCATGATAGTGATAAAATTGACAAAGAACTGTTTCTTTTTCACCTGAAAGCTGAATGGAGAACAAGAACTAAGTTACACATCCATTTAAGCATATCGAGAATAAAATGGAAATTCATCATTGCCACGTGAAAAATTACTCGATAGCAAAGAAGAAGAAGAAAAAAAATGTTGAAACCGCCGTTGATAATTTCGTAATATTAAAATTATTCTAAGCGTGGAACTAATCAGAGTTCATTAGAAAAGTTCGTGAGACCTATCCATTACTTTTCCTCTTAAAAAAAGAAAAGAAAAATATAGAAGTATAGAACAGAAAGTTACGATTATGCATCCCTGTCGTTACCCAATTTTTCACATAACCAAAACAGAGCAACATTAATGGAGGGACAAGTTACAGAACTTACCCTGCATTGAATATAATCGGAGGCAAGAGATATATAAAGAAGAGATCTTCGCTGAAGACGAGAAGGTGCGAGTTCTTTCCCTTAGTAATCAGCAGAATAACAACTCCCGTGCACAAACCCTGCCATTAACACAAAGCTAACTCAAGTAAGCCTCCATTGTACATATAAAAAAAAAAACATCTGAATTTCTTCAATTTTCAAAAGGGTTTCATAGGAACGCACTATCAAAAGCGCGGTGATCGACTCGTTCATCCATCTATTCTCCTCGAGAAGATGACCGATCACAATGCAGGCACAAAGGAGGGCCACGAAGAGGTTCATAGAAACCACTGACGCGTGATCAGAAGCATTAACCATTTGTAACTTCGAAACCGCAGAGCCCAAAACCTCAGCCATCGAAAACAAGTCTTCTCCAATCAACTTAGTTGGAATCGATGCGAATCAGCTATATAGAACAAACAAAGCACTGAAAATCAAGATACACTTAAACACTAATCTCCTCTGAATCTATCTTTCCGAACTGTCCATTTCACAAACTTCTAGATCTCATAAAACTGCAAAAACCCTGCAATCAGAACGAAAAAAAATCGTCTTCGTGATGAAAAAACAAAAAAGAACAAAATCAAGCTCTTGTCTATCAATCAATTGCAGAGATAAATGCATAAAGCGAATGAATAAGTATAAATACACTATATTACAAACGAAACACTACAGTGAGTTCTCAAACCAATAGAAAATTCCAGAAAATGAAGACACGAGAAGCCGTAAAATCACGAACTTTCTCGCACTTTCCTAGCAACCAAACAGATCACGACTCCAATTCCAACACTTCAAAAACCAAAAAAAAAAAAAAGAGAAACTCACCGAAGAAGCGATTCGAAGCGACATGCAACAATACCAAGGCACTGCACGAAGCTCCGAATTCTGAATCAAACACCGAAGCGACGCCGCGAGATTCAGATCAAGCTCGAAACGAAAACCGAATTCCGAAACGATCTCGGAGGAACGGAGCGAATGAACGAACAGGTCTTCTCAGCTCGACGTCACCATGCGAGTTCTAGAATAACTGAAAGTGAAAACGAAGGGGCCAAATTCGTATAAATAAGGGGGGGTATTTTGGGAAAATCGGAAATACAGACAAAAAATCGAAGCAAGTGTTTTGAGAAAGAAAGAAACAGAGATGTGAGGAGAGAGAGAGAGAGAGAGAGAGACGTGCGTTTGATACGGGACAATTGGAGCGAGAAGAATGGAACTGGCCAGGGTGTTTCATCCTCTGCCGCGCGGTCTACGGTAGATCAGCGTGAGGGAAATAGCGTCCGTTGGATGGTTTGATCCAGTGCAGCGCGGTCTACGGTGTTTATGGGAGTGATAATTTTGTCCGTTGGATGGTTATGCTGGAATTGTAGTTGCATCTGACGGCGGTCGTGCTGCAACGTGGAGCTTTAGTTGACTCAGGCACCCGCGCTATTTGTTTTCTTATTGTTTGATTTAAAGTGACGTCTCTGAGTAATTTATTATTGAGAAAAATAGATTTGACATAAAATTGAAAATTACATTTAAATTTTACATTTTTCTTATTAAAAATAAAAAAGGAATATTTACCGCATAAGTATCAAATCCTATACTAAAAGTGCCAAATATTTGGAGGCATATTTTTAATCTCTCTCTTTTTAACGGCAATAGTACTTAATGAAATTGTTTGCATAGCTTTCTTTTCTTTTCTTTTTAATTAATGTTTTTAATTTTAGTTTTTGAAAAGAAAAAAAAAACTGTTTTTAACAAAAAAAAAACTGACATGTATTTGATAAATTATTTATAAAACAGTTGTTGTTGGTAACAAAGTTGATTTAGCATTTGGTAAACTAAATATGTTTAGAGTAAAAAGGCTAAAATAAAAAAATAAAAAACTGTTTTTGTTTTAATGAAAAAAACCAAAAGCTTCGAATCCTAGCTTTTACGACTCATGTACAAAAATCTAAAACCGTTTTTGTGTTTTTTTTTTTGTAAAAACAGTTTTGCCAAACACATATAAAGTAATTTAGTTTATTCTAAAAATAAAAAAAACAAGGCTAAATAAGCTATGCCAATAGCTACAAAACATTGTTGAAGTTCAATTTTATATTTGTTTCGTTAAATTTTGTTACACGACAGACACGTGTACGTCAATACTCACACTTTGAGTTTGAATACGTTAATTATTCGAGACTTGTATTATAATAAAGATGTGCGCATGTTTCTAGCTTAGCAAACATTAATTTGACATGAACGAGATTAGATCTTGAAATTGTTTTGTAGTATTTTAATACTTTTATCGTGAAAATGTTGGGAATACACACAGATAATGCAAGATTGTATATTTATAATACAATTACGGATATCCCATAATATAACAATTTTATTTGCAAATTAATCCATACATTGATATTTTAAAGGTGTCTTAATTAGAAGGAGCTTCTTAATATTATGTCTAATAATTTTTTAATTAAAGTTGAAACTACAAAATCACACTAGGTAACTTCAAATTTTAATGACATTAGCACTTAAAAACTCAGCGTAATAGTTAAAAACAAACTTTAATTTTACTCATAGAAACCGGTTAAAATAAGTTACGCATATTTTTAACATGTTAAATTACGAAAATCTCGGGTCTTTGATCGTCAAAGATGGAATAATTGGGCATTAACCAGCGAAAAGTATTACTTGTATATTTTCCACTATCTTTTTTTAATATATACTATATTATATTCATATATGTCTCCACTTTTTTGTTACTTTGATGATTTCAATTTTCAATCAACAATATGATCATTATCATTTATCAGTGATTTCTATACTCGTGATTCGTGAAATATCAGATATTCATATGTTATATATGAAATAATTGTATCTATGACTTTCAATTTAATATAATTATAATATTGTGAGCTCAATGACCCCTGCATCGTAGATTAATTAATCATATATTAGTTTTCGGAACGTTTGTTGGTCGGTCACAAACGCTTATTCGTATTTTAAATCAACTATATGGATCGATCACAAATTGTTAAAAGTTATTGTTTGAATTTTCTTCTATCCAATTACCTTGCTAATGCGTAATTAATATGTAGATATCACATGATAAATATATTTTTGTCATCTACGTGATACATATAACATAGTATAATACGAAATAATATATAGTATATCAATCACATGATACACTCATAACTTTTGATTCATAATTATTTCATGAAAAAAGATACAAGCTAGAGTCAAATTAATAGACATAAATCACGTGTAACTAAATATAAAAGTTATAAATTACAACCCTAAAGCTAGGTGATTCATTTCATTGGAATAAATATATGAACAAGCATGCTCAATCATTAATAAAGTTTTATAATTTATGGATTTTCGTAATTTAATTATGGTTGGTCAACATTGAAACCATTTATAAATATCGATTGACATATGAGAGTGCGCTCAACGACTCGATAAAAAATAAAATCTTTTATTAGTAGTTCAAAATTCAATGAATTTGAATATTTCTGTATGAGATGATAATACGTTTCTTGCTTACCAAGAAAACTTCAATGCACTTCAAAGTTCAAACTAGAATCTTTGCAATTATTGTTATTGCGTATATAATTCTTGATATTTTTGTCAACTTGAGACTCCTAAGTAAAAGTTGTTGTATTAATTGCTCCATTCGAATACGAGACAGATGAATTACAAAAGTTGACAAATAAAATAAGTTAAGTGTTATTTATAACTTTTTTTTAGCTATTAGCAAAAATATTCCTCAACTATTATTGTTTGACACTTTGCACCATGAGTTTTAGTTTTTAACAATGTTAACTTGTGCAAAAATACATGATTTATTAAAAAAATTATATTTTTTATTTTACGGAACTAATTGCAATTTGCAATGTGAGTTTCACAATAGGACGGCCGTGACTCGTGAGATTCTATATTTTTTTCTTTAATAATTGAATAATTATGGATCTATTTGGTAGTTAATTCAAACAGTTTTCAATTTTATAATTGTAGTGTAATAAATTTTTGTTGTTGTTTCAATAGCTGTTTGGTGTAGAATTGTATTTTTCTGTTTATAGAATTCTCATATATTCTCGTATTTATTAATATATAGTTTAAAGAAATGTGTTAAGAAATAGGAGATTTTTTAGTATACTAAATGATATAATGCATCAAATAATTTATTATGTCATATCAACAAAGTTATATTTATTTTCATCTATTTATGATGTATATGAGTATATACGATAAAATAATACGGAGTGAAAATTATAAAACAATTTGAGTGAAAAATATCTATAACAAAAACGTGGTATATGTGTATTCTGAAAACCTTCACGAGAATGAAATATACGTAAAAATAAAATAAAATAATAATGAGTTGCAAAACAAATAGATTATTCATATAAACAATAAATTTGAATGAATTTTGAGCACCATATTACATTTTCCGCTCTTTTTTAAAGTATGTGATAAGATATAAACCAAGGTTCAACTTTTCCACGATTATCTTCGATAATCCGTCTTGTCGGTATTTATCGGCAAGACGGCCATGCCAGCACTTTTCCATGATTTTTGTCGAAAATCGGCAAACATCTTGAAAAATAACAAAAATATAGTACTTTTCAAGAAATTTTGCACTTTTTGATGATTTTATTCGAGTATTTACATATGTGAGAGTGAGACATATGTAAATATGTTTGAGTATAAAATGATTTTATTTTTGGCATTTTAATGTTTTATCAACATTATAAACTTAGTAAATTTATTCTTAAAAATATTTTCGTGATTTTTCATCGATAATCCTCGATAAGTGTCGATAATCCTCGATAAGTGTTAGTAATGATAATCTACAGTGTTTATTAGTTTTCCGTCGATTAATCGACAAGCAAACGATAAACCGTCGAAAACGGCAAGTGATTTATCGACAAATTCGGCACGTTGAACCTTGATATAAACAATAAATTTGAATGAATTTTGAGCATCATATTACATTTTCTCCTCTTTTTTAAAGTATATGATAATTTATAATTTTTAAGAGAATATAGGTTCAAACTCAAAGTACACTGAAATGAAAATTTCATGTGCTGTCTTGTCAAGAAGACAACATGTCGAATCAGATTTAGATTTCTGATTGAGATATTTGCCATATTGCAATTATTTTTATTGAAAAATAGAGTTTACCATAAATACAATAAACATTTGATATTTTGAATTTTGATCACTTATCATGATAGAAACAAAACAATAATAATTATAATAAAATAATTGAGCTGAAATAGTTATTACTTGGAGGAGGTTCTTACAGGTGGAACGATGGATTGGCTTTATCTATATTCATATCAGAGTTCAGTCTCTCATGAATCATGACTTTTGATGTTGATGCCACTCACGATAATTTCCAACTATATATTTCTAATATGTTTTTTCAACTATATAGTAACTTGAAAAATGTAAAGTAAAATAAAATCTTTATAATAAGCATATTAACAATGTTTTCATCGATTCTAGTTGGTACTACTAACCATGTAAATACGAGAATTCTGATTGAAATATACCATTATATATAATTAGATATTCGATATTGAATGGAAGTCCATATCGCCCACATGATATTGTAACTTATGATAATAAACCATTGAATATGATGTTATATTTGAACAAACATTTGGTAGTCGTGTTGCGATTATTTAATTAAATACACTAAGTACTTATACCTCTTTATATTTAAATATTTTAATTGTTTAATTGTTTTTTATCTACTCAAATATATAAAGTGACAAACAGTAATGATAAATATTTTTAAATTATAATAGGTGATATCTTTTATTACTAAATACAATATAGTGTACAAATTAAAAATACTATATATTTATATCAATTTTATTGTTTTGTGTTAACAATATAGATGGGATTTAATAGTGCAAAATTTCGCAGTGAAAAAAAGACCTTCACATGTTATGTAACTTTAAAAAACACAAATCTAATACGGTAAGGAAAAAAAAAATAACATGTGATTATTACAAATATAGATGAAGTTAAATGGAATACGTAACTTTACAAAGTCATTTTGATACCCAAAATAAATATGAAATCAAAGCTAAATACAGAGTATAGCCCACGGTTTATTTATACTTTACACGAGCTGGCCAATTTGACCACAAAACATTTACAAAAACGACAAATAATATTTTTGTTGCAATCACGTGTAGTGTCTTAAACTTAAAAACATTTTACATGTATTATTTTCCACAAAAAATATATGGAGAAAAATGCAAAGATGTGTGTTTGGCACAACTTATTTAGTCCCGTTTTTGTTTTTAAAATAAACTAAACCGCTTTTCAGGTGTTTGGCAAAATTGTTTTTCCAAAAAACACAAAATCGATTTTAAATTTTTGTACATGAATCGCAAAAGCTAGAATTCGTAGCTTTTGGTTTTTTCTAAAAACAAAAATACGGTTTTAGTCTATTTTAGTCTTTTTAGCCTAAATAATTTTTTTACCAAACGCTAAATTAATTTTTGTTACCAACAAAAACTGTTTTATGAACAATTTACCAAACACATGTCAATTTAAAAAAAAAAAATAGTTTGTTTTTTAAACTAAAATTAAAAACAATTTTTGTAAAAATTAAGCTGTGCCAAACGGGCTATTGGAATTTGATTCTGCCCTCGCAAAACCTGGCCACATTTTCATCATTTAATATTGGAAAATTAAAGATATTTTTCATTATGAATCATTATGTTAAGTGGTCCACTCCAAGGAAGTAATGAGAAAGATTCTTAAAGGAAGAACATAGTATGCATAATAGTTGAAAACATTCTTTGAGGTTCTTGTAAAGTTAGGAGTTAAATGGGTCACAAGGGTGTGATATTTTGAAGCAGGCGCGATATAAATTAAGATACGAAATAATCGACTTTGTCCAATGTACGTGTTACGTTAATTTTTATTAAATTGTTACGTCTTACTTAAATTTTATTTGAAACGGGTTTATTAAAACCCGACATAAATATTAAATATTAAATACAATAAAAACACAAAGTGCTAATCACATAAACGTTAAAAAGGGAATACTTCGGTATAGTGTTTAGAGAGAGTATATAGCTTGGCCTAAACTAATATATATATATATATAGAGAGAGAGAGATATATAAATAGTGGATGTATCATATGATTAATGGATTGTTTAATTGTAATTTAATCAGTAAAGATGATAAGGGGTCACCCCTTTGTCTCTCCTCAATTATTGTGTTTAGGAAGGCGACAAATTGTTAAGAAAAAATTCTTGAGTATATAAATATTAATTAATTATATATATATTTATATAGCTGCACCTGCACTCACATCAGTGTATACTATAGTATGTGATAATGCAGTCCCATGTGGTAGAGCATGTTCCCACATCCCAACAGTGGAATAATCTCCTCATTGATAGCTTAATCCATTAGTTCTAGACGCCGGAAATCTAGAGCGATACGGGTAAATTGATAGAGTTTTTGTAAAATTTATATAAAAAAAATGATATTAATTATACCGATTTGATTTAATGATTATACAGTAAAATAATAAGAATAATGATGAAGTTTTTGTAAAAAAAAAATATCATATAAGACACAACTATTATGAGACTTTTAACATTATGATAACATAAGATATTTTTAAATATTATGAGATTTAATACTCGATAAATTAATATTTAAAAATCTCTTATAAATCTCTTATTATAAGAGATTTTATATCCAGTCCCGACTCGGGCCTAACTACCTAAATTAATAATTCGCTAAATTTATAAGATAATAATTTTGTTAGAAAGTATATAGGTCCCGAGTGATATATAAATTAATAATTTAATATAAAAAATTACATAAATCATTATAAAATCATTATAAATAAAATATAACATAAATAACTATGAAATCACATTACATAAAAAGACAACATTACATCACTAATCATTTAGTCTTCTTAAAATATGATTCTATAGTCATTTTAATATTGATACTTTAATATTCTCGATATAATAAATTGAAATACTTTTTTGTTAGTAAAGATGTTTTTATAATTATAGTTTATTAATAAATTTTTTCTTCATTAATGTATAAATTAATAATTTATATGTTAATTAATAATCCGATAAGATAATATTTTTTTCGGTCCTAACATTATTAATTTATAGAGGTTCTACTATATCATCAAATCGCAATTAAAAGGTATACTAGTTTTGTAATTATTATAAAATAAATAGTACATTTTTGTATAAAGTGAATATAAAGGAGACAAAAGCCAATTCCCTATACAATAAATAAATAAATAAATAAATAAATATAATCTCACTAAGATGACATGGCAGAAACAAGAGAATTGAGAATCATATTTTTTTAATTTTCTTAAAACTTTCACTCGTAAATTGTGAGATCAAATGTATTCATTTAAATATATATATATATATATATATATATATAATGTCACTAAATTGAGAATCATATTAATTTAATTTTTAATTTTCTTAAAACTTTCACTCGTAAATTGTGAGATCAAATGTATTCATTTAATATATATATATATATATATATATATATAATCTCACTAAGATGACATGGCACAATGAGAAACAAGAGAATTGAAAAACATATTTTTCTAAGCAAGAGAAAGAACCCGAACCTCTTCTAGGTGAAGCGCAAGTTTAGCACCTTCAACCTCAACATTTACTTGAAGGTGAAGCACAAGTTTAGCACCTTCATCCTCCGAGCCCATGAACAAAACAAGGTCTCATAGAAATAAATAAGAGTCTCAATGAGCACAAGAAACATAAAGTATGTAACAATGATGCACAACGAAAGACGAAGAAGATCGTTGTCAATGATTCCAGTGCTTACCTGCTGACGATTCCCCACTCCGGCAGTAGAGATTCTCGAATTCGTGCACTGATAGACATCCCAATTTCGTCAATGAAACAATTTATATGCCATAATAATACGTTTGATGAACAAGAAAAAGCATAAGTAAGCTAACAAAATTGAAGAAAATTACAACGCAAATATTATAAAGAAAAACTCATGAAATACCCAAAAATCACATAAGGTTTAAGGGAAATGCCCATACTTTCAAACAATTCATTTATACCCATTAGTAAACTATTTTGGACTATTTTAACCCTAAAACTAATTACATTTTTAATTTTCGTTTTAATTATTTTTTAATTAATTTCGAAATTTAAAACCAACAATAATGACGGTTGACATTTTCTAGCATATTTATTACCTTTTATTTTAATAGATATTGAATAATTAATTTCAAATTCAAAAATTAATTTGGTATTTCAACCACCTTCTTCAATCATTAATTTCTTCATCTGCTTTTTTTTTTCTCTTGCCATCGCTCGCATGCTTGCTGCGCAACCTCTTTCTCGCCATCGCCATCGCCTCGATTGCTTGCCGCGCCTCATCTCCTCTCGCCGTCGTTCCTCTCTGCTCATCGTTGCGCATCATCCTCCGTCGCGCCACCTCACCGTCCCCGGCAGCCCCGCGTATGCCGGCAGCCCCTCGCCTTGCGCCGTCATGTAGCTTCCCGTCGCATCTCGTCGCCTCCCGTTGCCTCCGTCACCTCTCCTTTGCCTTATCGTCTCTGATTAAATCCGTGATGAGGCCGCGACCCATCCATACGCCGGCGGGATAAAAGCTTCCCGCCGGCGATCGGACCTCACCATCCCTTCCCGCCCACCTCGGCCGCGACGATCCTGCCGCCCGCTAACAGCAACAACAACATACTTTTTGGTCCTTCGCCGGCGACGCTCCGGCGCCGTCTCCGGCGATCCACTTCTCGAAGCTGGAGACGGCTATGTCAGAGAGCGAGGATGCTTCGCAAACGTTCCGCGCCCTGGTGGAAGCACACGATTTCAGTTTTTGTTGGATAAGAGAATGGTTTCGCCAGAGTGCTCGGAGATGCTACATGGAGTCTTCGTAATGACAAAAACCATTTGGTAATTATATATACGTATTCATAAGTATATGTGTATTTGTAATTATAGTTACGAAATTATAGTTTTGTAATTACAGTTTCGTAATTATAATTTTTTCGTGATTAAAGTTTCGTAACTATATATACGTATTTGTAATTATAGTTACGTAATTGTAGTAACGTAATCGTAGTTTCGTAATTACAATGTTTTTTGTGATTAAAGTTGGTAACTACATATACGTATGCGTAACTATAGTTACGTAATTGTAGTTTCGTAATTTCAATTTCGTAATTACAATTTTGAAAACTATTATTACAATTTCGTAATTATATTTACCACTACGATTAAGTGTATGTTGTCTTACTATTTAACAAACCAATTCAATTACGTTTTTGCTATTATTTTTTGAACTTTTCTTTACCGCATTTTAAGAATGATAATAATCATTCTTTAATTAAAAAAATATTTCAAATCTTCCTATTAAATAGGTTGACTAATTATTCTACGTTTTAAGGTATTTTGAGAAATTAATTAGTTATTTTCAATGCTATATTTAAGTAACATATTTTTAATTAATTCAAAAATGATTTTATTTAATTTTAATTGACATATTAAAACTGTAATTAATAATTAAAAAAAAAATACATTATTTATTATATCCACACGTAAAAAAAAAAAGGAAGGGTATATTGGTCCATGTTTCAATTAGTTGGTGGTTTTAATTACCAAAAATAGATTTGGGCATTTTTTTGAAACCTTGAGTCACAAATTGGCATTTGGCTCATTTACCCATATTATAATTTTATTTTAATCTTTACAAAACAACAATAAAGCACAACTCACCTTGCTATCTCAACCCACAACAGAAATTTCATCTCTACGAAACATTCAGACAACAAAGAAATCAGATTTATGGGTAATGAAGTCGCAAACACGAAACTCAACGAAGAATTATTTCTTTACATGTGACATGTGAATATATCCTCGAACGATCCGATGCAATTGCGAAAAATTCAGCGCCTAATAAGCAAACAACGATGAATAAAATCGAAAACTAGTGAAAAGATATTCAAGAACTTGTACACATTAGTCTAACAATGAACGCCGTTGATGAGATACAAGTGCGGAAATTCTCCAACATGATTTCGCAATCATTTACAACCACAAAATCTGAATCAATTACGTAGGGCCGGGCCAACCCTTTTCGGGGCCTTAGGCAAATCTTTAATATGAGGATATTTTTGGCCGGGTTTGGTTTAGTTTTTTAACGGGATCGGGTTGACTTTTTCAAACCGATCTCGAGTGGACTTTGTTAGATCGGTTTCGGGTTGATATTTTTTTTTACAACGGGCTTGGGTTGACTTTTTAGACCGGGCCCATGTTAACTCTTTTGGACCAAGTTTGGGTTAATTTTAACGGACGCGGGTTGACTTTTTCAAACCGGTCTCGATAATTGAAGTGTTTTATTGATCACCCAAAATCATTATTCCACGAGTACACAAATCTCTATCTATATATATATTATATGGAAGGTTTTTCAACATTGACATGGCAAAGGGAAAAACAATGATTTCTTTTTCCTATTTTTTTTTTTTATATTTTCTCATTTTCACCAAGTATGAATACAAACACACGTTATTTACTACATGGCCGTACAATTATTATTCATCATTCACGTAGTTTGATTAATTAAACGTTCCTTCCTCTTTTGATATTTAAAGTTATTTTATTCTCATTTAAGTGCAGTTTAGTATTAACCTGATTTATTACATCTTGATGCCATGAACCTATTTAGTATCGAGTATTGGCTTCTAAAAATATTTGAATATATATGTTATTTATTTTCTTAGGTTTAAGTTTCTTTCTAAAACATATATCATATGTTTGTGTCTATATATATATAATTACTTTTTGGATGATCTTTTGTCTGTTTAACTCCATAGAAGAATTTATTTTTAGACTTTTCATTTTCACTTTTAATGTTTAAATTCATTTACTATCATTTATACATATTAAAACCATGCCTTTTCATTTTATATTTTCTATCATATAAATAAGATTTTTGTTAGATGGAACATGGTTTTAAATATCCGCTTATGTCTTTGATATATCCACGACGTGCCCAGAAAATGAGAAATGCGATACGATATTCGCAGGAAATTGATATATCCATTTCTTCCAATTTATCCGTCGGCAAACGATATATCCGAAAAATGGAGAGTGCGAAACGATATCTATATCGGCATTTAGAAGCATCCTTCATATTTATGTTCGTATTTATGTTCGTACTCTATGACTTTACTATAATACCTAACTTATTTTATGTTATGTCGAATTTTGTTATGAGTTATGACTTTTATGTTATATGTTTGTATTATCTTATGACTTATGAGTGTGTTTTATTGGCTATAACTATGTGTCATATTTATTAAATAAGTAATTTAGAAAACTATATAAAAATATAATTGAAATACTAAAACATTTTACGGAATATCCGTCGATATTTCGATCGACAAGCGATATATCCGTGAAATTTATGCGGTATTATCGGCAAGCGATATATCCATTTCTTCGCATTTATTCGTCGTTATGCCCGTCGGTAAGCGATATATCCGTAAAATAGAGAGTGCAAAACGACATCGATATTTAGAGCCTTGAGATGGAACACACAAATAATACAACAATACAGTCTGTATATATTTTTATTCAATTTATGTGAATGTTAGCTGATTTTATAGACAGAAGTAAGAGCTGCAACTCGCGATGTCGCGATGCATCGCGACTTGAATCGCCAAAATCGCAAAAATGGCCGTCGCGATGCGTCGCGCGACTGTGCCAAATCGCGATGCGTCGGATTGATGACGTGGCGAGGTGAGATTGGGCGAGAGAGTTTAGCGTGGATTTTCACCACAAATCGCGACCCATCGCGATTTTGCCAAACCCGTCGCGACCCATCGCGATTGATCCAAACCCATCGCGAGTTGCAACTCTAGACGGAAGCTAATTCCCTCTACAATAATCCTATAGCTTAAGTGTGATTAATGTCATATCACATGTGAGAAGTAGACCCAAAAACAAGTAAAGTGAACACTTAATCATCATTCATTGACTCGATTAAATGTATCACATCAACTTTATTTTATTTATAGAAAACTATATATGGTCACTTGGAAATTTACTTTTTCATTACCATTTAAGGCGATAAATAATTCAATTTAATACGAATTTTTGGAATAATAATAATAATAATAATAATAATAATAATAAGCATGTCTTTGAAATAAAAATAAAAATAAAAATAAAAATGGAAAGCGTGGCACCATGCATTTCCATAATCTAAATTAAATTATGTCATTGAAGTTGATTTCTTATGCATTTAAAAATAGTTATTTTTGGTACTATACGTATGATTTAATTTGTATTTTGTACAACTGTTTATTATTATAATGTTGACTATGTGATTGGGATCTAGATCTAGTATTTGTACTCATTATATATGGAGTGCTTGGTATGATTTTTTGAAAAATTGCATAAATGAGATAGTTATTGTTTTAAATTTTAATCATAAAATTTATAAAAGTATGCTTTAAGATAATCACTGATCAAAAGTCATATATGTAAGTAGATATTTGGTTTTATATTTTCACGTTATATTTAAAAATGCAATCAAGCATATTTTCAAAAACATTAAATCACTATCTTAAACTTAACCAGAAATAAAATGTTAAGGAACACATAACAAATATTCTAAAGAAAATAATGTAGATAGCCAAACATAAATTTATTAAATCATCAAATATTTTAGTTAAACTAGAATTCATTTAGCACATTCTTCCTGAATCGGAACTAAACAAAAATATAATTTAATCAAAGTTATTATATATCGACCTTTAACTAAATAATGGTTTTTGTTTATGACATTATTGGCTCAAAAGTTGCAAAATTGAGGCCCAAGTTTTGGGCCTTATTTAACTATTAAAGATTTGACCCAATAAAGTTTCGTTTTTAACAATTTAGCCCATTTGAAATAAAATCCTAAAAAAAAAAGAAAAAAGAAAAAGAAATTAGAGTGGGCGAAAAAAAAAAACAAAAAAAACTAGAAATGTTTATTCTCGCATGGCTTGTGAAGTTCCGAGAGTGAGAGCAGGTTCCGATTAGGGTTTAACCAAATTCTCCAGCAATCGGATCAGGAATCGACTTCATTGATTTGGTTCATCGACAGTGCGAGCTCCGAATTCTCACTGGTATTGTGTAGTCGTTGTGAATTGTGATTGACTTCGTTCAGTTCGCCTGAAGAAGGAAGGAATCATCAATGGGTGCCCAGAGAAAGAGCGGCTCTTCTAGGGTTGCGGAGGATCACGAGGAGCTGACACGTGTCCCCTTGCAGGCTGTCCTCTTGGCCGACAGCTTCGCCACCACTTTCCGGCCGATCACCCTCGAACGCCCCAAGGTACCTCTCGTTCTCTCCTCAGTGTTTAGGGTTTATACGTATACAGTGACTTATACATGTACTGATTACTTATAAGTATTCTAGTTATTGATTTGGACTCATCAATGACGAATTATAGTTCACTGTTGTAAAGATTGAATGGGTATTGGTATAGTTCATTTTCATTTTGTTGGGATTTTTGCGAAATCGGAAATTTTATGTTCAATGTTGGGTTTGTCCCTGTACTGTGTGTGTTCATGGAGTTTTTTGATCGTTGTAGGTGTTATTACCGCTCGTAAATGTTCCGATGATCAATTACACTTTAGCTTGGCTTGAATCCGCCGGTGTCGAAGAGGTTTTCGTGTTTTGCTGCGCTCATTCGAATCAAGTGATTGATTATCTGGAGAATTCCAAGTGGTTTTCTCAGCCCAATTTCTCGGTTCAAACCATAGAGTCGCACAATTCCATAAGTGCTGGAGATTCGCTGCGATTAATATACGAGCGTAACGTGGTAAGAAATGGACATCGTATTTCTCGTGTTAACAATGCAACTTGTTGATACAATTTTTTACTTCCGGTGATACTATTTTGAACAAAATTTTGCTGCTCGTGAAGATCCATGGAGATTTTGTTCTGATTAGTGGAGATACGATAAGCAACATGTCGCTTACTCGGGCGCTTCAAGAACACAAGGAGAGAAGGAAAAAAGATACTAATGCCGTGATGACAATGGTGACTAAACGGTCAAAGCCTTCTCAGATAACTCATCAATCCCGACTTGGCACCGAGGAGCTATTCATGGCTATAGATCCCGATACAAAGCAGCTACTTTATTACGAGGAAAGGGTTGACAATTCGAAAATGTCAATATATTTGGATAAGTTGTTGCTTGCTGATAATACTTCTATATCTTTGCACAATGATAAGCAGGTAATTTCTTTATACCTTTCCCACAGAATTAACTTTATATTAGATTGGTTATATATATATATATATTTATGTATATATTATATATGTGTGTATTTTTATACCTTCCTCAAATTGATGTTTGTCTTTTCAAAGTGCAAATACATCAGATGAATTGATACTTAGATAGTATTTGGTATCTAGTTCACAGCTAACAACAAATATAGTTTGAATTATTTTCTCGTTTTTTTGGTTATAGATTTTAGTTTGATATAAATATATGTTGATAGATTTCTTTAGATAAATAAATATCTGATGTACCTGCAGGATTGCTACATTGATATCTGCTCTCCCGAGGTCCTCAGTCTTTTCACGGATAACTTTGATTATCAACATTTGCGACGCCATTTTGTCAAGGGATTGCTTCTTGATGATGTATGTGTTTCCGACTCTTACTCTTGTTATTGCTGTTAAACACAACACACATAAGCTTCTTTTGGGAACTCATATTTCTTCCACTTGCTTATGTTGTTGCGCGCAGAAACAAACGAATGAACAAATATAGATGATCTTTACTCCCATGACAAGTAATATGTACATTTGTTCTAGCTTTGTGTGCACGCAGTAGATTTCTGTAAAGAAAGAAACGACAATAAATCAAGGTCGTTATAATGTTTTAAGGTTTAGTTTAATAAGTATATGGTTTAGGCCCGACACATTTTTTCGTATATTAAAGAGATTCTAAATTAATGAGAGAGACGTTGAGTAATTTGTAAAATTAGTCGTTAAATTAGCATAGTTTATCGCTAGGTTTTAGGGTAGATAGTCCCCCGACGAGACCTACAACTTGGGACCAAATCAGTATCATGGTATGATTAAGCTGCAAATTCGATTACTTATTACATGTTATGATTTAGCCGTAAGTCGTAGTATCTCGTGTAAACTTGCAAGATTTTTTTCTCTCTCTCTCTTACTATCCGCTTCATTGTTAGGGTATCTATACATGATTTATTTATATTATTCTATTTGGTTACATAATTTTTCAAAGCCATTGTCTCTTTTATCAGATTATGGGTTACAAAATATTCACGCATGAAATTCACTCAAGTTATGCGGCTAGGATAGACAACTTCAGAAGCTATGACACGGTTAGTAAAGACATAATTCAGCGATGGACGTATCCTTATGTTCCTGATGTTATGTTCTCCGAAAACTCCGTAACTAAGCTAGACCGGCAGGGAATGTATCGAGCCCCAGGTAGAAAATCAATTTCCTGTAAATATTTTCTATTGTTTATTTTATTCTATGTTCAAGTTGTATTAGCTCCTGTATATCAGTGTTGTTAGTATCTACTAAATAGACTATGTACTTAGCAACACAAGCTTATTATGATATTTGGTGAATGAACTCTTACTCGATCTCCTTCCAGAAAGTTTTCTTTCATTTGTTATCATTTATCAAATGTTACCTCACTGCATTCCATTTTTTAGTCTTGTTGGATATTGACTATTGATAGGTTATACAAATTCAATATTCCTACAGAAGTAACTCAATCACGGAGTGCACAAATTGGTCCATTTACGGTTATAGGGAATGGCACCAAGATTGGGAACAATGCACAAATTTCAAATTCGGTTATCGGGGAAAACTGTACTATTGGATCTAACGTTTCTTTAGAAGGTTCCTATATATGGAATAATGTCATCATTGAAGATGGCTGCAAACTAAGTCACGCTATAGTATGTGACGGCGTGGTTGTTAAATCTGGAGCGGTTTTGGAACCTGGGGTAATTTTATCTTTTAAGGTATGTGCTTTGTCCATGTATCTCTGAGATCCATATATGTATTTTTCTGCTATGTTTTCTTTTAATAAATAAATAAATATTTATTTTATTTTTATTTTTATTTTTCCACAGGTCGTAATTGGGCAACAGTTTGTTGTTCCTTCATACTCCAAAGTCTCCTTATTTCAGCAGCCAATTAAACAAGACAGCGATGAAGAGCTTGAGTATGCTGACAATAGCAGTGGGATTGTTGATCTGTCACGTAACTTCTATTCCGACATATTTTTTAATTAAAAAATAATTTTGTTTTTATTACTTCTTGCCAATATGTTTATTAGAGCTGTCTAACTCAATTTGTTTTGTGCCGAGTTCATTATGTTGTACTTCATTAAGTTATCAAGGATTTTCTTAAGATAATTGACTGTAGCAATTAAATTCTCTTGTTGATGGATAGTATGGTGAATAAGGCATCTTATCTATGCTCTCTGTTTCTATCTGTTCAATGGCAGCGGTCGTTGGTTCCGTTGATAAGCCAAATGGGAATTTCATATCTGAAATCTTGGAGACTCATTGTTGGTCTACATCTCAGGTTAGTGTCTTCTTCATTTAGTCGAGATTTTTTTTAATAATTTATTTTTACCTTTTCTGTTGCCTTGTTATGAATCAAATTCACGATTTTTTTTTTCTTGTTTACTCTTTCTTTAAGCTGTGTGAATTTGTTGTAATCACCGAAAACTTACTTTTTTTTTTCTTTTTCTGTTGGGTGTGGTCTAGAGGTTCGCGTAAAGGGTTTTAATTTTAAAATTTGTCGCCTAATTAAGGGTTTTAATTTTAAAATTTGTCGCCTAATTTAATCACTCATTTTAATTAAACACACCAAAAGGGTTGATTATGTTTATATTCATTTTCGAACTTCACAAGTACTCATTTGCTCTCCTGCCAGTTTTCCGATCATGATATCAGAATTATTAGAATTAGAATTTTTTTCTTTATTGAACTGTTTGGATCTGCGCATCATTATATATCAACTAGCATATTCTTGTGCAGCTTGGTGCCGGGGGTGCTGGGCATATTTGGTCATTTAGCGAAGGAAGCCATGAAGAAGAATGGAAGCATTCGGTCGCTCCTATTCCTCTTGATAAAATTGCAGAGGCAGCACTTGCAATGGATGATGAGTTGGAATTTAATCAAGATGGCAGTGTTCTTCCACCTTCTGGAGAGTTGAAACCCGATTCTAATGATTCAGAAGCCGATGACATTCATGATTCTAGGGATGATACGGTTATTTTTCAAAGAGAGGTAACTAATAACAACCACTGATGAATACTATTATTACTTAGGATTTGTATTTAAACTGTTTTCTTTTTTGTTTTTGTTTTTAAAGTAAGTAGGATTTGTCACTGACCATGACTTCATTTATGTTTAAATTATTTCTTTAAATTATGTTTTATGGTGTGGGCTTGGCCCTCTAGTCATAATGTTTGGCTATTCAACGAGCCTCAAGAACGAGAAAGAAAAAGCCAAGTCTTTAGGTTGTACTCTCTCTATATATAGTTTGGTAAAATTAGCTTCAGGGTAATCATAGTGACAGAGTGATTTCCGACTCTAGGCCAAAGATGATCCAAAATGCGGGACCATATATAGAATATTCTAGATATTTCTCAAGTCTTTAGGTTGTACTCTCTCTCTCTATATATAGACTTAATTTTTTTGTGAAATATATAAGTACATAAAATCATTTTATTCCTCTCTATCGTTACACTCGTAATCGCCATGAGAATAAATGGCGGCAATCTCTACAAACGGGCAGTCATAAGTTGGCTGGTATTTTGCAGGTGGATGGGACATTTCAAAGGGGCGTTGAGGAGAATATCACGGTTAACAATATAATCTTAGAAGTTAATTCAGCTAGGTACAATTGTCATTTCTCATATATATATATATATATATATATATATATATGTATCATTCATTCCTATTCACTATGAAGATATACTGTATTCTGATCACTGTTTCAAACGACGTTCCGGCAATTGTGCAATAGGTTGGCTTACAACATGTTAGCAGCAGATTGCGGAGGTGCTATATTTTATTCGATGATAAAATTGGCACTAGAAACTCCACATAATTCACCGAGTAAGCGTTGCTCTTTTATAATACCCTAATACCCCTAATGGCATTTGACAAGAATAAATAGTTATAAATTATATCTGTACTATGGTCGAATAGTGTAAGGTTCTTATTTATATATCTGTTTTGCAGGTGAATTGCTTCAAAATGCAACTAATATTTTTACAAAATGGAAAGATCTTCTGAAGTATTACCTGACAGATTTAGACGAGGAGGTTTGTGCTTGTTAACCCTTTAGGCTTTAACAATTCAGAAAACACGCTGTCTTCCTTTTATTGTTTTGTAGATCATCGTAGCTTATGTAAACTGCTATCTAAACGACATGTCTTTTTATTTTGGGAGAAATTCTACAGATCGAAGTGATACTTAAGTTTGAAGAAATGTGTTTGGAGTCTTCTAAGGAATTCGCCCCGTTATTCACAAAGGTAAATGCGCTGATGGCGCTGAATCGGCACATTTTTATAGTATTTTAAACAATTTTCTTTAAAATTAATTTAATGTCTTTCTGCACGAGTCTCATTGTTTTTTACGTTGCAAGATGTTCTCTCTTTCCCTGAAAGAGCTCTAGTTTTTTATTTTAAGTATTCCGGGGCTTGATTCATTTTCTTGTTACTTTTTACATTTTTTTTCTTCTTCAGATTCTATGCCTTATGTACGACCAAGAAATTTTACAAGAGGATGCCATTCTGAGATGGGACGATGAAAAACGAGATGCCGATGAGTCTGATAGAGTTTTTATCAAGCAGGCCGTAAAGTTCATTCAAGTATGTTTAACAAATTACTATTTTACTGCAAAAATTTTCTGCATGAAGTCCCGGTTCTAGGCAATATGTTTGATTTCGGCACGAGAATTGAGCTATCATGTCTTATGCTGATGTTATCTGTGTTATTCTTTAGTGGTTGAGAGAAGCACCGGAAGAGGACGATGACGAAGAGGAGGAAGATGGTTGACTTTTTTGGGATCGTTTTCAAGTCAATGCAGATGTTTACTTCTAAGGCAAGGTACGCCGTTTCGGAGGAAGACTGTCGACTCTTTCGGGTCTTATTCGCGTCGATCTCCGGTTTTTCACGGCACCATGTTGTACAAAACGAAAATTGTTGTGTTGCATGGGATTCGGAAGGGTACATGTAGAGTCTAAATTTTGTTTGTTGGAACATTTGTGATCTATAGAAGACAAGATTGAAAGCTTCTTAGATCTACCAGTTTTGCCCCTTGTTTTCTTCACAACTAATACCTATAGTTTCGTAAAAATATTTTTTCCTTAATGTAGTGATGTCGATTATTGCTATGAGCGGTATGGGTATTGTCGTTTGAGTTGGAACGGTGTCGTTCTAGTGGTGTCTGATTATTCTCTAGTAAGTTGTCAACTATATCAAATCAAATGATTTATTCAACTTTTATTCAACCTTATCGAATTCATTTTTTTGTTTGTATTTATTTTGGCTAAATTGATGTATAAATACTATATGTTATACTAAAAAACACTCATGATCCAATACCATGTTATTCTCTTTGGTATCTTCTTGACTATTAACATTCTTGCAGTTGAGATAACCAAGTAATTAATAAAATTGGAAGCAATTTTTTAACATGAAAATAAAATATAAAGTACGACTCTCACATTATATTATCTCCATAAACAACACAAATGCCGTATTTATTTATTCATTCTAGTTTGCATATGAAACAAATTGCAAACGGTTTAGCAAGACTTTGATGGTCAACCCATCATCAAGTGGTCAACCATACATTTCAACACGTCAAAGAAGATCACCCGTTGATCAAAACCGGGGCGGCCCGCCGAAAGGACCCGGTGGACCTCCCGGCCCAGGTGGCCCGCCAAACAATGGCCCGCAGCAGTTTTCCAGGAGGCAGCAGCAGCACAAGACATAAGCACTGCCAATTATATAATCAATCATCACTTATTTATGTCACATTTTATAAAAAATAATTTCTTTGCCTAAGTAAACATAAATGTGCTACAAAATATAAAGTATGAATTAAATCAAGCTAAATAATAGTATCAGTGGATTGGGAAACCGACCACGATGCAAAGAGCCGGCATATGCCGTTACAGAGGAGGCCAAAGCAACCGAACGGGCCTGGCGGGCCGTGGAATCCCGGAGGTGGAGGCATTTTTCCGATCAGCTCTTCTCGGATTCGACAATGTGTGTGGTAAGCAATAAAAGTTATATAGTTGACTAACTATATTTATAGAGAGAGAAATCAAGATCCAATGCAAATTGAAGAAAAAAATGATCCTTAGAGGCTAAGTTATTGGGGATCATTTATATTGAAATATAATGAATCAAGACTTGTCAGTCTCAAGTAGTCTTTTCAAATCAACCAGTCAATGCTCAATATTACCTAACATTCATGAAACAAATAGAAAATTATAATAATTCATAACTCATAAGTAGATATAAATGAGTAGTGTTTCTATGCAGAAATAATTCATTAATGTATATCATTGTTGACAGGAACGGAACTAGCCATGTTTGGGGGTGGCTCATGTCACCCCCAACTCAAATATTTGTAGTGCAGTAGTATCTATGATTCAGTTGGAAAACGAAGAAGAATGCCATGGGAGTTTAGGAGAGAGAACTGAAGCTTCTCTGCATTATATTTTATCTTAAAAGAAATAGACTTCTTGAAGTACAAGAATGTGGTGGAGCCCACATACTCTGTATTGCTTTACCTTTTAAAAAAAAAATTCTTTATTATTTTTAATTATCAAATCGGAAAGAAAATATCATTAATATATGAAGTTGTTGCAAATATGAAGATTGTATAAAATAAATATGTATCTAATTAATGATGACGTATCTTGCAAAAATATTTTTTGAAAAATATTAAAATAATCAAAATTAAAGAATAAGAGTCATGTTAATCAAAGTATTATTTAAATAAAGTGTTATTTAACAATATTTTTTGTCACTATTTAATTAAAATAATAATATAACTAATTTTGTCGCCCCATCCGAATTTCTGGGCGTCCCTGATTGTTGATAACCAATCACACACACATTATATAAATATATATATATATATATACACACACGTGTGTGTGTCAAAAAAATTAATTTTTAACGTTCAGAATTTGAGTCTATAATACATGACATTGTTTTGAAATCTAAAAGTTGAACACGTGTTCATGCAGTTTGCTTAATCTATCAAATTATTGATCACTTATTGTTTTATTTAATTATAATAACAAACATTATTTATGAAAATAATAGTAGGTGCTGTATTCTCAATAATTATAATTTATTATTATTAATAATAATTTGTTTTCTTCGTACTTCTGGCCTGTCAAAATGTCACTCTTTTGATTTTTGAAGCTCTAGCTATATTAATATATGTTATTTATCTCAAACCATTGAAGAAAGTGATCGTCATTCTTTACGTGCATGCAAAAGAGTTTTTGTGTTCTATTCTATGATTCATTACTTTTGAATTTTTATTTCAAAAAACAGATCTGATTAGTAAAAAGATATAAATATTGAAATCTATGAAGAATCCATTAATAAATTCTTCCATTATTGGAAGAGTTTGTAAGTGGAGTCATAAATTTGATTGAAACCATCACTAAAAATACTTATAACAAAAAAATATTATATAATTTAACGATGAAGGAAATAATTAACTGGTATTTACACATATGTATGAATTGTCTTGTTTTATATTTTATCAATCAGAATTGTCACGACATAAATTGTTTGGTAAGCATTTCTGTAACTTTGAGAGTTCAAATTCACTCTTTATTTTATAAGTTAATTATTAGATCCCAAAAACGAAATTTACTAAGATTTGAATGAACAGTAATTGGTAAGTTTTAATTCTTCATTAGGAAAATTATGCAGTTCTTATATTTGGATATATATATATATATATATATATATATATATATATATATAACATCCCGAAGTTCATACTCGATAAATTAATTGTGCGATTAAGTAATACTTTGGATAGTCTATTATTCTAACTAATATTACTATGTTTTCTTCCGATAAATTAATCACTTCGATATATAATAAAATTCTATAACCCCGTCAGAATTAATTTATAGAGATTTTCAAATTGACGTGTATAAAGTTGAACCAAAGTGCATGAGCTCTTTCAAACTGAAGAAACCAAACATGTATTACATTACATTACATATTATATATATATATATATATATATATATATATATCAATCAAGTAAAGTGCTAGAAATAATGAAACATACTTAATATAAACACATTAGTAGAAACATCAACGTGCCACATGATTAGCTCCATAGCCTTATTACACACTGTTATAAGCGGATTGAGCTTGAAATAAGTTAAGCCGATCACGGGCCTGGCGGTCCCGGTGGACCCGGTGGCCCGGGCGGGCCTAATGGGCCTCCGAAGCAGTCTTGTAGTAACCAGCAACAGCACAAGAAGCTCAAGCTGCAAATAATACAAGAGAGAATTAAGAGATAATTCATTGAGTGATGAATGTTATATCATAGCACAAGGCTACATAGAAATACTCTTCAGTTCTTCGAAGATTATTCGTAATGAAATTTCAAATAATACATAGCATCAAACAAAAATTAATAGCGAAACCAAGAAAAAGTTTATAGCTTTATCCCTACATACTCGAAGTGATACTAATTAATTAAACGTCTTAATCAAAATGCATATCTGAACTAAGAGCAAACCACTTAAGCACGACCTCATGGAGAGAAAGGTTAATCAATATAAATATATATTTTTTCAACACAAAAAAATAAAAATCATTATAATCATAATAAACACAAAAAAACACTCTCGTTACCAGGAACTAAAGACGTTGCAAATGCCACCGAAAAACTCGGGTGGTCCGGGAGGACCCGGACCCGGTCCACCAGGTCCCATTGCTAGTAATGCCCGAGTTTTCTGCTTACACCGCAAGGCGATCCCAAACCAAGAAGCGCAAAAAGTTTCTCGCAAGTTTAACTTGAGAGAAAACTTATTGATAGATTTTGCCAATAAACCTTCTCTATAGTTTCTAGAGTAGCAAGTTTTGAGGCTATAAATAGATAGTCCCTCCCATTTATATTTATATATATGTATATGAGAATCACTTAAGTGAGAAGTAAATATCTTCCGAATCCACATTTGCACCTAATCCAATTCAATCAATCTTCTTTTGATCTGTATTTTTGAGCTAACATTCTTGAAGCTACCATTCAAAGAGCCAATATACTTGTTGACTGAAGCATGAAACGCTGCGTTTTGCTACTTAATGGCTTTGGTATTTTGGCTAATTGATGGCCAAAATTTTTAGTTTTATTCGTGGAATAGCAAGGTGTCGTATAGTTGAAACGGAAATACGGATTATTCTATCCACATTCCAGATATTAATTTAACTTCCGCTATTGAACAAGCCAGGCCGACCCTGAGTTAACGAAATACAGTAAGAAAAAGTAAAATTTTATGATCTCTTTATAAACTGATATAGTTTATGTAATTAAAAATTGTAAATAAAAAAAAACTGAAAATAGTCAAATTTTAATCAAGTATAACATTATGAGTTTCGTATGCTTTAAACGGGTAAATACGATACATTAATATGATTAATGTATAATATTCAGGAGAATTCCTATAAATAATAATAAAAAAAACTCAGAAGAATCTGTAAGCATATCAATATGATATAATAGTGATACTTTATACAAAAGCAACAATCAATATGAAGAAGAATTTTTTTTTAGAATAACACAAGTTTTGGAGCTTTTATACAAGTATTGAAAACTAGTCATTGATTCCTCACTCACCTGATGTCATCGAAAAAATCAGGGTTTTTCTTCTCTCCGTTTTCTTTTTTTGTACAAAATAAATCAGAAGAATAACTCATTCCAATATGGTTGCCAGACCGACGACATCCCCCTCGTCTGCCTTGGTTTCGGGGCCATTACCCGAAACACGAGACCTCGCTGAAAATAGAAGCCAAAAGATCGATCAGTTTTCCGCTATTTCCAAAAGCAAGAATAAGCTATAAATTTTTTTCCCCAATTTTATAAAAATTGACGGTTTACATCAACTTTGAAGCCGTGTGCAATGCACAAACTCGTGTCGTGGGGCAAAATCGTCATAAAAATATTAAAATGTGCAATTGTGGCTTGAAATTTTACAGGCTCCATCAATTACTTAATCACGTGGATAATTGCTACTGTTCAGTTCATGGAGAAACCTGCAGGCGAAAATTTAGGGAAAAAATGTGCAGCACAACAGATTCAGGGGGCATAATTGCAAATTAATCTACTGATTACTGGAAAAAAATAATCAAATTAATAGAGTTTTACCTGTAACGTTTGTGATTACGTTCATGCTTTTCTGAGCCACGAGGGCTCTTAGCTTGTTTCCCGTGGCTGACAAGAGCAAGCTTCTCATATGTTGCTTTTGCTCTTTGGCGCTCGACGTCTTCGTCAAAGCCTCTTCGAAAGCGAGCAAATCGTTGGCAGTGATCGAAGGGAGCGAAAGCAGTATCTGAAATTTCCGGAGAAGCAAATATTAATAAAAACGCAATATTAAAAAAAATAATTTGTAGTAAGCGATGATAACGAGATACCTGTCTGGGAGACGGATCTCTTTCACAAAGATGGATGAATATTTCACGCGCAAGACCGATGAGGTCAGCGCTGATGAACGCATTTGACTCGTGGGTTAAACCCTGGATTAGTGAGGAAAATAGATCCTTTGCGACAAACGTTTGAAGCTCAAGGTTGTTTGATTGTACGGCTAGAAGAACGAGTGCACCACAGAAAGAAGAGACTTTGGTTACTGAGTCACCGTCAGTCCACGAAAACACTTGTAGACATATTTGCATTGCCGGAACCGCTAGACTCTTGTGTTTCAACAGGAAACTGCAAAAAAAAAAAATTAAAAAATAATTATGTGGGAACAGGAAAAATATTATTTAAAATTTCCGTAGTTTCTTCACAATAACTTTAATGTTCCTTTTCTTCATTGTCCTAAAATATGTTTCGAGTGTTGCACTAATACATACCCGATCATAGAGTTTGCGGAGAACGAATCCAAGTCTTTGAGTGCCGATTCGTTGATGTGAGTGACATGCCCCGATTGCTCCAATGCGGGAAGCCCCGTATTAAGGTGCGGTGAAGCCATGGCGGCGAGAAGTGCGCACACCTCTCTGGTCAAATCTCGGAGCAGCTTTTCCTCCATCACTTCGACTTTCAAGTCCGACCCGGCAAATATCCCGTGCGCGTCTGGAACCTGTTACGCTCCAAAATATGACATAGTTATATAACCAATACAAAACATTTGAATAACAAAAGCTGCTAAATTCTACAACATAATTAATTAACCTAGAATATAATTAAACAACGAACCTTTGCTCTTCCTTCGTGTAGAAGCCCTGACCAGGAATGGGTAAGAGCCTGCTGAGAGTGGAGCAACAACGGATGCAGGAGCTTTTCTAGCCACGTGTCCCACATATTTGGAGGGCAGTTTTTAAGTAAGGGAATAAGAAGGGAGTGAATGAGCTGCCTCAAGTGCCTGAACTCCATTGACTGTATGTTCTCCACCATAGCAAGAGCCACAGAGTTTATATCCGAGCACTCGTAGAACGAAGTTCCGATCGTTGTTGACAAGCCCACGACGTTGTACCTAGCATAATAATTGAGCGTTAAGATAGTTAGAAACGTTAGAATCAAGTTTCATGGTTTCATTATTTTTGTCTGAGAATTCAGATTGTAAATGTCTGAGAATTCAGGTATTATAGAAAAGTAGTATAGAAAATCATCCCGATTATCAATAAGAAAAGTATGCATTGCCGATTATCAATAAGAAAAGTAGTATAGAAAATCAACCCGAAGAAAAAAAAACAGTTGTTTAAGAACTGTGCCATTCCGAGCTTGACAGAAAGCTTTCGATATATTCAAACAGAAATAAAAGGAAAATAGCAGTCAAATCCTAATTTGATCCCCTTGTGGACTAATCAATCTACCAATTAATAATGTCACGGACCGTGAACTTATCTATCTTTTATTATGTAAAAAATTATATTAAGTATTGGGTAATGAATATTTTAAGGTTTGGCCCGGTTCATTAATTTGTAATGTTTGGCTATATTAAGAACTTTAGGGAATGAAAGGAGGCAAGATTTATTCAGTAATTTAATTTAGTAAAATTAGTGAGGTCTCTTTAGGGTTTAAGGGTAGACAAAAGAAACAATGAATTAACCCCTTAAAATCAACAAAAAGGCACACCATACATACCCGCTATCTCTTACACCTTTCAACCAATTTCGCATGTCATTTTCATTTGGCTCTGTGGATCCTTCCTTACTCATGGTAACCTGTGCGCCGTCTGATGCAGATAACGCAGCCTTCGAAAATTTAGGGTGTGCTTCACCGAGAAGACTGAATCTCTCAGTATCACTCATCGTCATGGCTGCTTTCACTTCTGCGGGTAGGCTTTGAGCCACCGATGGACTCCAGAGGGCATGTATTGAGCGGAGTAACTGCAGATTATGTTTGATAAACAACAATTTCACTACCACCCTGTAGACAATCTCATTCTTATAGACTGATATTTATGAAGTTATTTTCGGAATATTTACACAGTAAGTTAGTGAATTGTTAACTCAAGATATATTGAGCCAACTAATGAGTAAATTAGGCTAAAATAGTTGCTTAATTAATTGAATGTTCGAATATAATTATAGGTCTCGAATTCTGTACGGCATTAGTGTGTTTTATTCCTTTTTTTTTAGCCTAAGGATGTAAAAATGTAACCTTGATTTAATTTGTAACTATCCGAGAAATACAATGAGATATTTTCTATCAAAACCTTTTTTTTACACATCCAAACATACATGATATATGTTTGAGAAACAAAATAAATGACAATTTTTTTTTCATCATTTATAGATATTGATATGTCATTCAATTAATTCATGGCGGAAAAAAGCCGTACTTTTAGAAGAGGTGGTAGCATCCATGAGAGATGAGAAGCAACTGGGTGCAAGGGAGGAGAGGCTGATGGATTGTTTTGCAAGTTTGACTGAGATTTTCTCATTCCACTTCTCTTAAGTGCTTTCTCGAAGAAGGTCACCGTATGAAAAATTGACCACATAGTCGGTGTTTCGTAACACAACCGAGCTAGACCTAAAGGTTCAGACAAAAAGTTGTTTTGCCACTCTGGCTGTATCCACGTTTGGTTAAAAGGCTTTAATAACCAAGCCAAAACTTCTTGTTGCTGTTGCACCCTGCATCACATGTAGATAACTTTCCATCAAATTTTGGTTGCAAAAGGGTAGAAAATAAAAGATAAGGGCGTAGTTTGTACATCACAATTATACGTCATTAGGCATCGTAACAATAACTAATTTGGTATAATTATCATAGTATAATATGAAATCCAATTATTAATCAATATTACTAAGAAAATTATCCAAGATTTAACAAAATGAAGAGCGATGAATGGTAATCTGAGTAAGCATGTTCTACCCTGCTGAAGAAGCCATCACAAGAAATGCTTCACCGAGAAGATTGTGTTCACCACGAAGCAAACTACCTTCTCCTTGCAGATATCCGATAGTATCTGCTATGCCCTGCATAAGAAACTACATGAGGAACCAATAAACAAATTAACATCATTACACGTGGGTAAATTTGGTTCCATAAACAAGGACCGATCTTGTCACAGCCTAAAACCGGTGAAACCCTCTTTTCCTATGCTCTTCGCCCTACAGCCTTAGAGAGAAATTAAGCTAATCTAATGAACTAATTTACTAAAGGATTATTGGCATATTTTTTATTGCTTGATTTCTCTTAAACTAGCCAATCATTACACTCAGATGGCTGGGACGGGCCTTACACAATTTACCCTAACATAATTTAAAGAATTAAATAATATATTTGAAATTACTAAAAACATCGATAAAGCATAATTAAAATCTTTACCTTCATGTGAGGCAGAACGCTTTTGTCAGCGGTTTTGGCAATGCGAATAAATGACGTACAGATCTGCAACCTTGCATGACGAGCATGACTTGTAGCAGGATCCTGATAGGCAATAATAAAGATTAAATCATACATATCAGAGCTCTTTTGTATATGGCTAAAGTTGAGTGAACAAGAAATGGCTAAATAGTCACCTTAACAACATAGGGGAGCGAGGTTAGGAGTTCAAACAATTTATTAATAACACTCCCTGCTGCATCTGGGAAATACTTTAAGAACGGACCTAAAGCATCAAAATAATGACCAAGTACTTCCACAAGAGCTGGCTCGGTCCATTGCAGAGAGAGAAGTTGTTGAAGCAACCCTTCAAGAAAAGAAATCAACAGATAATCTGTAAATTTTCTTAAAAAAGATTGAGATAGAACGATGAAGAAGATTGATAGACCCATAATTATATAGCACCAGAGGAACGGTAAGATGGTCGTTTAGTTTTGTGTGTTTAATCCTTTTATGTTGTTTCCTTTCTTTTAAATTTTATGGGTGTTTTGGTCAACTACGCCTTTAAGGGTATATTGGGCTTTTACTCTCTTTGGTCATTAGGGTTTCGGTCTCCCCTATAGGCGCCTGTCTCGTGGCTGTCGAGGATTTATCATTTACTTTATTTTGTCTTGTCTTGTTCAGCATTGTTTGGAGAACGTTCGACCCTGCTCTCAAAGGAAAGATCAGGACTGTTTATAGTTTCTTTGCAACATCATAAATAAAAGAGGATTCATCACATCGGTGAATTCCTGTTGGCCGAATTTTGTGTGGATAACGGTGCTTGGATCTATCAACTACTTTATCTAGAATGACTTCTGACTATTGTATTTCAACGAGGTTAACATTAACAACGAAGACAGGAAATTAAATTAATATCCTAAAAATAGCTCATTAACAACTGACTTGACCAAGCACACTTATTTTTAGCTAAATATTGACACATTCTATAGTATTATACACGTTCGAACAGGCTAAAAAGTAAAAACCTCCAACTGTTTGGCCCACTGCACGATGAACTTCAAAACTCCCACCAGCAATTTCATTTGACCCATCAAATATTGTGCTTACAACACTGTCCAGAGCCAAATGCATGCTTTCCATGATAGCTAATTCCTAAAGATCAGACAAGAAACATGAACATGAAATATCTAAAAGTAACTAACTTTTAAAGCAAGGATATCTGATAGTGGAACTGTTCCCAAACATACCTTAGGATTCATAGAAGAAAGTAACAGGGTTTTGATGATTGAGTCAATCCTTTCAGAAACCTTAGCACTAGCTACTAAAGGCTGGTAGGAAGTTATAAACTTGACCAGTTCCAGCTGCAATTGGACAATTCATATCAGATGAGAAGCAAAAAACTAAAAATCAGGACCACAATGACCCTATATAAGTTGTTGTATTAGTTTGTTAAAACTTAAAAGAACAAAGAAGAAAAAATTAGAATCTCAATTAAGAAGATTCCAATCAAGATAATCAAATACAGTACACTACTGTAAAGAGTTAGTGATAGGACCCATATAGATAATCAAGGGAAAAGGATAGCACTTTATTGATAAACGCAACCCCCATCTCTGATCCGAGTAAGACCTGGGAAAATTCTCAAATCGGAATTTTCACAAATCAAACTTGATGGCTAAATCTAGATTAGGTGCCCATATGTAGGATCAGTAACCTTAATCCCATATTTATTGTAAAATACCCTTAATGAAAAAATCTAAATGCATCATTAAATATTTAGACCCTTAAATAATTATAAATAAAATCTAACAGTAAAATACCAGTTTTGAGCGGTACTGGCCAAAATCTCCCTTGCCCTCAAAATCATCACTCCAAAACTCCAGAGACCCAAAAGAAGGTAGCATTTCAGGAAGAACCTTCTCTTTCTTAAGCAAGCGTTGGAAAGATATATCCAGAATTACACTGCACACACCGTCAGTTATTAAACTAAGGATCTTTTTCTTTTCATTATCAACCTCAGATGATCCATCCCCAGCTGACTGAACAGTAGCTTTCGGTTTTGACATCAAGTCTCTCATTAGTGCCTGCGAGAATAGCAAAGTACGAATTTCACAAAAAAATGCAGGCTTCCAAAACCTCTTTAAATGTTAAAATTTGACGCCGTGAACCAATTGTAGGATATTAAACAGTTATATTTAATAATCATTAGCTCGGATATATACAACTTTAGATTAATTTAGGATATATAATTTAAACTTATCCATCCAAAATAAAGACACTGACTAAGTTGTACAAATACTTACATTTTTTTAAAAAAGAAACAGCGACTTTATTGATAACTGAAGGGAGATTGCAGTGCACAGACAGAAAATGGTTTAAGATTAATCGGCCCGCAAATATACTAATATTTACATATTAGCATTAGAGTAACAATTTCTAGCTTATTTACACCTAAATTCATATATTTCTACACCACAAGTACCAGCACTTCCCCTTACCAGCCAGAAGAGCAGAGACTGATAATGAAGTACCAGCTTCATATGCTGAAAGAATCCAAGCATCTGCAAAAAAGTGGTTATATTGAGGTTAGTGATGTTTTAGGGTTTAATTTGGTTGGGCCCTATGTGGTCCATTAGATTGATCGTAATTCTTTGTTCTATTTAAATGACCTTACAGCGAATTGTAGCCTATAATCATTAATAAATAAATTTAGTCTCTCTAAAAAGAGTGGCAAAACTCCCATTTCGAGATAGAAAGTTGGATCATAACAACCGTGTCATCGACGTCATTTCTAAATTGATAACTCGAAAAATGGCATACATTTATTGTTACTATTTTGCACAAATATCTGCAAACGAGCAACTCCACACACGAGTCAGTGAGACCTAACTGGTACTTCTTGATATATATATATATATATGTTTACCTGTATTAAATACAGAGGTAATACTGTAGCATCATTTGCAATACATTGCAAGTTTGAAGTACCCAAAGACAGCATACTCTCAGATATGTATTCTGCAAACTCGATATCCTTTTCATCAATAACTCCAGCATTTGATGATGATCTGCTTAAAAATTCTTTGGCAATATTTATCAACGTATGGAAGATACTGGTCATAGCAGAATCAAATTCAGAAGCAGTCTCATCTGCGGGTCTTTTCCTGCAAAATACAAATTAAAATCTTAAGTGCCAAAATATATATATAAAATAGACATAACATATTGCGAGACCAAAAGCTTACCTTGGGGAGACAAGCTTAAAAAACTCACAAGCATGAAGGCGGAAATCTGGAGAAGAAAGCAAGAAACCACACCTGTCGAGGGTCATTACAAGACGAAAGAAATGAGAAATCTGTAGGTTTTTGTGCTATTGATTGTGAATATCATTAATCAGAATCAGACATAAGATTACGTCTTATACTCGCCTTCTAATTACACATGATCATAATAACTCTTAACTAATCCCTATAGTTAAGGGTATTAACCACATTAATATTTACAAAATAATCTCTAACTCTATGTTCTAACAAATTCAATACGTGCCCATGGTTTCAACAAATTCTCCAAAATGTAAGAAATTCATACCCGTGAATTACACCATATTTTGCAAGGTCCGGTAATGGAGCCCATTCAGCATATGCATTGATAGCATTCAAAGTAGCTGTCACTGCTGCAGCGTGTTGTTTTGCAACATCCAGTTGTTGTTTTCCTGCTTCGTTTAATGCAGCTCCAAAGTGCCTTTCCAGTAACTGCAGAGCAAATCAAAAGTCATAAGATCAGTCTAAACCCTAAATCCTAAACCCTGAATGGCAGTGCCAATAGAAGCGTACAGTGTACAATAAAGGTAGAATTTCAGGCAAAGATTCAGTAAGCCCACGTAACAAAAGCCTTCGTCGATCGCCTGTTCAAAGTTCAAACATCAAACCAATTTCTAAGCATGTCAGAAGCATTTACGGAAGCGCGTGGACAATAGGGAAGGAAATAAACATGAAATAAACAGTGCTAATTTCCTTACATACCTTCCAAATCTTCATTATGAACAGTGATATCTTCGGGAAGCCACCTCAGCATCATTGAAACCAACTCCACCTAATTGAAGGCAGCAAAATGAACATGTAACAATCTGCATATTATATTATTATTCATAAATAACATTATAGTTGTAAATTGCAAAGTAACAGAAATTAAATACTTGAATAGGACCCTTGCTGGCTATGGAAGCCAGAGAAGGAAAAAGTTCTTGCCACAAGAGCACTTCTCTTCTTACTATCTGTAAAAGAAAAGAAAGAAAAGTGATAGTGAAAATGCAATAGTTGACTTTTGATCGAGTTCACTGATCATTTAAGGCAAACCTCGGCGACAAGGGCTGCAGTTTGACTTTTCAAAGCCCATTCCTCAGAAGGATTTGCCATTTCGGACATCAACTCAATAACAGCGTTTGCAAAGTTCCTATGTTCTGTATCGCTTAGTTCTTCCCACCGTACCCGAACTAAATGCTGCAAAAAGCCACATAGTCCAAACTCATGCTCTCTACAGACAAATTGATTTATGGTATTTAAAATGGTAGAAACTAATGTTGGGATTAGAAAGAGGCATTGATATCGCATCGACACATAACGTTTAGGTTCTTATAAGATTTTATCTACGAAATGAGTTGAACTTTCCTTCTCAAACTACTTTCTTCTGATCATTTTGTCCACTTATCAAATATTCTTTACATGCATACCTGCAACATTTTAAAGGCATGCAATCGAATTTCAGAAGACCAGTCCCTCTTCACCAAAAGGAATGATGTGTTGGCCAAGAATCGCACATCTCCAGCTTTTACCTGTGGAAAATCAAATCCAAAGGTAAGGTATACACAACCCAATTCAAACCGGAAAAACGATAAGAGATTCCGAAAGTAATTACACTACCAAGAGCCCGCAATACTTACACATTCTACGATCTTCATCACTTAAGATTAAAGGACTTAACAATTACGAAAATTTATCAACCATCCACATTTCTTAGAAACAACTTTACTAAAACAACATATCACTTTATAATCAATACCGAATCAAGCTTGACCAATGAACCCTAGAATTCCAGTTCCAGAAAGTCATGCGAACATTTACTTCAGCTCAAACAATCGAGCCACATAGTCCAGAAAAGTAAACACAAAAAGGTTCACAGACAAAAACTTCATTCAATGAATCCAACATTTCATCGAACGCAGAGAAAGAGAGAAGGCATTTTCCAGATGGACTATGCGTTCATACCGATTCGAGGTACTGTACGGCGGCCCTGCGGGAGTCCGGCGGGGAGCTCCAGCCGAGGGCCACGGAAATGGCCTGGGCGACATTGTTGGCCGTAGCGTCCTCCATTGCTGTCAGAGCGGAGCTAGGGTTTGGAGAGAAGGAAGAGTCAAAGCTCGAAGTTGATGAAGAAGTTACGAAGACGAAGACAGAGTCTGTTTTTCTCCGAGTAAAGTTTCTTCTCCAAGTTTGTCAGAGATATATATATATATATATATAATGTAATATTTTACTATAATTTATATCGCTGGTCTCTTAACTTATGATTTAATTATAATATAAATAATTAATTCTCTCATGAATATAATACACTGCTGTTATTTCGAATTATAAAATCTAAGATGATTTAAAAAATAAAAAATAAGCTATAATAAAGTACATTTCTTCTAGTAGTTCATTACATTTGTAGGCTTATACAAAAACACATATGTATTTGGTGTAGTCGGACGAGTGCATGGCCATAAAATAAGAGGAATGTGTGGCATAAGTACTTAAAATTAGAACAAAGGGTGTGTGGCATAACCCGTAATAAGAGATATATACGGCATAAGTACTCAAAGTTAGTTTTTTATTTTGCGGTGAAACTAGCCAGCCCGAGACTTGACGGAGGGAAAGTAACGACACCACTGACAGTTTTTCGTAACAGCGTATACTTTTACCGAAAATGAAAAGATAGAAAGCACGAAGTATTTGAAATCTCTTCTTCACTATTTGCGAGTCTCCAACGCCACAATCCCCACAGAAAGAATCAAGCTTTACATAGCAGAGGCCAAGCCTCATGGTCATCCAACAAATCGAGCAAAATTAATTTGCCAAAAAAAAAAAATACTATGATAAATAAAAGGAAAATGGTATAAAAATAAAAATCGACTGATTCCCATCCTGCGTGTTCCGAACGATGCGAGAGGCTAAACCAGAATCCTCTTTCCTTTGTCCATTTTGTCCCTGTGAGACCCCGAGGTTTGCTTCTTCCGCCTGGGAAGCCCGACCGAGTCCCCGAGCGGACCCGACCACGCCTGAGCGGAGCCCTTCTGGTATGTGAAAGAGGTTGAGCTGTACGGGATGTCGGGAGGTACGGCTGAAGGGTCTATATGGTGCGACGATGATCCCACGGGGTAGCCCACGGCCCCGTCCTGGTGGGGAGGCGGGAACTTCTCGCTCTTGCTCTTTGCGTTTGCGTGGGAGATTAGACGCCTTCTCTGTTTCAGATTAAAAAAACGAATATTGGCGAATGAGAGTAAATTGATAGAAAAAGTTTCAGAATATTGGTGATAACGAGTGAAATGATCGGAAAACTGGTCGGAATATTGGCACTTGGGAGAAAGCAAGGTTATCAAACGTACATCTATATTAACTTGAAGCTCTGCGTTGGCTTCTGGAGCGGCCATAGCTCTCGGTCCGCGATCACGTGGACGCGTTTTCTTTGTGTTGTCAGCCTGGGCTTTGCTAGCAACTCTTTGTCTGCAAATCATTTATTAGAATTAGACGGGGCAAAAACGGAGAAGTCAAAAGTCAAGCCCTGAGCGAAGTCAATGCCCGTTATACGACGGGTATATGAAATTGGATGAAACAAAAAGGGTTTTTACAAAGTTTATATAAGGGTTAACTGCGGCAAAAATATTTGACTTCGAAGATATATATACTTTAATACCCATGTTCAAACATTAACGGCAAAAAAAAAAACTAAAGTTACGTTTTTATTGATCTGTTTGTTTTAACTCCATTAACTTCCAGCTGGCACCCCGCCAGAGAGGGAGGAGAAAAAAAAAGTAGAAGAGTAACAAAAGCATAACGTTTTATATTATTGCCGTCAAAGTTGGAACAGAGATGGTAAAGAGCAAATATCGTCGAAGTCAAATATTTTTGCCGTAATTAACCCTTGATAGAAAAGCCAAGTTCAGAGCACAAGTACCTCCGGGCTTCGTCGTCTCGGCGCTTGGCATCGATTTCCTTGGTTGGTGGATACTTAGGGAGGCTAGACGGTTCACAAGCATACGGCTCTGTTGTGAAGAGCTGCAAATGATCAAAGACAGCAAAATTGAGAATTAATCATTGCATAATTTAAAAGGGGTCTAAATTATTTTTGGGAATTGAAAGGAAACATATCTCGATGGAAAAAATAACTACTAATTGACGATTATTGAGTATGCATGAGTCTTGTTACAGATCCTAAGTACAGTAAGCCGTATTGTTGTCGGATCAACAACAACAGGCCCAAGCCCTAGGTCTGGCAACACCCCACTCGGCCTAGGCTCGGCCGAGAACCCTTAGAGCGCAACTAGGGCTGACATCCGTGTTAGGAATTTTGCCCTAATTCCCAATTCAAAAAACGATAAAAGCGATAAACGAAATTGAAATCGACACCAGAATTATAGTGGTTCGCTCCCAGTGTAGGAGGTACGTCCACTTGCCGCCTGTAAATCTCGATCCACTATCAATCTCTCAATCGGAGTTTCTGGTTACACCCTCAATCTCGCCTCTCTCAATTTGTGCTACATAACGCACTAATGACGGCTACAAGCCTTATAAGCGAAAAATAAACCTAGGGCAAATAACCCGTGTGAAAAGTCTAAAATACCCTCGCTACATAATGCGTAATACAAAAAATTCGCCCAGGGGGCGCTGCCCCCTTCGACCCCTGGAGGGGGGTTCCCCTACACCCCCACGTCGGGTCTCGGTAGCGCTTTCGTGTAGATTAGGCTTCACACTCAACAATCCGAATTTCAGTAATTACTTGATTTATGTAATTAAGTTTTTTTGAGAAATTTGATTTAATATCTGTAACTAGTGGCCTAGCAATAATTGGGTCCTTTCTTCATTATTGAGAATTATCTAAACCTTAATTAATTCAATCTCTCGCAAATGAGAAGTAATTGAGTTTGAAGGTTCTTAAAGCTGATTTCATGTTCTTCGCTAGTCGATCGATTTTCCATCAAGGGTCCCATAACAAGATCAAGTTCTCGGGCCGTATCAAAACCCTTAACATCATTATGAGTTATGTAATAACTAACGTGTTCAAAATCAGCTGATAATCAAAGCAAGATTCTTGCAAAACTTGCAACTTTGCGGGGTAAAATGGTCAAATATCTCAGTGGATCAGGCTGGATAAAAAAAAAAAACTCAACAGAAATTTATTAACTACGAAGAGAATTGGGCGAAATATTTATGCATATAGCTATGAACACACCTCACTTTTTAAGGCATCCGTGGCAGTCTTACGGTCAGCAGGATCGATTGCGAGAAGAGTGTCGATAAGGGGAAGCGAAGACGGCGGGAAATCCTTAAACGTCTCTCGTATGGATCGCTTGTAAGGCTCTCGGGGCTTAAACAAAGTAGCATTCGGCAACTTTGCTTTTTTCCAGTATTCATCCGAAGGAGAGCCACATAATTTGTATATTTTATGCAGTTGTTCCACCTGAGAAATAAAAAAAAATTATAATAACTCCAAAATAATGATAAATAAATTTAATTATTTTCGAGTCTTATTACGAGGCCTATGTGTGTTAAACTTAGTTGAAACCAACTTAACACGTTATAATAGCCCGATTTTTGGCTAAACAGAACACAGAGTCTCGACTTAAAATTGAGGATTGATTTCTAAAATAAAATAAAGAAAAATAATTGATCAAGTTGCTACCTCGGTACGACCGGGCATAATGGGCTTCCTTGCAAGCAACTCCGCCAAAATGCAGCCAGCGCTCCACAAGTCAATGCCGACGCCATAATCGGTGGCCCCGAGAAGAAGTTCGGGAGGCCGATACCACAAAGTCACAACCCTACTAGTCATGGGATGCTTGTGGTGTGGGTCAAAGGTAGAGGCCAATCCAAAGTCAGCGATCCGAAGAACACCGTCATTATCGATAAGAAGGTTCGAGCCTTTTATGTCACGGTGAAGCACCCGTCGCTTGTGGCAGTGCTCGAGACCCGATAGTAATTGGCGCATATAACACTTTACCTGAAAGGTCAACACTAAATTAAGGCTCGATATGGAATCCTGATTCTGTACTGTAAACTTTTCCTTGTTTTATTTTTTTGGGGTTTCAAACACGGCCTTAGAGACTGAAATTTGAAAAGAATTATGGTCTTACCTGAGCTTCGGTGAATTTGATTTCCGGGCTCGCGGCTAGTCCAGCTAAATCATGATCCATATACTCGAAGACGAGATACAAGCTACATGACATCCTCGAGGTTACCAAACCCTCCAACTTTACAACGTTAGGGTGATTCAGTCTCCGCAAGATTAGGATTTCTCTGGCCATGAACTTCACACTCTCGGGCTCCAGATTATCGAACCGAACCTTCTTCAGAGCAACAATTTTCCCCGTCAACATATCCTTAGCTTTGTAAACGTTGCTATATGTGCCTGATCCAATCTGAAACTCACAAAGCATAAACATATTGAAGAACTTGAAATGATTTCAAAGTACAAGCATGGTTCGATACACGTGATCGTTTATATTTTAGTAACTGTGAATCCCACCAGGTTTTCCTCTGCCATAAACGGGAATTATAGTAATAAACACGAAACGAGCAAGAGTAGTTACTGCCAGAATTGTACTAACACAATGATATAATAGGACCACATTTAATGGAGAAAAAAAAAACATATGAAATCACCTTATCGATCTTCTCGAACGTGTCCGCTCTCCTGGGAATCCACCCATTGAGCGCTTCTCCGCAGACTTCGGTGAGCCACGGAGGCCAGCCCGCCGCCACCTGCTCGCCCCGCGTATGCTTCGGCACATTGCTCAGCCTCTGGCTCTGCTTCGACCGCCTCCTCGGCCTCTGAACCTCCTCTCCGTCGCCCGTCTTCTCCTCGGAAACCTCGGCCCCGCCATTGCTGACCTCCGCAGCGCCACCCTCCGCCTTCCTCACAGAAGCCTCGTCTATCTTCCTACCGGATTCGGCGCCCGAATCCCTACTCTCTCCCCTCTTTGACTCAGAAACCGCTGACGACGACACCTCTCGCCCGAAAACGCAGCCCATTTCTCGAATCTAAGCCTCATCTCTCGAACTAATCACTACAAATCAAGCCAAACAATTCCCCAAATCAACAGCCAAACAATAAAACGGGAAAATGATGATCTGGGTCTGATCGAAATAAGGTCGAAAGTCCTGGGATTGATCTGGGTAATTAACAGAAAGAGTGATCTATCAAATACACACTAACACATACATATACATGTATATATACACTCACATATGTAAAGAAGAGAAGCGAGTGAGAGTTGAACTTACTGAGATTGAATCTGGGTGAGCTGATCGGGTATATAGAGATGTACAGATATATACAACGAGAGAGAGAAACGGAGTTCGAGAATCAGGTGGGTGGTGAGTGAATGAAGTGGGTGATTTTGAGGAATTCTTCGTTGAGTGATGATGGGTTTTTTTTTTTTTTTTTTGCCTTTTGGGTTGCAGACAAGAGGACGAACACAAAAGGTAGAAGCAGATCTTCCAGTTTCGCAAGTCAAACCCCTCAAAAACTCTCTCTCTCTCTCTCTCTCTCTCTCTCCTGGGATTTTAGCTCCTAAACTGATGGGAGAGTTATTTACTCCATTAATTCTCTTTTATTATTATTATTATCTTTTATCTTCCCTAGATATTTAAGGGTTTTTTAATATTATTAATATTAGTTAAGCGTTAATCTATAAGCTAATATTTTCTAAATTTATAATTTAGGGGATATTTTGAAATATAATGATAAATTTATACAGGACTAAACATAATGATGAATTCCATATTTATAATGTCTACTCTAATTTATTTATATCTTTTGTGGGCAATACATAAATTGGTGAGAAATTTAATGAGTATTTTTTTTTCAGATTGGGGTAGGTGTATAGTCCATCTGTATTATTCTATGTGCACCAAATATATACAAAAAACAATAACTTTTAAATAATATATATATAATAAAATTAGAAAGCATAAATCTATTACTTTGTGAACTCTAATTTCAATTGTCATTTCGAACTTAAACCAAATGCCACACCTCAGCAATGTCAAAATAAGGCATAAACAAAAAAGAATTCAAATTTAAGTTTCTAAAATCATTGTTATTATATAATTGGTAAATTTAATAAGTTTTTGTTGTTACTTGTTACATAAAGTCAACAAAATTTTAGTATAACAGATTTTTGTCGTAATTTTACTAGTCTCCTATATAAAATAGTATTATTTTAATCCCACGTTATAAAAATACAAATAAATATGACTGTCACATGTCATCTCGGATAAAAACGGCATGTCGTTTAATGTGATGTTGCCCTTTTATTGAAAACGACATGTCAATTTTGTTTGTAAGTTCAAGATCTTAACCCTAAAAAAATATTGGCTCAATTTAACGAATTTGTCTACACGACAAGTAATAAGTTTACCAATGGATTTTCATAAATAACGAGTTTACCAACAAGATATTTATCGATCATTTCTATGGGTTAAATCGGTAATCAACGAATAGACTCTAGACAATCTTTTTCTTTCTTCAATTATATTTGAAGAAACAAGGTGATGGTGTTTTGATGGTCCAAGAAAAATAAAAGGTGAAGAAAATGACCTTAAATTGAATTATCATTACTATAATGCCAATGTCTTAGCGTCTACGTTGAGGAAAATAATAGTACAAGCTAATAAGTTATGAGAGCAAGCAATTTAAAATGCATAAATTACGTTAAAGAAACATAAAAAGACAAGCTTACAGGTCAAGGTCATTACCAACATATGCTTCCAAATAATTCAAATTAAAATAAATGCTAAAAGATTTAGGAAATCAAATAATTAGAAGAAAAAAATGGATTATCTGATATAAATTAGGCAAAGATGTTTTAGTGGCCATCAACTATGTGATATCATAAAACCATGAGAATACTAAAAAATTAATAATAAATTAAAACATGTGAATAAAAGACATGGGTATTTATAAGTGGAACCCAGATATATTGGATTGCAAATCATGCAAAGATATCTTTTTGTTCATTTTGCACATCTTTATTTTCCAGAGAAAATAAAGAACGTTTGATATTGGTAGTTTGTTACTATTTCATGATAAAATAATTTAGACATTGTAAAAGTACATTAAAAAGAATTTGGAATGTTTTGTTATGAAAGTAATATGTGAATGATTGAAATCATAATTAACTAGACAGTTTATATTTTATAATGATTATAATATTGGTTGTTATTTAATTATTATTATTTTATTTTACAAATTCACTATTTACAATTACGACTCTTAATCTGAAAAGTACATTGTAAAACTTTTTCAACGTATACTCCCGAAAATACCAAATTTTAAAATCTTCAAATCTTTCTCCTGTAAAGACTTTAAAACGGAACTTCCGGACCATTCCGAACAAGCGACACGCCCAATTTTCATATTTTGCACCGCATTGTTGTCTAAACTTATGCTTGCTCTGTTTTTCTGAATGTGCTGGGGCTTCCATTTGGTTAAGTGCCGTGTCATGAAATATTTGTTTTTTTATTATTATTATTATTTTAAAAAGAGATGGTCAAAAAATAAGACAATAAACCTTTAAAAAAAAAGACATTAAAAAAAAAACTACATGTTCTCTAGTGATAATTAAATCTGCAAATGAATTTGGAGAGGTAATTAGCACATAGCAATTACAAGTCTTCTGAACAAACTTAAATGTCATCAAAACGACAATGGATTGCACCAACAGAATTTTACATATAACCAAAACAAAATACTAGACTGATCATCCCCCAAAACTAATAACCAAAATTTTCGGTAAATACCTATTACAGCTTCGTGCCGGTTTCTCACTTGTCGCTCTTCTTTTTCTTCTTCTTATCCTTCTTGGGCGTCTCGGTTTCTTCATCTTCCTCGACGTGCTTTCGCTTCTTCTTCTTCTTTTCTTCAACAGCTTCAACAGCGGCTTCCTCCACGGCTTCCTTCTTCTTCTTCTTCTTTTCCTTCTTTGCAGTCACTTCCTCTTCTTCTTTGTCCTCCGCTTCCTTCTTCTTTTTCTTCTTCTCTTTCTTGTCCTCAACGGGAACTTCCTCAGCCGCTTCCTCGCTCTTCTTCTTCTTCTTCTTTTTCTCCTTAGTGACAGTCTCTTCTTCGTTGTGATTCACCAGTTTCTTGATGATAGCATCCGCTGCGGGATTATAAGACTATACACCAAAAGTAAAAAACAGTTCATAATCAAGAGAGAAAAAGGGAAAACACGTAAATATAGAAGTACATATATATACATATATATATTTGACTTGCCTTGGCCGGAGTTATCAGGGAGCTAGGTCCATTCTTTAGGTCCTTGTCATACACTTCAATCTTAGGCTTGCCTTTAACCGACCCGGCAGAACGACCCAATTCCTTGCCCTCAAGATTCCTCAACCGTGCCTCGAGCTACAAAATAAAAAAGTAAAAACATGAGCAAAAAATAAGCGATATAGGCTGATATTTGCCCTCAAGATTCATCAACCGGGTTTCTCTAGCCACAACAAAAAAACTTTGATTTCCTCGAATGTTTAGAAAGAAGGATAATACCTTGGCTCGGTTCTCAAGTCCCATCGAGTTATCTTGGTTTTCGCCAAGAGCATCACATCTAACGGCCAAAGCCGTTTTAGCAGCGAGCGACCTAGAAATCTTGCCCTTGAGCTTCGGAGCAGCCTGACCAATGAGTGATGCATGATAGATAAGCCCATATTTAGGTGTTGCGTGCTTTGTCTTAAGAGCTCTGAAGAGCGCCTTTTCAGCACCAAGAATCTGCACCGTACTTCCTGGCTGCTTTGCAAGGTTTATCAAGCTTCCACCGTGAGCAATAAGACGAGCACCCACGAGCTCTCCAACAAGAGCAGTCAAATTGGGAGCGATGGTGTTCATCCTGTTTTTTAAGTAATCGTATAGCTGGGCTCTGTACTCCGAAAGCGAGAGGACTTGATCGCAGAGTTCTTTGATGTTCATCAAATCAAGGTCACTCACTTCGGTTCCCATGGAAATCAGGCACGCTTCTTTAAGTTCAGTCTCCACCTCCTGTGATAGAATCTGTAACAAGTGCCATAATATCAATTAATATCTGCATAGGGCTGGAAAAAAATATATATAACCGACAACTAGAACAAAAAAAAGTCTTGAGACTTGACCCCACACACACATATATATTATATATCAAACCCAGTTAACCGAAACCAGTTCAAGGCAAACAAACCTTTTTCAAGGTTTTTAAGATATAAATTAATAATTTATCATTTTATATTTGATAAAAATATCTTATCTGTTATTTTTAAGACATTATTATTAAGTTAATTTCAAGACAATTTTTTCTTCTTGAGAATACAACAAAAATCAACTAATACTAGATCATATGATTGTTTCGGATAAGAGGCAAGAACTCTACCTCAGAGAAATCGAGCGTTGCAGCATTAACACGGTCTCCCATCAGCTTTACGCATTTGGCATAGAGTATGTTGTCCTGAATGATCTTAGCAAGCTCGGGAAAATGCCAACCGTACCATTCCCTGACTCTCATTGCATACGTGTTCAGCTCTTTGTCAAGATCATCGAGTAAACCGATGGCTTGAATAATCATGGTATCCACCTAATAGACAAGTGATACATAATAAGCTAGCCGTTAGATAATTTCTTTTACAATAAAAAAAAAATTCAAAACTAATATATACCTTATCAGCACTGAATTTCAATTTGTATCGAGATAGACTGTGGGATAAACCCAAGCTCATGGGTGCCAAGTCTTGAGCCGCTAGACCAGAAATAAGTTCAGATAACTGATTTCTCACACCACGCATCAGTTCCATAACCGTGTTGTTGTGCAAACAATCTATTCCCTGCAATACAATTAAATTCGAAACGGATTACATTGGCAATTTTTTTCTAATACTTAGAACTGGATTTTTGAAACATCTAATGGAGCAAATAGCAGACCAGCTTCTCCTTAATAATGTTTCCAAGCTTCGAATCCGCCACAGCCAAAGTTTCATCTTTGCAGTGAGCTTTCAGGAACTTGCGAAGACCTTTACTCGGTTTACTGTCGATCAACAGCGACGTCGCTTCCAAAGCTTCTGCTGTGTTCTCAAATTTGGAGAACGCTTTCAGCTTGACAATCTGCCATATATTACAAATACAAAATCAATACCGTAACCGTAACATACTAAAAGCGTTCTTATTCTAATTTTTCTTTGTCATGCGAGTTCGAAAAACAAGAGACAGAGAAATATGAGAGATTACCTTTCTCGCTGAGTCGGAAGATGAGAACTCGCTCGACAAGTCCTGCACCACAAATCAAGAGAAACCCACAGAAGCAATATCAATATAAATCGATAAACTCATTTCAAAAATACAAAAACTTCTAGTTTAAGCAATATATATAGACCTCAACTTTCGAGAGCTTCCCTTCATCCAACACTTTAAATAAGGCGAAACCCGCCGGGGTCTCGAACAAAAGCAGCATTTTATCAGCTTATAAGTTAAACCTACACAAAAGAAAACCCCAAAAAGTAACAGTCAGAGAAACAAAAGAAACCATTTCTACATCTTCTGCTGAGAAAACTGAATCAATGAAAAACCAAACAACATTACAAACCCTCAATAAACCAAATGATGAAGTACCAAAGAACCACACGATTCTCGAAATGGTAACGAGTTCCTACATGATAAAACTACACAGCAAAAAAAAAACGGACCTCGACTCGTTCATTCGCAACTTAAAAAAAAAAAACACACACACACACACACACAACGACGATAAGGCTCACGAGCGAAGAAGAAGGGGATGAGCTTTCTTTCATGCAAGAATGGAGAAAACTGTGGTTGGCACTAACCTTGGTGCTCCGAAGTGTGGAGACGAAGACGACGAAGAGAGAACAGAGAGGAGGAGGAGGGTCTAGGGTTTATGAGCACACAGAGAGAGAGAGAGAGAAGAGTATATACACAGACACACGTGTAATCATGTGTGTGTGACTTGGGTTGGGCCAACCCGATCTTACAGGCCCAATTTTATTCGGGTCAAATATAGGCCCAAATCAATAGGGTTCCTTAAGGCTACGCCGAGCAAAATAATAAATTATTAAGTTAAGATTATATAATATTGTGAAGAAGAGTGTTAATAAACAAGAGTTTCTGTTGTAATAATTTAGTCTTTTTAAATAAAAATAAATTTACCATAAGTACATGTACATATATATATATATAAATTATTAGCCCAAACCTAAGTATTAGCAAATAAAAAAAATAGTAAGATTTTTTTTTTTTTTTTACCGTTTACCAATTTGAAGACCTGTAATTTGTATGAAATATTGATAACTAGTATTTTTCGCTCCATACATGACCGGTTTTCACAATTTCCCAATCCTGTTTTTTCGTGTTAAACCGGGATTTTACAAGTTCCGGTTCAAACCATTAAAATATTGATTCAAGAAGAAACCGGTTTCAAAAATTTGGTACAAGGACTAGCAGAGTTTTTTTTATTCCCTAAAAAGCAGGGGCGGTAGAAAAGAAAATCAACAAATTCTCAATTCTCAGTCGCGGTTTCGCACCTACAAAATATTGAGAGGATGTATAATATATTGATCAAGCTAAGTATAAAATGTGTGACATATATTTATTTTTAAATCTATACATAGGACTATCAAAATCTGCAACAAAATTGCTGCTTCATATCTGCAATTTTCCAAGCTCTGAACTCTCTGCTGACATGTCGTTCTGGTCGCTGACGTGGCTTGGGCCGGGGTTTTTTCTCGGCGGGGGAGCAGAACACACCGGAACCACTGATCTGATCCGGACAGCTGGCGCCATAAAACTATGCCTCACTCCGCCGAATCCCGTTCCGCATGGCAGGGGTCGAGCCGAAAATGAAGGGAGTTGCGGGGAAAGATTCTGTGGTCTCAGCCCCGCCGGTAGATTCTGTGGTCTTACAGTTCTGATCGTCACAGGAGGAGCTGTTGAAATCGGTCGTAACCCGCGTGGGTTCGGAACCGGCTCGGATCTAGAGGCACCCGGGCTTGCCCATTTGCTGTCCTCCTTAACAGGTTCGCTGACTCGTGAAATTGGCTCGGTATTGCATTTGCGGAGAACAAAGGGCTCTGATTCCTCGGATTTCTCATCCTGAATCTCTTGGATAGTTACAGTGGACCTGCCTCCCAGTGGTTCAGTCCCCAAACGGTCTGGGAAGCAGAGTGACGGGGGCGAGGGCGCGATTGTAATTCTAGGAAGTGTGGAGCGTGGCTCTTGATTGATTACCGGAAAGTAGAGACGCTGGTGATCCGGGTGGATCAGCGGTTGTATGAACGGAAATGGTGGAGGGACTGGCGGAGCAGAGGGCAAAACCGGAAGGTGAAATAGGCGAATTTGATGCTGCAACAACTGTTCTTGTTGCCACAACTGATACATGGCCATTTCAGGGGAATAGCTAGGGTAGGGCCAACTCTGAAATTGAACAGGAGACAAGCTTGATGAAGGTAACTCCGGTTTTCTGCGGGTCGGAATCGATCTCTGAAGGGTATTTTGGTAATCATTTTGCAAGGAGCTTCTAGATTCCGAAGGGCATAAGCTTGAAAGAACACGAGCGATGGTGACTTGTTCTTGTTCTTCGTTACCCTTCGACTCTACTGAAGGAGATGAAACCGAGCCATCTTGAGCCACTACACGCAACAAATATATTTTTATTCAAATAATTATGCAAATGGTAAAAGATTATATCTGTAAATTATATAAATGAATAATTATACATCTTTTTAGAGATGACCAAGCAGCAATGGCAGCATTCTTCTGAGCTTGCTTCTTGGTCCTGCCTTGTTCCCCGGTGAAGCTCATTCCTGCTAGCTCAACCGTACACGAAAACACGGGAGCATGACCGGATCCCGATCGAACGGTTGTGTAAATAGGAAGATTCAACCCCGCCCTGTGAGCAGTCTCCTGAAGCAAGTTCTTATACACTCCTGTTTCATCCTTGGAAAAAAAAGGACATATATTGTTTGAGCTAACAATTCAGAAGCTCTCGGAGCTGAGTGGAAACTGAAAATCAAAGATCAAAGGATACCGAGGAACAGAAATCATGATTTGATTGGGTATAACTTAAGCGGAATATATTTACTATTTTATGAACTTTAGTTTATGAAAAATTTATCAGCTCAATTATCCCGTCTACATATTATCAGCTCACTGTGAAACCCTAACTATTCAGAGCTGCATGGAAAACTGAGAATCTAAAATTAGTAACGGAAATCATAACAGAGTTGAACATTATCACTGCAGGCTCTATTACACCTCAAAAAGGAACCTTCCACGATGGCTTTTGATTGAGTTTGTGACACGAATCCGTTATTCTTAGCCCGGACCATTTTTTGATTCCCGGTGCAACATATTTTTATTTAATTTTGGGCACTCTAAGCGGAGGGATTGGGCCAATACACAAAACTAACACGAGACTCCCAAAAAGATTTATAAGCTCTCTTCTTACCAAGACTCTCGCTGCCAAAGCTCTCGAAGGGCCTCGTTTAGCGAGCGTGGTCAGCGCGACCTCCGCCGCAGCATGTTCGGCTTGCCTCAGAGTTGTGCAAAAACCCGGGCTCTCGAAAGCTTCTCCGTTGAATTTGACAGTGGATTTGAACCGAGGAGCGTGGTCCGGTCCTTCTCGAATGCACGAGTAAGACGGCAAGTTGAAGCAGCTTCTTTGCGCCAACTCTTGCAACTGGTTCTTATACATACCTGGATACAGATCGCATTCTTAAATTCCACAAAACCCATTGAAAATCTGTTCGCAAAAACTAATTCCCTCTCTATCAAAACCCATTGGAAACTTGATTTAATTTCTCGGGAATCAAATACACTAAATCCTCAAAAATTCAATCTTCGAAACATCTAATTATACCCAGATAGCAAGAACACAAAACCCAAAACCCAAATTGGATCAACTTATTACAAAAACCCCAAATGAGCTCGAAATCAAAGCAATCGAGCGTGATAAACAAACCTCTGGTTGGCAATTCAATCACCTATCAGCCGAAGTAGCCTTTTCTTCTTCTTTTTTCCCGAGAAAGTGGCGAGAAAATGAGACACGGGAGAATCGAATCGAGCGTGAAGCTGGTTTTAGCTACTTGACGCCATTGAAGAGAGAGTGTGACGGAAGCGAAGAGTGTAAGAGTAGGATATGTGAATCGTCGTCGTTTTGTATGTTTGAGTTTCGGAGTGAAGGTAAAATCTGGAAGTAGAAATTTGAAAATACAGAGAAGTGGCTAAAAACGACAGGAAATGGAAAACGACACAAAAATAAGAGAACGAAGTGATAAGAGAGCAATTGGATTTGGAGTGATGTCAACTAATTTTATATCTTTAAGAGATAGTTCCTACAAAACTATCCATAGTTTTTCAAAATATTATGGTGTGATTAAACACTCAAAGTCGTCAAATTTACATTTTTGATTGATTTTGTATAGTTCTCGAATTAACATTCATTTTCTCATATTTTTCAACCTGAGGCATGGACGGGTTGACAAAATAAACTGTAAGTTTTATGACTTTGGGTATTTATCCATTGTATTTGACAGCTTAGAATATAACATACTATTTTGAATAATTTTTATACTTTTATCGCAATTATCCTTTTTTTGAATAGTGCTTTTTTTTTTTATATAATATGTCATGCTCTTTTGAAAAAACACATATTACCTATTGTGCGTTGAAACACGTCAAATAATATTAAATTCCGCAACATAGGACACTCAATGACAAATATATAAAATTAATTAACATACAGTACATTAAGATTGTAAGACTTTAGTAATTGGAAGAAAAAGAAAAAAAGTAGCAAACTTAATAATAAGTACAGTATGTGATGAGTGACACTATTCTAAAGGGCATAATACTAATGAACGACCTAAAAAAAAGTGTAAGAGACATATTAAAAGCCGTTGACTGAAAACGACGTAGAAGCCGCAAGGACAATTAAATGGAACAGACGGCATGTGAAAGCAATAGCGATACGTAAGCGATACATATGAAAACGACAGTTAGCCAACAATGAAAATAGGTGAAACGACAGCAAATTAAAATCATTATAGTTAATATATTTCATGTCGTTAGCAAATGCCTGCATTTCTATCCTAATTTTTAACAACAATCTCTCATGAATCTTGTTATTTGTGCACTTTCGTCCTATGATATTTAATTTGTGCCAGCAATGCTACTTATTATATAGTAATGGATCTAGCATATGAATATAGAGGTGAGCGGAGAAATCTAATAATTTGAAGTTAAAACAATATAAATTTGAAAATCTATTTATTATATATTAAAAGGAATACCTCACAAGTGATGTGTGGCAATATATAGATAAGGTATTGAGAAATGAATTTTTCTTAGAAGAAGTACAAAATAATTGTGACACGTTCAAATTAAGCAATTGAGAAATCTATTTTTCTTAGAATTAAAAATATTTTTTTTTTGATAAAAATCTTAGGAATAAATAAATTATCATTAAATTCAAAGAACATTTAATATTGCAATTGTATTATCATGTATATATATTAACTAATGGGGCGGAGCTACGTAGGGCTTAGTGTACGCCCGGGCACCACCTGAAAACGACGTGAAAAATATTAAAATAACAGTGTTTGAGTAAAAAAAAAAAAATCTATAGCATTATATTATTTGATGGATCAATGTAGGAAATGTAAGAACATTCAACCCAACTAGTTAAAGTATTTTGCCAAGTCTCTTCTTACGAGAGAGGAGTTGAGTTCGACTCTTGGTTTAGTCCCTATTTTTTTTTTATTTTTCTTTCTCAGTTTTAAGCTTTCTTTTTTGTTTATTTCTTTGAGTTACTAAAAATATGGATACACTCTTAGTTTTTTTACACTCGCTTATTACGTTACTAAAAATATTATTAATTTTTTATTTTGCCGTTTAACAATGTATATCGCTTTGATATTTCTATTTCTACAAACGATGAGTTTACAATGCAATACTTTCAAAAATAGAAAATGCGACGTCTTTTTTTTTTTATTGTAGGGTAAGTCATATCTATTTGTCTTCATATATATATATATATATATATATATATATATATATATATGTGTGTGTGTGTGTGTGTTACAATGTTATTATTGATTCGTGTAACTTGTTGTTGATGACGTGTTTTCACACACCAACAGTCACGTGAATTGTGAATGGGATTTCGATTTGATATTGCTGAATTTTGTGGATTCTCACCTCCGCGTCGTCAATACTTTAGACGGTAACAAAATAAATACGAAAAAGAAAAAGATTAGAACACCAAGGTTTTTTAGAGAGGTTCGTCCCAATGCGGTAGTTGACTACGTCCTCTGTACGTTTATTGCTTTGAAAAAGATGGATCAACCGAAACCACAAGCCAATTTCTGGTAGATCTAAAGTAAAAGATGAAGAATTCTGGAAAATGCAAATCTCTCTATTCTTTTGAAATCAATGCTTGCGTGCGTATGATGGAGCTGTCTCCTTGCTTTTATAGGCTTCTGGATTCTGCCCGTTGGAAGTGTACGTTGGTGATGGCTTCGAGTTCGGAGCTTGGTTTGCTGTCGAGCTGACACGTGGGCCACGTTCTGAGAGATTTACGTAGTGATGGACTTTGACTTGTCGTCGTGGGATTTGAATTTAAATCGTGGCGATTTTCCTGGTCGGGTTTCGGAGGTTTGAATTGAGGTGGTTGACTTGGTCTGCTCGGGCTTGGATGTTTCGTATGCTTCTGCTCGGATTCCTTTGTTGACAATTTCTGTCCGGGACGAGTTTTTGGGTTCTTTAGGTCGCATAATCTGTCTGATGATTGGATTTTGACCAAGTGTTGATTTTCGTCTTGGAGTAGGATTTTTGAGCTCAGTTCAGGGTTTCTTCCCTTGGAAGGCTCTGTTCGGATTTTCTTTGAGCATTTTCTGCTCGTGGTGAACTTCTTGCCTTGTGGGCTTTTGGTTCTGTTCGGGCCCGATCATGGTCGAATATTCATTGGGCCTCTGGGCTTCGTGTTTTATAAGCCCGTCATAAATATTCAATTATATTCATGACTTATGCTTTTAATTAATTTGAACCATTAATTTAATTAATGATCTTATAACTCCTATTTAAGGAACGAATTTGCACATCAACAGTTGTGATTGTTGTTAATTGTGTGCTTGTTTGCCTAATATTTTTTTTATATAAAAAAATAAATTATATTAGATACAACCTGAATTGAAATCCTGGCTCCGCCATTGTTAACTATCAAAGCGTTTTATAACCATGCACCATTGATTGGGCGACAAAGAAAATGTAAACGGATAAATAGAATTCGAAAGAAGGAAAATTACTCATCGATGTATATTGAATCCTATTGATGTATCTTATTAATTATAATATATTAAAATATAGAAAGTTATATTTTTTAAACTGTCGACACTATGTATATTTTATATACGAGCGTAGTTCGTTACTCAAAAGGCACACGAAGCACATAAATTGTTCAGGAGCTTCAATTGTTTTCTTTCTTATTTTTCTTCCTATAATTTTATCGGGGTTGGTCTCGCGACTGTGGTTGTTGCTGAGGATTTTATTTATAGCAAGTGCATATGGCATGTGTGTTGCTTGTTGTGTGAGCTACATGTCGAATGTGCACGGCCGGTCCAAGCTTGCACGGCACACCGATTTTGAATTTTAAAGAATATTTTTCTTCTCGGCAGAATCTCTCGAAAGTAAGATTTACAATATTTAATAGTGCAATCTCAGTGATTCATTTGTTGGAATGTTTAAAAGTAGGATTTGAATACAACGTTTGTATATATGTGTTTGTGTTTTGATAGTTATTTACAACTGTTCTTATATAATATTGAAATTTCCTTGAATTGCATTCTCAAATATTTGAAGAGTGAGCTATGATGTGTTGGAAAGTATTTCCATATTTTTGTCTATTCTTTTTTTTTTTTTTTTTTATTATTATTATTATTATTATTATTATTATTATTATTATTATTATTATTATTCTCACGATAGTTTTATGATAGTATTTTTTTGTCATATTATATGCTTACTTCAAGGCAAATAAGAACAGTGACATAGCATGATAGTCACCGCATTGTGCCACAAGAATGAACACATTCAATAATATACAACCATTTAGTTACAAAATCAGCGATTTTAGGAACCAAGCTGACTTCGTATTTCGCCAACGGGACTTTTGCGATTTTAGTACCAACAATTAGGCTGACATTGTATTTTGAGAGGAACATTTGCGACTTTAGGACCAATGATTAAGTCGACATCGTATTTAGCCGAGGAACATTTGCGATGTTAGGACCAACAATTAAGCCGACATTGTATTTCAACGAGGAACATTCGTGATTTTAGGAACAATGAATAAGCAGAAATCGTATTTCACCGAGGAACATTCACGATTTTAGGATCAATGATTAAGCCGACATTGTATTTCGCCGAGGGACAATAGCGATTTTAGGCCCGATAATGATTAAGCCGACATCGTATTTCCCCGTAGGACATTTACGTTTTTCGACACAAAGATCAAGCCGATATCATATTTCACAGCGAGACATGTATGATATTTGAAAAAAAGAATAAGCCGACATTTTATTTCATTGAGGTGAATTTGCGATTTTCGAACTAAAGATTAAGCCAACATCGTATTTCATCAAGGGACATTTTCGATTATCACAGTGGGTATAAAGCCGAGGTATATTTCTGATTAAACCGACATCAGATTTTTGAGGGCCATTTGCATTTTTCAAACCAAAGATCAAGCCGAGATCATATTTCACCTCGTGACATTTACGATATTCGAACCAAAGAATAACCCGACATTTTATTTCAGTGAGGTACATTTGCGATTTTTGAACCAAAGAATAAGCCGACATCATATTTCTCAATGGACATTTCCGAGGGATATTTCTGATTATTACAGTGGGTATAAAGCCAAGGGACATTTCCGTTTAAGCCGACATCAAATTTCCAAGAGACATTTGTGTTTTTCAAACCAAAGATCAAAGCCGATATCTTGTTTCACCGCGAGACATTTACGATATTAGAACAAAAAAAATAAGCAGACATATTATTTCATTAAGGTACATCTGCGATTTTCGAACCAAAGATTAAGCCGACATCGTATTTTATCAAGGGATATTTCCGATTTTCGGACATTTCCGAAGGTCATTTCTGATTATCACAGTGTAGAGCCGAGGAACATTTCTGATTAGCCGAGATCGGATTTCTGAGGGACAATTATGTTTTTCGAACCAAAGATAAAGGCGAGATCCTATTTCACCGTTGGATATTTACGATATTCGTACTAAAGAAAAAGCCGACATTTTATTTCGTTGAGGTATATTTGCGAATTTTGTATCAAAGATTAAGCCGACGTCGTATTTTATCAAAGGACATTTCCGAAGGATATTTTCGATTATCACAGTCGGTATAAAGCTGAGGGACATTTCTGTTTAAGCCGACATCAGATTTTCGAGGGATATTTGCGTTCTTCGAACCAAAGATAAACCAAGATCATATTTCACTGCGGGACATTTAAGATATTCGAACAAAAAAATAAGCCGACATTTTATTTTATTGAGGTACATTTGCGATTTTCGAACCAATGATTTAGCCGACATCGTATTTCATCAAGGGACATTTCCAATTATTAGACCGAGTATATAGCCGAGAGACATTTTCGATTAAGCCGACATCGAATTTCATGGAGGGATCAAATATCACAGTGGGTATAAACTTGATAAGTTTAAAACAATACAAAGGGACAGTGATGAAATAAAAACACTGGTTTCTTCGGAAAAGGGCGTTATCAATCAAATTGCACCCTTATCATCACGCATTAAAGCATGGTGGCAAAATTTAAGAACAAAGAATCCATATCAACCTTGCACACACTAACATCAAGTAAATTTAAGAAATCTCACTTCAAGAAAATTCAAAACTTATCAGAGAAATTCGCCAAGCGCCAACCAAACAGGGTACGTCAATCATAATTGATCGGACTTTATCATGTAAGTCTCTGAAATGAAGTAAATTTGTATACAAATATATATGCAGTAACCGAAGAGAATCAAATGGGCGAAACACGAATAAGGAAACCTTAAATGAAGATCAATAACGCAGTGAGTAACATCATGTAAATTACAAAATGAGTATAATAACAAGAGATTTCAAACATGAATGGTGTAAGCGCTGATCAAGCTAAACATAATTCACAAAAAAACTTTCTCGCATCAGTTTCAAACTTTCTAAATCTCGAACAAATAACACTCGCAAAATTAAGCCGACATCATATTTCATCAAGGGACATAAAGCCGAGGGACATTTCCGATTAAGCCGTCATCGGATTTCCGAGAGACATTTGCGTTTTTCGATACCAAAGATCAAGCCGAGATCATATTTCACCTCGGGACATTTACGACATTCGAACCAAATAATAAGCCGACATTTTATTTTATTGAGACACATTTGTAATTTTTGAACCAAAGATTAAGTCAAGCATTGTATTTCATCAAGGGACATTTTCGATTTTTAGACATTTCCGATTATCACAGTGGGTATAAAGCCGAGGGACATTTCCAACTAAGCCGGCATTAAAAATTTTGAGGGACATTTGCTTATTTCGACCCAAAGATCAAGCCGAGATCAAATTTCACAGCAGGACATATACGATATTCAAACCAACGAATAAGCCGAGATTTTAATTTCATTGAGGTACATTTGCGATAGTCGAACCAAAGATTAAGCCGACATCGTATTTCATCAAGGGACATTTCCGATTATCACAGTGGGTATAAAGCTGATGGACATTTCCAATTGAGCCGGCATTAAATTTTCGAGGGACATTTGCTTATTTCGAACCAAAGAGAGATCAAATTTCACAGCGGGACATTTACGATATTCAAACCAACGAATAAGCCGAGATTTTAATTTCATTGAGGTATATTTGTGATTGTCGAACCAAAGATTAAGCCGACATCGTATTTCATCAAGGGACATTTCCGAGGGACATTTCAGATTCTCACAGTGGGATAAAGCCGAGGGACATTTATATTTTTCGAACCAAAGATTGCGCCGAGATCATATTTCACCATGGGACTTTTACGATATTCTAACCGAAGAATAAGCGGACATTTTTTTTTTTGAGGTAAAACCAAAGATTAAGCAGACATCGTATTTCATCAAGGGACATTTCCGATGATCACAATGGGTATAAAACCGAGGGACACTTCCGATTAAACCGACATTGGATTTCTGAGAGACATCTGCGTTTCTCCAACCGAAGTTCAAGCCGAGATGGTATTTCACCGCGGGACATTTACGATATTCGAACCAAAAAATAAACCGACATTTTATTTCATTGAGGTAAATTTATTATTGTCGAACCGAAGATTAAAAGCCAACATCGTATTTCATAAAGGGACATTTCCGATTATCACAATGGGTATAAAGCCGAGGGACATTGACAATTAAGCCACATCGCATTCCCGAGGGACATTTGCGTTTTTCAAACCAAAGATCAAGCTTCACCGCGGGACTTTTACGATATTCGAACCAAAGAATAAGTCGACATTTTATATCATTAAGGTACATTTGCGATTTTTGAACCAAAGAATAAAACGATGTGTGTCATCAAGGGAAATTTTCGATTATCACAGTGGGTATAAAGGGAAGGGACATTTCCGATTAAGCCGACATCGGATTTTCGAAGAACATTTGTTTCGAACCAAAGATCAAGTTGAGATCATATTCCACCTCGGGACATTTACGATATTCGAGCCAAAGAATAAGCTGACATTAGATTTCATTGAGGTACATTTGCGATTTCGAACCAGATATCAAGCTGACAACGTATATCATCAAGAGACATCTTTGGATATTTCCGAGGGACATTTTCGATTATCACAGTGGGTATAAAGCCGCGGGACATTTCCGATTAAGCCGACATAGGATTTCTGAGGGACATTTGCATTTTTCGAACCAAATATCATGCCGAAATCATTTTTAACCTCGGGACATTTACGATCGAACCAAAGTCGACATTTAATTTCATTGAGGTACATTTTTTTAGTTTTGAACCAAAGATTAAGCCGACATCGTAATTCATCAATGGACATTTCCGATTATGATATTGGGTATATAGCCGAGGGACATTTCCAATTAAGTCGACATCGGAATTCCGAGGGACATTTGGGTTTTTCGAATAAAAGATCAAGCCGAGATCATATTTCACCGCGGGACATTTACGATATTCGAACCAAAGAATAAGCCGACATTTTATTTCATTGAGGTACATTTGCGATTTTCGAACTAAGATTAAGCCGACATCGTATTTCATCAAGGGACATTTCCGATTTTTTGACATTTCCGAGGGACATTTCCGATTAAGCTGACATCGGATTTCATGGAGGGACCAAATATTACAGTGGGTGTAAACTTGAAAAGTTTAAAACAATACAAGAGATTGTGATGAACTAAAAACATTGTGGTTTCTTCGAAAAAAGGATGTTATCAATCAAATTGTACCCTTATCATCATGCATTAAAGCCACTGTCAATGAACTTAGGTGCCAAAATTTAAGAACATAGAGTCCATATCAAACCTTGCACACACTAACATCAAGTAAATTAAGAAATCTCACTTCAAGAAAATTCAAAACTTTGATTCTTATAGAGAAATTCGTCAAGCGACAACCAAATAGGGACCAAGGTACGTCAATCATTATTGATCGGATAAATAATCTTCGTCATGTAAGTCTCTGAAATGAAGTAAATTTGTATACAAATATAGGCAGTAACCGAAAGGCATCAAAGGGGCGAAACACGAATAAGAAAACCCTAAATGGAGATAAATAACAGGACAAAGTAACATCATGTAAATTACAAAACGAGTCTCAAAGAACAAGAGATTTCAAACATGAACGGTGTAAGCACTGATCAAGCTAAACATAATTCTCAAAAAAACTTTCTCGCCTCAGTTTCCAACTTTCTCATACACCGAACAAATAACATTCGCAAAATTAAGCCGACATCGTATTTCATTAAGGGACATTTCCGATTATCACAGTGGTTATATAGCCGAGAGACATTTCCGATTAAGCCGACAGCGGATTTCCGAGGGACATTTGCATTTTTCGAATCAAAGATCAAGCCGAGATCATATTTCACCGCGGGACATTTACGATATTCGTACAAAAAAATAAGCCGACATTTTATTTCATTGAGGTACATTTGTGATTTTTGAACCAAAGATTAAGGCGACATCGTATTTTATCAAGGGGCATTTCCGATTTTTGAACCAAAGATTAAGCCGACATCGTATTTTATCAAGGGGCATTTCCGATTTTTGGACATTTCCGAGGGTCATTTCTGATAGTGTAAAGCCGAGGGACATTTCCGATTGAGCCGACATCGTATTTTATCAAGGGACATTTCCGATTATCACAGTGGCTATAAAGCCGAGGGACATTTCCGATATGCCGACATCGGATTTCTGAGGGACATTTGCATTTGTCAAACCAAAGATCAAGCTTAGATCATATTTCACCGCGGGACATTTACGATATTCGAACCAAAGAATAAGCCGACATTTTATTTCATTGAGGTACATTTGCGATTTTCGAACTAAGATTAAGCCGACATCGTATTTCATCAAGGGACATTTCCGATTTTTTGACATTTCCGAGGGACATTTCCGATTAAGCAGACATCGGATTTTCATGGAGGGACCAAAATCACAGTGGGTATAAACTTGAAAAGTTTAAAACAATACAAGGGACTGTAATGAACTAAAAGCACTGTAGTTTCTACGGAAAATGGTGTTATCAATCAAATTACACCCTTTGTCAATGAACTTGGTGGAAAAATTTAAGAACAAAGACTCCATATCCACCTTGCACACATTAGCATCAATAACATCAAGTAAATTAAGAAATCTAAAATTGCACCCTTTGTCAATGAACTTGGTGGAAAAATTTAAGAACAAAGACTCCATATCCACCTTGCACACATTAACATCAATAACATTAAGTAAATTAAGAAATCTCACTTCAAGGAAATTCAGAACTTTGATTCTTATAGAAAAGTTCGTCAAGCGCCAACCAAAGAGCATCAAACGGGCGAAACACAAATATAGGAAACCCTAAATGGAGATCCATAACAGGACGAGTAACATCATGTAAATTACAACAAGAGATTTCAAACATGGATGGTGTAAGCACTGATCAAGCCAAACTTAGTTCTCAAAAAAAACTTTCTCGCCTCAGTTTCCACTTTTCTCAGTCTCCGAACAAATAAAACTCGCAAAATTGAACAGAAATCAGAGATTTCTTACATGAACGAAGTTGTTTTCGCAGCCAGGCATTTCGGGAGAAGCATCGTCATGGTTGACTGTGTCGCCCGACGAGCCGAGCTCGAGAGAAACCGCCATAGTCAGAAAGAAGTATTTCTCCATCATACGAAGAAGAAGAAGAAGAAGAAGAAGAAGGGGATTCTAGGGTTCCGGAGAAGGCGGCGATGGATAGAGAAATGCGAGAGATCTTCATCTGATCATACTCTCTCTCTCTCTCTCTATTAAATGTTGCAACGGATATATTTTATAGAATTGGAAAGTTCTGATACCTTAATGACTAAGAATAAGAATGATATCTTATTATTATATTTTATTCCTTTTTATTTTCTGGTGGAAATCGACTTTAAATGTGGTTTGAATTTGAGTTGTATTTTGGGCGACGATAACGGATGATTCAATTTTACGAATTTATATATGAATTTTCATATATAAAAATATATGTATTAATTATTTATAGAATCAAAATCGCGTGTATATAATTGTAACAAACATGTCAAATGAGTCACTCACTTTTGTGAAGGCTAATCGTTTTTGGCGTGGGATCAATTGCCTATATAATGTTCACAAACATATTTGCTTTGGAAAAAATTGGTCTTCCAATGTTTATTTATTTATTTATGCAATCAATTATATTCTTTTACGTATGTTGCATATGGACAAACTTTTGAAAAAGTTATCAGGTTTTTATTCTTATTCGCAGTTATCGTTTTAATCTAGAGCAATGAAATATGAAAATAACAGATTTTTAATATAAATGAGACTTTTGGATAGTTTAGTTTTCAGTAAGTCTAGGTTTAAATTCATTTTCGTAAGGGAAAAGTTGCTCAATATGGTTGCATGGAAATAGTAGTGTTATATCTCGTCATGAATGTGTCAGTCCACGCCTTAGCGTGGTTTCAGGTAACATTCTCAAAGATGCTATAAAAGCCGTGCAAAAATAATTGGCAAATCGAAGTCTGTAATGCTCTCGTTCCCTTTCTTCTCTTCTTATACATATTTTATTTCTTCTATTTATTGCACATATATATATATATTTTATAGATATATACGCACCAAATTTTAGCTATACTTCAGAGAATGTAACCGAAGTATTTATAATTTCATTTTTATCTTTAAAATTTCAGAGATTGAATTAAATAAACCTTGCGATTTTGTTATCCTGTGACGGTGTTCATCTTTTGTTCTTGTCTTAAGATTATGACAACTTTAAATACATGGAATCGTATCTTTGAAAATTTTAAATTTGTAAAACGATTGTTAGACTAAGAACATCAGAGATTGTCGAGTGTGGAAGTCACTTAACACATAAAACAATGGAGACTTCTAAACTTAGACATAAATGGTTTTCATTGATCGTGACATAGTAGTTTTTCTTACTTATTTTCCATTATGTTTTTTTTTTCCCTCAAAGTAACCGAGTGTACGTATACAATCATATGGGTTGTGCTTCTTTTGTAAAACAAAGTTAAATAGCTAGAGTGAAATACGTGAAAAAAGAGAGAGAAAGAAACTAACATATTTTTTACTTCTTTTGCATTCTGAAAATCTTATGGGTTTTAATGGTTTTTTTCTTGATGAATCTCACACAACACCCCCCATGTGGTGAATCATTTTCATGCCATCACCATCAACGTTAACATTAAGTAACAGTTTGAACACTTCGTCGTCGAAGTTCGGTGGTCTCAATGCAAATAAACAAGGTGTCGCATGTTTGAAGGGACGACTATTTTGCGTGTGGTAGTATATAAAAAACTTTTACCGACTCATTATTTTGTCTGTTTATAATTTTGTGTCATATTAATTACACGAAGTTATAACTAATAACTCATTAGTGTTTTATTAAAATTAATATATTTTGTATACAATAATAAGTATGGGTTATAATTATTGTTATGGGTGATTTTTCCCTAAATCAATTTTTGCTCAAAAAGGCCTCCCAGAGGCTCATATATATCTCAAAACCGAGAAGCCCAAAAAATGCAGAAATAATTTTTATTATTAAAATAAAGATTTTATTTACATTTGGATTTTATTTACATTTCAAAAAGATTTAATTTCCTAATTTTAAGTCTTGAGTCAAGTTTGATCAATAAACATTTGACAAAAATAGAGAGAAGACAAGTTTATGTTATAGCTTAATCTTTTGAAAATACTGTATATAGAGCTAATATAAGAAAAATCATTTTCTAAACAATAAAATTATTCAATATATCTTATCTATATTTATAAATAATATTTATCGTCACCGCCCATCGCGGTGATGTTCACTAGTTATAGGTAATTCAAAGAAAAATGTAAGAAAAATTGGTTTTTTGAGCGGCAAATAATGTCATTAAGTATATTAAAATTTGCTCGAAACATATATTTTGCATTACACTAAAGTCCAGTTTTATGTTATAATTGAAATTTCGTATTTTTGTAAACATTTTTTACAAAACTTAAAACACCAAAGTTGTAGATATATCTCTTATCTTTCCAACCATAGGCCGTGCATAAAATTTGGACAAAAAATGAGTGAGTTATGCCAAAAATACGAAAACTGTACATATAGAAGAGGAATCACTCGCTGACGGTCAAGTGACGGAAAACACGAAAAAATCTAATGGAATCAAGTTTGGGTACATTAAGTTGTCGAAAATAAACATTGGGTACATAATTCGCAGCCGGTCAAACATTGGGTACATTAACCGCAGTTTACCCAATTATGAAACACTCAAAAAGCTCGGAATAATTAAAAATTAATGCATGTTTTATAATATTGGAGAAAAATGATAAATTTTACGAAAAGTACCTTCAAAATAAGACATGCATTCACGCCTCTGATCCGTCATGAATAATTAGTCCTTTCCGTCTTTTTTATTTAGTTTATGTGCGAGTATAATGCTTTGACATAAAAACCGCAGTCCGCCTTTGAACACAAAACCGCTGCAAACTAAAGTTGAAGGAGCAAAATGCAGCACGTGCCTAACAAAGTCGCGGCGCCAATATTTATCTCTTTAATTATACTATATATTTGTGATATTAAATAATTTTCAAATGAAAAACACCCCATAAATAGCAGTCACATTATATTATACCGTTATACGTATCACAGTACCATATACACATAACACACATGTATCATGCATGCATATTATCCCATCAAAGCTAATTACGACATAACCGATCGGCTCTATATCGCTGAGCACACACTAGTACAAGGACGACCCACAAACCTTATTATATATATATATATATATATATATATCACCCTCGCATATATAGTTATACGACATTGTTAATCAAGTTTAAGTTCGTATGACCTTGCCGTTGTACTTCTTCGCCGCCTCGTAACAGTCGATCACTGAAGAAGAAGAAGATGACGAAGAAGCAAAGTAATTAGCACCACCACCGTACTTCGTCGCTGCACCGTACGGCTTCGGGGCTTCACGACCGTACCCGTGCGGCTTTGCAACTTCACCGCCGTAGGGTTTCACCGCTTCGGGAGTCTGCCGGTACTTCGTCGTACCGTCGGAACCATACCCGCTGTTGTAAGCGTGTTTGTAGGGTTTCACTGCCTCCGGAGCCGCCCCGTACTGGGTCCCGTACTCGTGTGGCTTGGCGCCAGTACTTACTTTCAGGCCGTGGACGAGCTCTTCGATGTTGCTCGTTGGCATTCCGAGTCTCCCCGAGCCATGGCTCGGCGGGGAGCCTGAACGCCGGACAGCGGTACCGTGTCCGTATGCCTTAGGACTCGACACTTCCGACCATGTTGTAGTCGTCTTCGCTGTTGCAACCTTGTTAGGCTTGTAGTAGTACCGGTCGTCGTCTCGCTCTCTGTCGCTGTCGTCGTCGCTGCCGCTGTCGTAGTTGTTGTCTTTCCGGTGATCACGGTAATGAGTACGATCGTCAAATCTTCCGTTGATCTGGCCGTGGCCACGGGGACCGTAGGCTGAACGGGGTGAGTGAATGGCATGGGCGCGACTAGCTTCAATCTGGACTCCGGTGAGGAAATTGTCCACCTCCGGTGGGCAGCGGTTCAGATCGTTATACCTGTTATAGGGTTCAAGAAAGACAAAGAGACTTAAAAGTTAAAACTACTCATCTCATTTTAATTTTTATAGCACAAGTCCTTAATAGTTAATACTTTTATTTTTCATAGTAGCATAATTTTATTTTATTTTACGGTCAAGTTTCGTCTCTCTTCAAAATTTTATTCTTTTTTTCACATTATTTTACAGAATTTTAGATCTTTCATTAAATTTAAAATTTTCAAAAAAAAAAAATAAAAAAAAAATCTTCTCTTTTTTTGTATTGAAGGTTGATGAAATTTTGATTAAAAATAGTAGATATTGAACTTTTGACTTATGACATTTCTAAATTAAAGTTTATCTTTTAGATACAAATTAAAATACTTACATCCGTTGAGTTTGCTTTGTTTACATTTCATACCTTGTCGGACTTGAAAACCCGTGGGGCTTATCGGCATAAGTTCTACTGATTCCGTATGGAGCCGCATACTGCTCGGTCACCTTCCTCATCGGGGGCGGTGATTGCGTGGGTGAGCCGTAACGGTGGAAGTTTGAAGTCGGATGGACAAAGCTCTCCGTTACCTCCGTTTGGATGACGTAGGCCTCGTTGTGGCCGGGGACCGGCCTCTGGCGGCCGTCTCCGCTGTAGACGTTCGTTCGGCAGACCTTATCCCCGCCGTAGCTCCTGCTGTTCAAGGTGTCTTCATCGTCGCCGTGCCCCGAGGAATACTTGCTTCGGTAGGCGTAGAGTTGATCTCCCATAGCCCTAGCTAGCTAGTCTTGAAAATTAGGGTTTGTAGTATTTGTTGTTAATTCGTTGCATGCTTAAGCTTGTGAGCGTTGTGTGCTTATATAGAGATTTCTTTGTGATTGGTTACGTAAGAGAGAGATTGTATAGCTTAAGATTGAGAGGAATCCTATGCCATTCTCACCTCATTATATATATATATATATATATATATATATATATATATATATATAAATATATATATCAATAGGGACGTCCACTATAATAGCTGAATCATATACTTTACAATTGGAAAATTCCATTTAATTATTATTCTCTTATGAAAGTGTGGTAGGATGCTGATCAGATGTTTTGAATATGACCCACAAGGCCACGACTATATACGTATACAGCTACAGCTATACATATAATTTATGTATATGCCCACATTCACATTGAGATTGATTTCAATATATATATATATATATATATTATAAATGTCAGGATAATATATGTATGCGTATGTGTATAATGTATGAAAATTTGTTAGGTTCTGTCTTTTAACATAGTTACAAGAACGTCCATTGACTGAAAGGTCTTGGGTTCAATTTTAATGGATGCAGATTATGTATGTGTGTAATTGGTTAACAGTGCATGCGGCCAATAATGCCAAGTGTTCTAATAACTGATTTTCTGAAGAATCTATATTTATCGCCAATACTATCGAAGTTTTTTTCTATACCAAATTTTGTTTAAGAAATACATTTCATTATATTCTTTCTCGACAACACTCTCTGTGTATTGCCTAATCAACTTTCCCACCCATTCGGCATCTGCGAAGCCTCAAAACTTATCGTGTTCGTGATATTATTGAAGATGTCGATTTTACCTTTAAAACTTAACGGAAACGTAATTTTGTTGTTCACAAAGATGTTTTTAACCACTGCATAAGTTATAAGTTGAGGTGATATTTAGTGTTATATATATCACTTGATTCAAACCCGTTATTTTTAATAACTAATTATATACTATATTGTTATTATATATAAATTGTATCATATTATTAAGACAATGTTGATACTCGGGTGCAGTGAATATTTGAGCTTAATTTTAACTCTCTCTGCCTAAGAGACCTAGGTTCAACTCCCATTAGATTCTTTTATTTATTTATGAAAATTAATTATAAAAAATACTTTAATATCATATTGTACTCTAAAACTTATGGCTTTCAATTCTTTTTGCCCCTCTTGTAAAAATCCTGGCTCCACTCTTATATATATATTAATTATATGGAGGAGGATAAAGATAATTCCGAACCGTTTAGCATAGCAGTCTCACCCTAAACAGATAATTCCGAACCATTTATTTCAAGGTGCTTTTTGATTGAGATTCGAGATATCAATATTCTGGTTGGCTAAATAATTAAACATGCTTCAAGAATCGGGGTCATTATCTTGTTGTCCATCGGTATTTTATTGGCATCGGCATTTACACATGTATGCTTCAAATTGAAGTATATAAAACATACGGAATTTTAAAACATGGAAAATTTGAGTATTAATATCTAAACTGTACATTTATAAACAAAATTCAATAATAATGAAAACACACGAGACCAAATCAATCAAAAATATAAATTATACGATTTTAGGTATTTAATTAAAAGTGAAAGAATATGACCCGCCATTTTAAATAACTTTTATAAGATACTTCTGTAGAATAAATGAAAATAATGATGGAAAAGTAGAAATGCTTTACTTCAATTTGCGCACCAAAAACATGCATATATCCCTACGAGAAATGCGCTTGAGATGTGCATTTCTATCGAGAATCTCATTCCTACCGTTTCTATCAGATCATATATTGATATATATATATATATGGGATAAATATTAGATATATTAGCGGTACAAATATTAAAAGTGTGAAAAACTAACATTAAATATCTTTTTTCTTTTTGTTTTAACCGAATAAAATATTAATATTTTTCTCCTATATTATAGACAAGTACCAAACAACCCGGAAAAATATACATTTCTATAATGTGAGAGAAAAGTATTTGTATTTTGTCCGGCTAAAACAAAGAATAAGTGTTTAACGTTGGTTTTCAAACACTTTTAGAATTTGTGCCCCAAAAAAACTTAATATACATATATATATATATATAATTATTAGGAAATATTACGAAATATCCATTTTGTGTCAAACTTTTTAAAAAACACATCGTCCATTTTGTGTCAAACTTTTAAAAAACACACGATGTGTGTTAAAAACTACCCATAATAGACAGTTTTTAAAAAGGTTTGCAAAAAATAGATATTTCGTTAATGAGAAGTTGACAATAATACCCAGTCTTGCATGGTAGTGCAATTTGATTCTTGGAACTTTAATTTTTGACATCAACGGTTATTTTTATAAAGTAGCAAACTGGTCCGTACGCGTTAAAAATGTCAAATTTTTTACTTCTTTAAAGCTTATGCGCAATATACAATTAATTCACATTTGTATATTTATTTATTTAACTAGAAATGCAACAAGAACAATATCAACAACTCTGAAGGCTGGCATTTGATTGATCAATGATTCAGCAATCCATAAGCATATACAATATGAACATCACAGGGGTTTTATTTATTTATTTATAACTATTTTTGCCATTCGGCTTTTCATGCAAACCCCAAAAAAATGATCGCTACACTAACGACGAACTACGTCCCTTCCTGCCCGGAAGAAACGCGAGTTTCACGGCTCAAACGTAGGAACTTCTTGGGGAAGACCGTACAGGGCCTTGTACACGGCCTTGTACACCGTCCTGTCGACGATACTTCTGTACGGATCTTCTTCCCGCTTCTTCAGCAGATACGCCAGACAGTTTTCGACCTCTGACTTGATCTCCAAGTATAGCTCGTTCGCGTTGTCCCTGTCTTTAAGAATGTCTTCCTTTCCCTTCGTCTCGATCGGCTTCCCGAACAGATAGTAGTATCTGCCGGGAATCTTCGGCAACAATCCCGGAATATAAAGCTGATCACTTGCAACCTCTCCACTGGATTCATTTCTGCAACCAAGGAAAACATTATTGCCTTTTACATGATCTCATTGCATCGTAACGAATTTCATGAAGACGTTTGATCGGAAGACGGATGTTTATTTACCTTACTCTTATTTGGTCACGTGTAGATTCTCTGATGTAGTCGTTTAGGACGGGAATCTTCTGCAAGTCGTTGTAATCGAGAACTAACTGCGAGACCAGACTCGAAAGAATCACCATTTCTATTTTTTCTACAGGAATCGGTAAAAACTTATTCAAAGGCGATTACATTTCATTCAAATTATTCTTCCGATTTCATCTGTTGGAAGCAAGAACCGTCCTACGATTAGTCAAGGGCAAAGGGGCGTGCCTGGGCTGCCCACGCCTATTGCCCACTGAGCCCCAGTTAGCGCGGGCTGCCCACGTCCCTGTGCCCGCCTTCTTTCTAAAATAATTTTAATTTATACACTTTTTTTTTTTGTATAAAAATTAAAAAGGGAGAGCGGATTGCCCACAGCCATGACAAACTCAGGGCACAGCCTGCCCGTGCCGAAGGAAAAAATCAATGCCAAAAAAAAATGAAGGGGAACCGGCATCTTTTACAATACAATTCAAGATTACCTCTAGTAAATCATCTTCTCCAACGGCTCCAAACGGTACGATTGTGGCCCCGAATCGTGCTGCCATTCTTACGAATTCCGGTTGATCGGGCCAAAACAACTTGTACGCTTCGCCCTACCAATTAAAGAACCCACAGATAGCAGTTAGAAAATAGAGAAGCTATATCTGATTTTGTCTGAATTTGTCTTGATTTCTGAGGTTATTTTTGTCCTAAATTTTTGGGAACGTTATTTTTGTCCTAGTATATTTCATGAGTATGCATTAGTCTCGTATAACCGGTTGAGAGAATTTCTAATATTAATGATAATCATAATTAATTACTAGCATTCATCTAAACTAGGGTACCTTGTAATGCAGGGCTTCGCGAGCACCACCAGGGTAAAGTAGGACATGCGATTTAGATTTAAGCAATTTGAACAGATTGCTTGGCGTGACGGGCAAAGCACCAAACACTCTAAACCATTCTGCCATAGAGAATTCCGACGACGAATTCTTCGGATCAACAAACAACTGGGGATGAGCTATACCCCTAACCATTATTTTTTTCTCCCGTAAAAATTCTTCGACGAGCGAATATAGTTCGAATCCCATAATGTTGTGATACCCAACTAATAAAACAGGACCTTCATTTGGAACACCAGCGAGGCCCTTCACTATACTTCCATCGTTTAAAGTAGAGAACATCACGGAACCGGCCGCAAGACGCAATAATCTGCCGTTTGTAAAGTTGATAATCAGTTAAGGTCGAAAAATGGAACTTTTTTTTTTTACTGATTACTTCAATCCCAATTGACTCAAGCAGTGTAGAATACCATCTAATTTTAAAAAAATTACCGCATCATTTCTTCAAATGCATATTCAATTTCCGTCCTACTAGGAGGCAGAAAATCCGAGACAAAATCATGCTTCCTTGAACGACGGTATTTGGAAGTACCTTTTATTACTGTCATCAAATTTATCCCTTCTTCCTGCAACATAGCAGAAGTTAGTAGTATTTAATCCGAAAAACGCCGGAAAGTTTTATGGACGGTTTAATACGTGATTTATCACGGAGTGTCGAATAAATACCAAAATTAATATGTACTGAGTCAACTTGTATTACAAGTATCCCTATTTGCTCAAATAATCTTAAAAACATGAATGTTGATTCTTCGTTAAATTAAATTGTGCTGCAAGCTATCGGAACATGAATCCCAAACCATAAATTTTGCAGCAAAACTTACCAACAAAAGGGTATGACCGTTGTCCTTAAAGATGCGAACCGTGCAATTCTGGAGCGAGTTCTGTAATCTTTGGGCTTCGTCTGTGCTAGGAACCATGTTATCTTTACCACTGAAATGCAAATTTGTATCCGAGTTTCAGTATTTCTAAAGAGAGATATACGACCAATTTCTTCTTTCTTTCTCCAATTTCACTAAAATAAACGAACAATTTCCTCTTTCCGATTTTGTCTCATGTAAAGATCCTGGTTTATTTAGTCACAAACAGCAGTAATTAATTGGTTATTGGCAGCAAATATACGTAAGTCTATCGCAATTGTTGTACTTATACACTCAACTTCATTTAACGGCAAATATATTTAAATTTCAAAATTTGTACCATCCTTTGGAAGCTATACACCTGAAATTTTTTCCGATTTGAAAACAACTTGCAAAGAATGCTACAAAACTTAAGTATATTTTCAGCAAATAACTAAGGTATAATTGCGCCAATATCCCTATTTAATCATTACACTTAGGACCGGGATTTCGTGACCTATTTCAAATAAAGGAAATCCATAAAAACACGGAGAGACAAACCTGGCAAGCACGAGCACTTCGGCTTTAACCGCATTGAGGCGAGAATTCGTATAAGCTGCAGCTGATTTAAGCAGCTTCAGCTTCCACAGAAGAGTTTCTCTTGGTATGATATCAGCCAAATACTGTTGTAAATCAACTAAGTGAATTATTGAATGAAACTATCAATTAAATAATAATAATAGGAATTTTCCACTGATCAACCATGGCATTATTTAGACGTTAAAATACCTTAAATACCCTTAAGTTCTTATTGAAAGAAAATATGAAGGAGTAATAGACTAATAGTCAAATTTATTTTCCATCCAAATCAAGTGAAACTTATTTTCACCTTAAATGATTCTTAAGGTGAAACCGAGTCGGGAACCACTTTATGATCGGACTAACGATATAAACAAACAAAATTTATTTCTAAATGTCGAAGTTACTGCACGAAAACAAGTATGTAATAACGGAGAAAAATATGTGTGTAGCTATTACCGGCAAGCATGGCAGTAATGCATTCAGATTCTGAGTCATTTTCTCGAATCTTTTCCATGGAGGGAGCTTCTTTTCAACATTAAGCATCGCCATCTTTGTTGGCTCGCCTAGAACCAAAAAGTGATGCACAAACTTAGATATATTACATTTTTGCGCTGAAAGAAAGTGTATTTGATAGATCAAAAGAATATAAACTACTCTAAGATTATGACCTCGAGTGAACATAAATAAAAAAATTTGAGTGGGTGGCACTAATGGCCCTCTAAACTTTGTATGTTGATGTAATTTTCCCCCTGAACTTTAGTTTTTGGCAGCAATGCCCCCAAAAACTTTCAAAAAGAAGCAAATTGCACACTAAACGTGAAAAATGACGATTTTTATTTACAATATGTGACTTGTTTGAGGATATTTCATTAATTTTATGGTTTTTTTTTTCCCAATCCAGTGACACTATTATATTAACAGGTTGAGAATAACTAGACTCATTGGTTGCTTTATTATAGCCCCATAGTCTTGTATATTGATCTTATTTGGTAATTGACTGACAAAAATACCTTCGAGTAAGTTATTTGTTCGCCTAAATTGTCATTTTTCTTAATTTTTTAACGTATAAAGGGCAGCATTCTAATTTTTAAAGTACGAACGGCATTGAATGACTGCCACAACGTACAAAGTTATGCGGGCATTACTTTCAATTACTCAAACATGTAGCCAATGACCTCAATCATTATTTGGAGTTCCGATATTGTATAGACTATATATTATATCTTGCATTTACCCATTATATAGCTGAGGAGAAACGGAACCGAGATATGCAGTGCTTCAGGCATAACCTCCAAAGCCGGGAATAAGGGCTGAAGTTGAGACCGGCCAAAGGACGTTGCTGCAACAAAACACGAGAAAATGTCGAAATTCAGACGTTGACCACAGTTCAACCTATAACTATAACACATGGCGATGAGTCGTTGAAACGCAAGAACAAACCCGGGTTCGCTAGTGTAAGCACTAGATCGATGGTAGGATTCCGTGAGGCGATAGCAAGTGCTAAGCATCCTCCAAGGGAATCTCCCACGAGATAGATCGGCTTTCTTGGAGAGGAAGCATGCTCACGCCTGACCGTCTCTTCGACAAATTTCACGAGTTCTTCATAGCGTAAGTACAAATGTCAGACAACTAACAATCACATTGATCAAGCGATCAAACGCGAATTCACTAATTGAGAATTGAAGTATATCTATCTTAAGACTGTGATTTATACGAACCTTCAAAGGGCGTTCGATCGTAGATAGGAATATGCAGGCACCGAACTTCGAAAAACCTGCATTTTGGAAGTGTATGTTAGAGTTCATATTGCAACTATGCATTCACTACGAGAAGAGCGTGAGTCGCAATCATTATAGACCATAAATTTGATCAGAAAACCAGAAATAATTAAGCCGGAAATATTTTCGCATAATCTGATTAAACAAAACCTGACGCAGAGCACTTACTTGCCAAGAGCTTTGTGGTGCACAATGAGGCCCATTCCAGTACCATCCATTCCTGAATATATCAATGCCTAATCAGTAATCAGTAACATAATTGTCCAATTTTTTGTAACTCAAGTTTCAAACTACCTAAGTCAAACACATTCTCTGTTTCATAGTTCATGCATTCTGAACACCAAATTTTGAGCTCAATAGGGTTCGGTATCATCCATGGCGCGGCATATACAATTTTTCCATAAACAAGAACATAACTGTCCAATTACTTGTGACTAAATCTTCAAACTATCCAAAATAAAAAATATTCAAGCCTTTGTTCCACAATAACCCCTCACTTAACTATAACCCTGTAAATATATTTAAATCCGGATTCTGGTACTGATTTTGCAAAATCCAGGTAAATTATGATCCAACGGCGCATATTTACCTGGAATCAGGATCCAATAACTTAGATTTAAGATATGAAAATATGATATACCACTTCTTTTTTCCAATAAATTATGATCCAGGATTTTCGATTCGGATTCCGTACTCCCATATTTACCGGGTTACTTCACCACGATTTAAGGAAAACCGAAACTCCGAATTCATATGCTGTACCATCCATAGTGAGGCATAAAGAATAACATATTTCTCCAATTACTTGACACTCAATCTTCAATCAAACACATTCCATAATTCATACTCAAGCCTATTCTACACAAAAGACCTTAAAGCAGTGTTCGAGTGTCATCCATGGCGAGGCATGGGAGAAGCTTACCAGGCAGGTAGAGAAGCAGCGGAGAGCCCTTCAATGGCCGCCCGCACGAAACCGGGCTGAACCAGCGGGGCGGCCCGCCGTCGGGCTCGATGAGTCCCTTCACCGCATCAAAGTAATCCTTCATCGTCTCACTCCCATACCCGTCCTCCCAATACGCCTCCACCTTCTCCGGCTCGTCGACGACGACGCCCGCAATCTCCTCCGCCACGGCTCTGCTCTTAAGCCTTCCGTTCCCATAATCCGCCATGGCAGAAGCTCCATTGACGAGCTCCAAATCCGAAGACAGCACGGCAGAATCTCCACCATGGACGCTGTGAACTCGCAGGCGACACTGACGCTTGCTCTGCGAGCTTAGCCCGAGAAGGTGTGGCAGTCTGAGACCTGTCAACGAAGCCATGAATCCTTGCACCATAAACCCAGAAGAAGAACACATTGAAATGCTTGATATATATATATATGTATAATATATGTATGTATATGAAGCAAACTGGGGAGACCCAGATAGGAAAAATGATGGGTTAGGCGTAAAACAGCAGTGTCGGAGGAAGCTGACAAATGATTGAAAGAAAAAAAAGGCGAAGAAAAGGAAAACGACAAGGTTCTGTTTACTTTACCGTTTTATCTTTATGCAGATGCAGTGCAGGGACTCTGAGCCAATGTAGCCGAGCTAAGTGACGATGGCTGAGAATATTTCTAAAGGAATATATATCGGATAATTGCGGTAAAAATATTTAAATTTTAATTATGTATATGAAACGGATGTTTATATTTTTTTATCTTTTTTTTGTTAATGAGAAAAGTTTTTTAGTTTAATAAATCAATAGAATCGTACAATTTTGTTAAAAAAAATAGTAATACAATGTGTTATTTTTGTTAAAAAGGTTAATAGAGGAACATGTGTAACTTCTTAATAATTATAATTTAATTGTAATCTTTTTAGAATGTTTATTTTAATTATTTTAGTCCTCTCTTTATCAATATTTTGTAAGAAAAAAAATTGATAAAAAAAATGTTATTTTATTAATTTTAAATATTTTTACGACAAAAATACTATAAATATCGATAACAAGATTATAATTTGAATATTTTGTCCATATGTGCAGGGAATATCAATAAAAAAATTAAATATATATAAACAATTTATGCATCTCGTCAAAACTTCTCGAAGTGTTTTATAATAAATTTACGGGTTTTTTTTAAATAAAAATAAATTTACGGTTAAAACAAGCAATCTTGGTTTATTTTTGTCCTTATTATCTTTGTGTGTGAATATATATACCCAAAAGAAAAGAGTTACCTGAAATGAGAGTTAATTTAATTGGCGATGAATTTATATAATTTGGTGGTTGTGAAAAGGCCACATCCGAGGAAGGAAGGAGAGTCCACAAGTGCGGGACTCTGAGATTGTCTAGCGTCATTGCAAACTTGGCAGCCTTCTAGAAAGCCTAAGGGCCCGTTTGTTTACATTAAGATTAAGACGTCTGAATCTGAATGCACATCTGAATAATAAGATGTGACATCTGAATCTGAATGCTTAAAAAATGAGTCTGTTTGTTTTTTAAGATCTGATTGGACTTCATAATAAACAAGTTGTTCTAAAAGACTATTAGTGAGTTCTTAATGTAAGACAAAATCTTAAGAAGTTGATTGGGTAAATGTATAAGCTTTTAAACTTTTTTTTTTTTAGTAATCTCCTCACCCTCTATACAGAGAGAACATTTTAAAAAAATTATTAGGAGAAAGTGGACGTCGTTATTGCAACTTAAAGACCGGGGAATTTGGTCAAGATATTCTTGCAAGAGGAAAGAAGAGTTGTGTCGTTCAACACGTTACAATATCAATGGATAACTTTTTTATATTTATTTAATATTAAATATTCATATTGTAACAATATACTATAGCATTTAAGTTGATTAATTTGAGTGAGTGATTCCCGGATTATATTATCTATCTAAGATTGATTGGATTTTGCGATCTATGTTACTAAAAAATGTTGTAACTATTTTAGGCTTAATTTTATATTCTGACATTACATATATCATAATTGTGTAAGAATCTGACTTAAGTAAGTTAAATTGAAGAAAAAAAAAATTAAGTGACACATGGCAATTTAATGGACAGTCACGTGTTCAACTCTACTGGTGTAAATAAATAATTTTTTTAACAATTTTATTTTGAAAACGTAGCTAAAAAAAAACTACAATGGGGAATTATAGCTTGTTGATAAAATGAAAATTTAAAATAAAAAGGCATAAAAATATTTTAAAGAATTTTTTTTTAGAAAACTTAGTTAAAATATAAAGGGATTCTAAAACTTTTTTTTTTTTGAACGAAGGGATTCTAAAACTTAGTACACAAACTCAATTCAATTCCTAAGAAACTACAATATATGAATTTAAAAAATAGATCAATTGTTTTGAAATTGAGTTTATAATTGGGAATTGAATATTAAAGGGATAATAACGGCAAAAGTAACTAAAGTTGGGCCAAGTGTGCAAATAACTAGCCAAAGTAATTTTATATCGGCATAAGTATCCAAAGTTTTCTAAACCATGGCGTGTACAAATTTCATCCACTCCAACCCAACGCCCGTTAATGTATTTTGTGCTAATATATTATGCAAGCAGTGTTAATGTATTTGATAATGCACTTTGTAATGCATCATGTGTTAAATCGCTCAACGGGCGTTGGGTTGGAGTGGATGAAATTTGTACATGCCACGATTTGACAAACTTTGGATATTTATGCCGATATTAAATTGCTTTGACCACTCATTTGCACACTTTGCCCAGTTTTGGCCACTTTTGCCGCTATTATCCTTTTTTTCTTTTGTTGCTTAAATATGGTCCTTAGTACCCAGTTGTTGTAAAAAAAAATTAAAAAAAAATCGAGCCGGGACGCAACCAATTTCAGTCCTAAATTTCTTAGATCGAGAGAATTAGTTTTAATTTCTCGAAGTGTGTATTAAGTGATGGTGAAAGTTAGGTTTACAAAGCAACACATATAACTAACTAATTGACTCGTGTTCTTTGTGTATTAGATTAATTTTCAAAATGACAAGATTAATTCTTAATTGCACGTGGATCCCACAAGATATAGGATAGTGAGAGTTGGTTCTAAAGCAATGACATTTTTTAATAATTGTTTGAAAATAAGCGATATTGTGATTATTTAAGCAATTTATTTGCCATCAAGAATCTATCACTTGCACTTGAGATATAAATATCTAAAAGAGTGATTGATTGAAGTGTTAAGGACACCTGTAATCCGGATCTCTATCTATCTAATCCTTGAATTATCAAATTTAAAATTAAAAGTTAAAACCACCTCAATTCAATTTGCCTTTATAATTAAAAAATATAATATTAACAAATGTGTGTGCACATGAAGCTTTTTACAAGTAACCTTAAACTATGTAAGCCATTGCCCAATTTTATTTTATTTTTTATTTTACGAAGTTGTACTATTTATCAATATTACATGTACACGAATTACAAGATATAATTTCACGGTAAAAACAACTAATACTATTAGCCGTAAACACTATCAGTCAAAATTACATATACACAATTTGAGATTAAACACGGGATGTCAGGATCTCTCAAAGAGTCTTGTAGTGGATTTACCATTAGGCGTAGCAAACTTGATCGCCCGAATTGCTTTCTAAAGAGTGGAGTGTTTATATATTTTTGCTGGGTGAGTGGAATGTTTATATGGTAAATGGAAAAGTGTATTTAAATTTTAGGTTGAAAATAACAAACTTTAAACTATATCGTGGAACTCGTTTAATGATACATTAATCAATTTAATTGCTTTTTCTAATAACTTCACAATCACATAATTTTTTTAGAGAAATAATCTCATAATCTTATTGATCTTGTTCAGTAATTAATTAAATACATATATATATATATATATTTAAATTATATTGCGTGTAAATTAAATTCGTCATTTTAAACATGTTGCACTTTTTTTATATATAAAACTATAAGCATTGGGGCAAAATTAAAGTCCAGGGCAAAATCCCGTGATTATAGCGACATGCAAAATAAGGAATTAATCAAAAGATGAGTCTTTGAAAGAAAAAAAGACAATAGACAATTGTTCTTGTTGGCTCCAAAAATTACCACAATGCTAGTAAAAATGGGATACATTTATTATATATATATATAACACTAATTCTGAATTCTGATAATAAAGAAAGGGACTGTATTATTTTAGGTAACAAATTAAAAGGAAACAATCACCTATTAATAATAATAAAAGTAGTAGTTCCCTTCCCTATAGCTATGTATTGCAAACCCACAATACAAACCTAGAACGCTTTCATCATCATATTTCTTGAAAATTTTCAGTACTTTTTTTTTGGTCAATTTTGCCCAGTCAAAAACCCTTCTGTACTTTTCCTGGCCAGCAAATGCTCTTACCACAAATTATCAAAATTTATATTCTAAAATCCGTGAACGTAGCAAAATTATAAATAACAAGCTTCTCCGCAGACGTTGAAAGGAGGCACTATACCGATTTACAAGAACCCGAAACGCATTTCTGGCACCAGAAACGTCGTCGGAAGAATCCATGGTTCCCTGAACTTTACAATGCACAATTTCACCTACAAATAGTAACTAAAAGAACTGAGTGAAATGGGTTCTCTCTCAATTGATCTTCCGGTTCGTTTCTCGTGTCAGGTGTTTTAACTAATTTACATCTAGCCATACACAACCCGTTTATTAATCATTTTAAATGTGTTGCTTATGTATTAATCCGCCAAACCTGCCCAATTAACTCATTTAATTGCATTAAAATGAATATTTTATTCCTGAAGCATATGCAATTGAGACCGATCTTGTTCTTGTGTTTGTGTTTGTGTTGTGTTCATCCATTATTAATCGTTTATTCGCATAAACCGTGTAAAATAAAAAAACCCAAATTCATTTATGGTTGACCCAGACCAAAATGCATCTATATAGTAACCTTATCGTTTCTCGTGTCTGGCCCCAAATTGCCAGCCTAATTTAATTGCAATAAGTTTTGACAGTTTCAATTCAGTGAACAGAAAAGCAGTTTTAGTACCTCTTCAGGAGTCACCTTCCTTGTATCAATCTGTAGTTTAGAACCAGATCCTCGGGTTTCTTCCATATGTAAGCACGCACTGTCGCTAAACTCATGTCCGGAGCCAAGAGCTGGAAAACGAAACATATAACCGGTAACGTAAGAAATTACAAGTTGCCTGCGGTGAAAATACTCGGAAAAATGACTCTGAAAGAAATTCATAGGTCTTGCCTGATTGTTACAGAGTATCTCTATGGAAGGCTTAAGCTTTGGCCAGGGTCGGTTGTGTCCACGTGAAGACAACTCACCGACCAATGTCGTTTGTGAGTGCCCTCCACCGAGACTCGAAAATACTCCATCGGGATTCAACGGATCCAACGGCTTGTCCAGCACCATCTTTTCAATCACATAATTTATCACCTACATAATCAAAATATTAATCTCGCGCAACATATAATGAAACTATGCGCCTGTCATTTAATAATATTATTCTATTTATTACAAAACCCTATGCCCTATTTATTACAAACTACTGAAAATGTCCTTAACAATCTAAATAAATAAATAAAGTAATAATTAGGTTTAAATTTATGATAAAATTAAACCTAACACAATCGCAGGCATATACAGCAGCCGAATATTGTTGAAAGTTGAAACTAAGGTAATTTTAAATAAAAAAATCGACCAATAAATTCAATCTTCATTACAAACGAACTTGTTAGTTATAGCCACCAAAGACGGATGAATTCACTGTGAAGTGCATGAAAATTAATAGCTTACTTTATGAATTCTCAAAATTCGAGGTGCACTTAATTTCCCTTGTGTGAGGATCTGAACAGTTGAGCCTTCACATGGCTGAAGATAAAAACTGCACCTGTCAAATATAAAATAATTTTTTTAAAAAAATCGTTAAAGCATTTGTTACACAAATCTCGGTAAATAAATCACAAAGAACACGAACATAAACCGTGGCTAGGATAAAATCTCTCAAGTAGAAAACCAAATTATAGTGCCTTCAAAGAGAAAGCAATTACTTGGTGTTTTCTCTTGGAGGTAAGCGATTGTTCAACACACAGTCCAAACACCACCAAGGCAGTTCCTTGTCGTCTTCAGTTCCATCTAAATCGGTGATCTTTTTTCTCCACGGACCTCCTTGAGATCCCTCCGTGATGATAGAAGGTGGAGATGACGTTGAAAATTCAAAGGGAGGATATACTATTGAATCGTTTTCGGGACTACTATCTGCCTCAGCTTTTGAATGGGTGTGCCCTCTTGTCGGAAGATCCTTCCCTGATAGCTCGCCATTGGCTGAAGCTTGGGACCCAACTTTCGGCTTCTTTTTCTCTAACCAATGAGCTAAGAGCCCTTTAAGAGTCTCTCGGGACAGGTTAACCTGAAAAGAAAAAAAGAAAAAACACTTGAGTCGAAAGAATTTGGAGGACCAGAGAATTAATTCCTATTTAGATTTTATTTCTGATAGAACCTGACAAGACACCAACGGGAATTCATCACATGATGTCATGATAGGGAACTCTTAACTGAACAAAACATGAAGAAAAAAAAAAGAAAAAAAAAACAACAACAACAACAACTAATTGATTTTGCCTTATCGTATTATAAGTGTGGACACCCAAAATACCCTTAGCAAAGCATAAAGACAATAATAAGGACAGATGTGACTAAGCTAAATTACAATTTTGCTTTCTTTCTCCTATTGGTAATAATGGGTCTAACTGATTCCTTTCTTCTATATGATAGAAAATCTCACTATTAATGTAGAATAAAGTTAAACAGACTCTAAATATATATTTTTTTTAAAAATAAAAAAATCTCTGCTCTCAAAATATTAAAAAAGCGTATACCTTATCATCTTCAGGCTTCCCGGCGATGCTAAGATCTGCAGAATACATCTCAGCAGAGAAGCATTGTGGAGTATCCAAGTGAACGGCCAAACTTCCAAGTTTGGTGTCAACAGAAAACCATGCGGGAATGCTTACCTGAAAAATATTACAATAATGTTACATATACTGAAATTGTGAACTGGAACATTGGATAGAGATAGGAATTTCACCATCTCAAACAGCTCTTCTTTCTTTTTGTCAAATGGAACCTGAAACATGACATAAAATATGAGTGCAATGCAAAAACAAAGACACAAAAATTTGCAAGCAAAGCGAAATTATAATCTATCAATTTTACTGAAATTTAAAGACAAGTCATAATACCAATACGTAACACATTATAAAAAAAAAGGAAAAGTTTCAACCTTTCCGTAGTCTTCAACTACGATTCCCTTAGTGATTTCCCAGAGTTTAACTGATCCCGCAGTATCCTACCGGAAAAGAAAAAAAAAAGTTTATGATACCATGGTACAGATAGAATTAGAGAATAGATTTATCAACAACTTCAATATGACAGCGTAAATACCTTTGTCAAAACATGTCTTCTATTATTCAATATTTCATGTTGCACTATTGCAGGCGTTCCGGGAATTGTAAGAGTAGGTTCTTTATAGGTAGGAATCTGCATACATTGATAAAGAACATTTGATACAAGAACAGGAAATGCAGAGAGTGAGATCCATATATTCATGAAAAAGAAGAATAGACATACAGGATTAGATCCTTCTAAGGATCTTGCCCGAGAAAACGACAAGTTTCCAGCCAAGAACGTAGCACCTCTCTGAAAGTTCTTCTGAGGATTATGCCCTTCGGCCGGCCATTTACTAACAGATGAATCTGCAGTAGCAACCCATATGCTATCATCATGCAATGCCAGTTTCTGAATAGGGTGTTCCCCTGTGCAAAGCAAGAGACTGTCTCTTGTTGCCAAGTCTGTCAAGTACATCTGAGAAAATAAACCATAAGTTATAAGAGACAGAGATTAGTTCAAGTCTTATTAAAGGTTTATTAGATAAAATATGTATTGCATACTTTAGACATCCTTAGATTTGTCTATTTGGTTCTAGTACATATTCAATTTACTTGTTAGTATTTGTCATCCAATATTTTATGTTCTGCTATTTGAAATCCCAATTGTCATTTTATTGGCTAATCTGCGAGCGACTAAGCTAATCTGTAAATGATTGTTGGCTAGCTTCCTCATTAGCAAAAGTCTCTTACATAGACAAAAGCTTATAATCTAATGGGTAGGACCCCAAACTCTAAACATTACGAACCAAATCCTAAGCATGATAAAATAACATAAAAAAACAACAAGACATAATTAAACAACCTACATAAAATAATTAATAACCCTAATTGTTTATAATTGTATGCATGTAACAAGAATGTTAGAAAATAAAACAAGATTCTATCAGCAAGGTCTGTTACAAGAAGTATACTCACCGAAAGGTCCCTCCCACCACTATATACATGACTAAATGTTGGAGTGCTGGCTAGAGCCCAAACAGAATCTGTGTGCACACCATAGGAATGAACACATCGCTGCTGACCGAGATCCCATAGTCTTGCGGAATAAAGAATATATTTTGCTGATGAGCTCAAGTACGTTACAAGCTTCAAATGCTTCTTAAATCAACACAAACGGAGACCATTAAAAAAATAGGAGTTATAATAAACATACCTAATCATTGAATCAGAGGATCCTGATAAGCAAAGTCTGAAACAGAAAAAAGACAGACTTATTGAGCCAGAGGATCCTGATAAGCAAAGTCTGATAAAAATTTATCTATATATGTACATGGATTATCAAGTGTTATGCATTATGTTCTATATCTATTAGGATAAGAAAGCTGTATTTGAAACACATCAACTTAAATTTAACCCTTAAATTTATGAGCTATTTATAATAATTTCCACAACGAAAAAAAAAAAAAAAAAAAAACCTTATACAGGCAAGAAGCATCTTACAGTAGTTTAACGTTAAAAACCCCAAAAATGCAACGAACCTGCCAGTAGAATCTAGAAGCAAAACCCTGATGTTATCTGAATGCCCTCTAAGTTTCATCGTCTTTGAACCACTTCTCGGATCCCAAACTCTGACAACCTAGACCAAATAGCAGCAATTAAAACAAGTTAATTGCATTTTGGTAATCTTCGACTGGATGAGAAAAACTCACTCTAGGAAACTGATTGAACCCAAATTGATGATCTCAAAAAACATTGAGCTTGATTGATATTAAGAAAAAGAGCTCCAAGAACTACTCTAAGTTAGCTAATATAAATCTAACAGAGAATACCTTAACAATGAGTCATTCATCTAGCTTCAATAGACTAAACCGATCAAAAGACTAAACAACCCCTAACTAAGACTAAATCACGAATCTAAGCTCGCATTTCCCTTCTTGAAAATAATCAAATAAAAGCTCAGACAAACAACAAGGATTAATTCCAGAAGTACCTTCTCCGTCCCGCCAGACACGAGAATCGTTCCACTATCATTCATCGCCAAGGCATAAACCGACTCCTTGTGACCTTTGGCAGATAATGGAACATAACCGTGTGTTTGGGTGGTTTGGACAGAAATATTGTTGCTTGAGTTGATGCTTCGTAAACTGGTCATAGGAAGCGGATGCCCTGATCCATTTATACCATTTGAACAATCTTCTTCCATTGCATCGCCTTGCTTTGAAGTTGGAGATAGTGAGGCTTCAAGATCCCATATGAACACTTCCCCTCCCAATCCACCGGAGGCAACAACATTGCTCTAAAATGCACGACACTATGAAAGCATCAAATCTATAACTTATACAATTTATACCTAGAAAACCAACAAGTTATACTATAGAGTAATTGCCAGTAAACCCCTTTAATTTTTATTCATTGGTGCAGTTTGCCTCTCAAATTTGATTTCGATGTTCCCTCTGAAATTTAATTTCAATGCTCCTGTCACCTGAATTTTCACCTTGGTGAACTCAACCCCTGAACTATCATTTTATTCTATTCTGCATTAAAATGAAAGTTCGTAGGGGAAAATAGTACTAAAATGAAAATTAAAGGGCAATATGCACCAAACTGAAATTTCTGAAAGAAAGTTCACGAATGAAATTTCAAAAGGGAAAGATGCATCAAACAAAACTTGGGGCAGAAATTGCACAATTGAGTAAACTTGGGCTAAATATAGGAAATATATGATATGGTAATAGCTAACAGGGATCTGTCATCCAAGCAAAATGATCCCAAAATAAAGGTTGACGATTGAATTACATTTTTCCCCGCAGTGGCGAGACATATAACATAGTCAGAGTGCTGGCGAAGAGTCCTCGTACAAGCTCCATCAGACAAGCAGTTCCATGTCTGTAACACAACAATTATTGCATAAATTACATACAGGAAACCAAATTTAAATTAGGTATAATCTAATATAAACCTCTAAACAGTAATCAATAATCAACCTTGAGGGTGGTATCAGAAGAACAGGAAACAAGAGTGTTATCACCTGCGAGGACAGCATCGTTTACCTGCAATTAAATCCCTTTTTCTGAGTTATGGGGGTTTAATTGGACAATAAGCACGCAAGGTAAATACTAAAAAGATTTCTATTTAATCATTCTTTTATTAGTGTTATAAACAAATGATTCCTATACCCAATCCACATGGGACTCGAATGTAGAAGAGCAGGTGGCATCATCTTCACTCAATGCCCATCTTTTCAACGTGCCATCACGGCTTCCAGTGAAAAGATAATCACACTCGTCGGAAACTACTGACTTTCGTAAAGCCAAACAGTTTATGCCTGCATAGTGCTGAAAATAGGGAAACATGAAATAAGCAAATATGACATCATTTTAGAACAGACCCCTTATCAAAATTGATAATCAACAGCAAATGGCAGTTAAGCATACTAGCATAGGAACAGGCAATTATATACGAAAGCGCGACAAAAAATAGTATAATCCAATGTATCCGATGCTCAGCTAGTGCATTCGTGTGATACTGATCTTCCCCAATTCGCATTGTACTAATTACTGGCAATTCATGGGAACTAAGGTTGATTAATGAATCTTCTAAGTATAGACACTCAATTACAGATACACTAACAATGAAATCTCCGAGCAACAACCACGACAACAACCGAGAAGACGAAAACCAGACACGACCCAGCAGGAAATGAATAACTCACCTTTGTATCGTTAGAATCACTCAAAACATATGTCAATCTTTTCTCCTTCCGAGGGCGGGTTGAGGAGGATGTGTTCCCTGCGCTACCCACACGGTGCATCGCAGAAGCCACTGTAAACAGAAACACATAATTCCAGATATTAAACAACCAATCGGACCAATTCAAGGTCAAAGAAGCTAAAATCTGCAAAAATCACAGCGCCAAACATTGAAAATAAGCCCGTAAAGAGGTCTAGAAAATTGACAGCTTCGAGCCTCCTCAAAACCCGGTCAAAATCAAACTGGATTACGAAAAACCACTGATCTTCGAGCAATTCGGCAATCGGATCATCCAAAAAAACGAAAAACGCACATTCACCAAACCCTAACTCCGAGTCGAAACCTCAAACGAACGCGCGAGATTGCCAACCGATAGGGACTCAAATAAAAGCCCGACTTGGAACCAAACGAAGCGAAAGCCGCGAGCGGCTAAGGAAGGAAGGCGAAAACGAAACCCTAACCTCGTCGATCAGAGATTGCCGATTTCCTCCTTCGTCTTCGATGGTTTGGGTTCTCTGCACTGACGAAGCTGCTTCTAGAGAGAGAAAGTCTTGTAGAGAGAGAAAGCACGAGAGTGAAAAAAACTGATGTGTGGATTTCGACTTTTTTTTTTTTGTGGGTATCAAGGCTTTGACTCCGATTTCTTCGCTCTCGTCCGGGGCAAAACCGTCTTTGCGCGCAGCAGATAAACTCAGGGGCCGAGACTCTGCCGAGTCACGCGCCCCGAGCGGCGCGTGGACGTGCGAGCATTGGTCGTTTGCGTTAGTAGGCGCGAGGCCAAGGGGCTCGGGAGTGGGCGAGGATGATTACGGAATTGCCCTCGGCGCGTGGCTCACGAGCGAGGATGTGCGTGGAGTTGGAAAAACTTTGTTTTAAATGGTCGTTGATTCTCCAATTGTTTACCCAAATGTTTTTCCATATTCTATTTTAATAATTTAATCCCATGCTTTGAAATTTAATTGTGCAAAGTTTTTTCCCGTTTTCATACTATTTAATTATTATATTTGGACTAATATTAAACTTTCATGGACCATTTAATGTATTTTTTCACATATTACTTTCACTTACAAATACTATATTCGTATATTTTGTCTAAACTGAATTAATTTTTTATTTATTTCTAACTTATTATTTATTACATATGAAAGACCAGATAGAAATTGTTGATGCCGAAAATTAGCTCAACACTGTTGCAGCTCACTTGTGCGGATTGGGTCGGGTCCCTCGTCGTTTGTTGACTTTCTTTTGGACTTGGGCTTGGACACTGGAGGTGATGGTGATGTGATGTCACGCCTCGTCGAGTGTAGTGAGGCTGCCAGGGCCGGCCCTGAGTTTGTCGGGGCCCTACGCAAAGACCGATTTTGGGGGCCCTATCGTAATTGTAAAAAAAATGCAAAAAGTATAAATTTTTTTTTGGTAATTGTGGGCCCCCGCGTTGCTACGAATTGAAAATCTATTATAAGCCCAGGAGTACTATGACTCCCTCCAGAGCCAGTACTAGAGGCTGCCTACGTACCCACTTGCAGCCAAGTGAGATCAGGTCATCTCGAAGTTCAAAGCAGGCGTTGATAGAGCCGTTCCCGAGCTGGCCTGGACGAGCCGGGAGGCGATGGCCGAGACTGAAGTTGGACGGCGTTCATACCTTCCTTTAGTGAATCAGCTGTTTCTCTAGTGAGTCGGGCGGCCTATGGCGGAGGCGTAAGTAGGACGGCGTTCGGATTTTTCCTCTGGGGAGTCGGCGATTCCTCTGGCGCCTTCTATTTAGCTAGCTCTTCCGCCTCTATTTTTGGGCTTGGGGCTGAAGTCCGGTAGATCGAGCCCTCCGCTTCCCGTCGGACCGGAGCCGGGTCCTCCGACCTGTTACCGCAAAGTCCTAGGACTCGGGATATAGGTCAGCGACCGCTGAGAACCGGAACCTCTGTAGGGCAGGTCGACGATCAGATCGTTTCCGCTCTAGCTACCTCTTCCGTTCCGACCTTAGTCGGATATTTATACCAGAATATATACATAGAAGAGAGAAAATGGTTTTATCGCTATATAGAGCGTTTCAATCGGAGTTATCGTTTGTTCAAAATGAGCTTCTATTTATAGAAGAATTCAGGGACCTCTAATTAATTAATAATTACTTGCTAGAGGCCTTAAAGTAATTAAATATTACTTTGTGTGGCCTAGCGTGGCCTAACTCGCGTTTGGCCACATTGGTTAATCCATGTTGGGTCATGCTAGGCCACTTATTCTGGTATTTATAATAAATAATTGTTTTTTTTTTTGGGTCTCTCGTTTTTTATATACGGGCCTCCGGGAGACTTTTTGGGCCATCATTACTTTTTATTAATTCTGAAAAACACCCATAACAAAAATAATATAATTTCCTCATATTTATGGATATCTCTTATTTTATTCTTTTGTTATATATTATTTTATTTTGCAAAAATATTATATTTTGGTTTTTCTCTTTCGTAGTTTTTCAACTTTTTCTTTCTTCTTATTTTATACTTTTGTATTTTATCCCTTTTAACTTATAAATTTGGATTTGTATTTATATTTATATTTTGCCCTTATCAAGTCAATAACACGCAATATATATGAATAAATAAATAAAAAAAGAAACAGAAATTTTATAGAAACAAAATAATATAGAAAATTAAGTGTGATATATTTCACAACGGACAAAATTACAAACTTAGTGTGTGTCCATAAATACTTGTCATTTTCATGCTTATCCATTATTTGTTTATTTATTGTGTTTCGTCAAATTCATTTGTTTAAATATTCTAGAGCAATTAAAAAAAATCCTTCCCCAGCACAAATACATAAAATTAACTCAATATTATATTTAAAACGTATCAATACAACTTATAAAAAGTCTTAGGACACGTATTTGCAAAGAGAAAAACATGTTTGGCATACTTTTTTTTAATAACATGTTTAGCATACTTAATTATGATAATTATAACAATGTTCAGGCAATATATTTTGTAATTCTAAGGATGTATTCAGGCAATATATTTTGTAATTCTAAGGATGTATGACATTAAAACTCAGGGTTTTAAAATATTTATATTATTATAATAAAACTATTTAAAAGTCTTAGGTGCCATTTGTTTTTCTTTTAATCATTTTCTCTAATTCTATTTTTGAATTCTAAGAAACGGATTTATAATTATATTATATAATATTTTTAAAAATTGTTTGGTTGTGTTTTCTATTTTATTGTTTTGGCAAATTTTTTTATTCATATATAACTTTTAAAAAAATACATATATAACAATTAAAAAAATACGTCAAAACTATTGTTTCTCGTCTATCATTGGACTCTTCTCGTCGTAAGTTTTCCAGTAGTATATAGTATGAATTTATCTGAGTTTCGTAAAAAAACTTATAGAGTTTCAAAATTTCGTATAAAAATAAATACAATATAATATATATATATTCAAATAAATAAGTTGGACTAAATAGAAAACACATTTTATTTGTATTATGTTTTTTATATAAATTTCAAAGCCCGAAACACGTGATTATAAATATGTTTTCTAAGTACCATGGGCCCGTTTGGCACAACTTAATTTTAAAAAAATTATTTTTAAATTCAATTTAAAGAAAAAAAATTGTCTTTTAATAAAACTGACTGGTGTTTGGTAAATTATTTATAAAACAGTTGTTGTTGGTGACAAAAACTGATTTAGAGTTTGGTGAAATTTTATATTTAGGCTAAAAAGACTAAAATAGATTAAAACCGTATTTTTGTTTTTAGAAAAAATCAAAAGGATCCTAGCTTTTACGACTCATGTACAAAAATCTAAAATCACTTTTATGTTTTTTGTAAAAATAATTTTACCAAACACTTGAAAATCAATTTAGTTAATATTTTAAAAACAAAAACAGGACACTTTAAGCCGAACCAAACGCACCCAACCAAACATGTATTTTTTACAACGTTTTTTTAGAATTTAGAATTATAATACAATAAATAAATATTTAAAAGAAAATCAAACGGCTCCTTAGAGTTTTTACCATTTATGACATAACAAAACTTGTTACTAATGTGACCAATTTTTAAGAATAACCACACAATGAGTAGTTTTTAAAAAGTTCTATAATTAAATGAGTATTTCATACAATTTTCTTAACTAATTGTTTGCACTAGTGTAATCATTAACCTGAAAATGACAATGTATAATCCTTTATTTTCAATTACGTGTGTAATTTTTAATTTTATTTTCTACATTTCATATAGATTTTTTGTACGAAAACAAAATATATAATCAAAATACTTGAAAGTAAATGTAGGGATTGATAGAACCTTTGCAGTATAAGTACCTAAAGATTGGAATTGGACCCTTTGCGGGCCCACGTGAGTTAATACGATTGATTCACGGTATCGATTATAGAATCATATGTAATTAATATAGTTGACTAATCAATATATTAATTACATGTATCATTTTCCTTAATAAGATGAGATCTTCATAATAAGGAAACTTACTAATTACATGAGATACACATAAAATAGAGATCATTATCCTTAACGGTGATTATTCTCATTAATAGAGATGATTCTCCCCTCCTTATAAATAGAAAATTCGACCACCTCATTACACACACCATAGAGAGAGTTCGAATTCTACTATTCCCGATAGATTCTTTGTCCGTTTTCAATCGCCGATTAGGAACTAGTATTCCGATCCGGCGATTTCCGTTCTCCTAGAGAAGCTCCGTTAGCGACGTGGTGGACTACGTAGAGGCCGAACACTTGAGCGGCTTGTGATCTCCTCGTTGGCGTGGCGGTGAAGGCGACGGCGTGAAAGCATCCTCCGACGAACACTTGGAGATACGGTTCTTGAAGAATTAAAGTAAACGCTAGAGAAATCTTTCTCTCACTAAGTAAGTCTAATTTATCTATTTATCTAGATCCGTATTTTATAGGATTCTCCGGAATTTCCGATTCTGGATATAAGAAATCTTATAAAAACCCAACAGAGATTTCAATTTATATTTTTATAAACAAGATCAAGGATGGTTTCTGCCAATTATTTTGTAAAACATAATAATTGGTTTCTGCCAATTATTACCAATTTATTTTTGGTAATATCAGCTAAAATAAATTAAGCATGGTGGCTTGTAGGCCATACCAACGTATGTTTTAAATATTATCTCCTTGCTCATTTAATTTCGGGTTTTATTTGGGGCAAGATGATAAAGTTTGCACGTGGATGTGAGTTGTTTGTACAAAAAACAGTTGGTTGGGGTCAAAAGGGTGCTAAAACGAAAAGGCCAGGCTAGTCGTGACCTTATTGTCCCTCCAATAGTTAACCAACCTTTTAATACGTAAGTGTATTTTCACAAATAAATCATTATTTTATTCATTTTGGTCCTCCAAATTAACTATACATGAATTGTACCCCTTATATTTTAAGAAAAATCCATGAAATGCCCAAAAATCACTTAAGGTTTAAGGGAATTGCCTATACTTTCAAACAATTCATTTATACCTATTTTAAAAATATTTTGGACCATATTAACCCTGATTTTAATTATATTTTTTTATTTTTGTATTTATTATTTATTATATATTTTAATTTTCGAAATTAAATTAATTATCCTAAACTTTTGGTTGAAAATTTCCCTTATTAATTAGGTTATCATTTAATTTTGTTATTTTGACCCAAAAATTAAAAGATCTCTCTCTCCTTCTCACGTTCGTGCCTCTCTCTCTCCTTCTACGTCGGATTGACCATCATCGCCGGATTCGGGCAGAGAGCGCGGCGACTTCGGGCGTGGCTTCGGCGACCGTGGGTGCGGCTGCTGAGGAGGCGACCGAGGCCCCCGTCGCTGTCGCCCTCCATCGCGCCTCCTTCTTATGTCGCGTCCTCCTCTGTTGCGCCTCATTCCTCCGTCGCGCCTCCTTCCTCAGTCGTTCTCTGTCGCGCATCCTTCCTCCATCGCTCTCCGTCGCGGCGCGATCATCCTCTCCAAACTCTCGATCGTAACTGTAAATTTATTTACAGTTTTTTGTAAATATGTTTACAGTTTTAAGGTAATATATTTGATTATTGTAAATGATTTTACAATATTTTGAAGTGATAATTTCTCTTGGAGGGGCAATATTTTTGTAAATGGATTTACACGCTTTTTGTAAATGTTTTTACACTTTTTTGGAGTTATTTTACACGAATTTGCATTTCTGGATATGTATATGAAATTTCAAAATCGCGTCAACAGATTTGTAAACATATTTACGTAAAATGAGGCAAAACAAAAACCAAGTTTCGTAAATAGATTTACATAAAATGAGGCAAAACGAAAACCAAATTTCGTAAACAAGTTTACATAAAATTAAGCAAACGAAAACCTAAATAAAATTTCGAAATAAATACTGATTATTAGGAAAATAAATTTTAGATTTTAATCGTTAAAATAGGGAATATTAAACGTGATTTGTTAGAGCTAATCGAAAATAATACTAACTAATAAGGGAGATTTGTTTTTAATTTATTTAGTTTGCTACATTTAAGGAAAAATTTTATTTTTTATTTTAATTTAAAAAAACGAATTATAATTAAATGTGATTTAAAAATTAGAAGGGCAATTTAGTCCATATTTCAATTTGTTGGTGGTTATGATTTCCATAATTAGAAATGGGCATTTTTTTTAAACCTTGAGCCACAAATGAGCATTTGCCTCATTTATCCATATATTTTATTATTGAGAGACTCGGCTCTTCTTATTTGTTTTAGTTAATTTCATTAAACGTTCTCTCCTTAATTTTGTCAATCTATAACAAGTTCCCTTATAATTATCAATGCGTTATTTTTTCCCATAAATTTTTAATTTGTATCAAAATGGCCCCCTTTATTATATGTTCGTTATTTCTGTCAAACTTTATAGAATTTTTATATTAGTATTGCATTTTTTAGATTTATCCTATATATTAACTTGAATATTTTAACTTTTTTTTATATATATACAATCTCTTTTATAATTTTTATGTCTCTATCGACAATCTCTCTTAATATTGCATTTTTTTTGTTTTTTAATTTTTGACTACCATGACTTTGGAGCTCATTATTTTTGTTATGTGCGTTTGGTTTAGCTTAAATAGTAGTGTGTTTGTTTTAAAAATAAACTAAATTATTTTTCAGGTGTTTGGTAAAATTATTTTTACAAAAACACAAAAACAATTTTAGATTTTCGTACATGAGTCGTAAAGAGATAGGATTCGTAGTTTTTGGTTTTTTTCTAAAAACAAAAACGCGGTTTTAATTTATTTTAGTCTTTTTAGCCTAAATAATTTTTTTAACCAAACGCTAAATTAGTTTTTGTTACCAACAACTGTTTTATAAATAGTTTACCAAACACCTGTGAGTTTTTTTTTTTAACAGTTTTTTCTTAAACTGAAACGAGAAATATTTAAAAAAAAATAAAAAAAAATAAAGATGTGTCAAACGAGTATTTTTGAAAATATGATGTTTATCTCAAAATGTAATAGAAAACTCGTCAATATATATAGCACAGAGGTAGTATTTGATCATATTTGAGAGTGAATGGGTCAAAAATTTATTAAAGAGTTTGAGGGGCAAACTACTAATTGTGTGCTCATAATAAGACTTGTATCGAGTATGTATATTTTGTAAATTCAAATGAAATACAAACTTCCATAAAAATATAGGCCATGTTTGGACAGTTGTGCTTGAATTCACCCATAAAAAAAAAAAAAAAAAAAAAACTCACGTCTCTTCCGATATAAGTATCAATTTTGAATTAATTGCCTTTATTAAATATAATTTTACTTTGACGAAATAAATAGTTTTCTTTGCGTATACGTAATTACGTATCCATAGTTATGTCTTGAAGATTAATGAGTCTTGTTTTTTTTTTTTTTTTTTTAATGGAGATTATGTTTTGAAGATTAATGAGTCTTATACATGGTCACATGTTCGGATATTATTATTGGATGAATATAAAAACATGTGATTTAATAGGAGAATAAATGTCCAATGTTTTTTTTTTCCTTCTCATATAAAATATCAATTTTTTTTTATCATAATTTTCATTGTATGTTATTTTTTTTTCCGAATTTCGATTGACATTATTGATATAGTTGAATATTAAATGCGTCAGTAACTTTTGAACATGTGTTATTTTTAAATGTCAAATATTTTTTTCCTACTCTTATTTTTATTTTGACGATATATAAGCAACGGAATTGGTAAAATTTTGAAGATAAATAAATTAATATATAAAAGACTTAAAACTTATTTATTCTTTATATTATATGCCTGCACAAAATCAAACTAGTATAATACTAAACATATTATATATAAAGTATAAACGATATAAGTAAGCAGCACAGAATGAAATTATTACTATATTTGGAATAGACATTAAAAAATCGATAATCCAAGATCGTATTACTATTTTCAAACATTGCATTTAAACCTTATGAAGTTCCAAACATGTTTTTAAAATTTCCCATCCGCCATAGTCCAATCTTATAGAATCTTAAGTGTTACTGCTTTTTTGTTTGTCAACGGTGTTGGGAGAAAGCGCAACGAAACGGAATCTCAATATCTTCCAATAGCCGCTGAAATATGAAGACGATAATAATCGAAACACAACCACGAACACGAGACAATTTTAGCGTGGAAAAACCCCCAAAACGGAGTAAAAAACCACGGGACCCGTAGGCCGCTTAAAATCCACTATAATCAAGAGTGAGGTACAAACGAAGTCTTCCCTAGATAAAACTAGAGGCATACATCATCATCATCAAGATCGAACACCAATCTCGGATTACAACAACAAGCAAGAGAAGAATTTGTGAAAAACGTTCTCACAAAACAGCCTCTGGTTTCCACTATTTAGACCGACCTAGAAATATCAAAACCACATCTCCACCAGTTCAGAACATACCTCTATGTCTTAGGAACGTTCTTTCCAAAAATCACGACGATCCAATGGTGAACGAGTGCGCAATGACGATTTTCCTGAGGGTCGACGAAACTGGGCGGAAACCGCGAATTTGCTCTCTTTCTCTTTCTTTTGTTTTCACTCTCTTCTTCACTCTTTCTTTTCTTCATCTCATCTAAGTCATTTATGACCTAGGCTTCATGGGCCGGGTACATGGATCAATGGGTCAAAAATAACCCACATTGTTAGGCCTCCAAATAGGAGGGATACCCAACAAACGGATGTTAAAAACGGAATTAAAAGTGGGAAGTCGGTCCGTTTCGTGTCTAGTGATTAAACTTATGTATTCATTGTAAACTTTATTAAATAGTAATTTACTTTGTGAAAATAAAAGAAAATGGAATGCATGTCTTAGTTTATTCCAACCCTTAGTTTATGATTTAATATATCTAATTTTAAATGTATTTATATATTTCCTTATTTCGTTGAGAACAAAAATACCTTAAGCTTCTAGAAGTGTGTTATAGATATTTGATTTCGGTTGTTTAATCACAACCACACATCACGTTAAACCATGATTTGGACATATTCCTATATACATAGTTTTAAATTAAAGGCTGCTAAATAAGAACTGAAAGAACAATCAACAATATATAAAAGGAGGATATAGGCCCATGCTAGGTCGTAATCAATAATATCAATAAGTTTATTTAAATAATAAGTTTTCTGTGATATTTTTTTTTCTAAATACTTGTCTTCGTCGATGAGTTTATGAGTTAAGGAATAAATGAAATATAGTCACTCCTTAATATTATTGTTTTAGAAAAAAGTAAACTCCATGAAGTATGAACTAATCATAAGACATCATTAGAATGTTCGTAAAGGCAATTTTTTTTTTTCAATTTAAAATATTGGGTCAAAATTTTGCTATTGAGTGGGGCTTGCCCGTTTCTTATTGATAACGAGCTAGTACGCGGACCTTCGGAAGGGCATGTCTGTCCCGCGTTTTGACCTCCAACATGCAATTTATGCCCGAGTGGATTCAAACACTGGTGTCCGAACATGCGATATTTTTAGCGAGCGAAATCGACTCAATCTTTTTTAAAACAGGCAAGTGGTGAGAACCAAAACTACTAGAAGCTAATGATTATAGTAAAATTAATATTTCGTAAAACTATTATTATCTTATGATTATTGAAGCTATACCGATAAGTATTTAAAAGATTGAGAAAAATCGGCAAAACAAATAAATACTTCAGAAATTCAATAAAATATAAAAATAGTTATACAAAAAACACAATAATACGATAAAAGCGACATGCGCACGTTGAGCCAACAACATGTCTTGATTTTCATAAGAAAAAAATAAAAACATCCGAGAGTTTTCGTACATGTGTTGTATTTCTTGGTATAGTGTCGACAGCATGTCGACATATTGCGATTTTTAAAACCATGATCTAAATATTATATACCCTAAAAAATAACCATTTATATTTCTTTAGAATGGAGGACAGTTCGACTCAGTGTTTTGAGCTTAGTTCTAATATAATAAATATTAGCCAATAATGCCACCTGTTAGTTATACACTGAATATATCTAGTAATGCGAGAGTGCATTGTAACATTGGCCGATAGCGCCACTCCCATTCAAAAAATAAAATAAAATAATATAATAAATATTAGCTTTCACTATATATATTATATAATACATTTTTATGTATTAAATTAGTTGAAGTTTTATATTTTAGCTCCCACTTCACTCAAATATGTCAGATTTACCCGCCATTATTACAGATTTACCGTTAACGGCAAGTCCTTTTACTTTTCTGCATAATGCATTGGGAAATAGCCTCACCATTCACGATAATAATCCACTCCACCCAGGCCTACAAAGCTGTCAACTCTATCCAATAGAAATCGACCACGTGACTCAGTTTTGTCTGTTCAATTACACGTCAGCCGAACACGTATTTTTAACTGTTTTTCAGCTTTGACTTTTGGTCAAAGCAGGTAACTAGTGAAGAAGGAAGCAATCTTTCCCGGTTATTTCCAGTTTTGCCCTCAACCCTCACGCTCCTACCTGCAAAAACTATTACTTTACAGTTCAGTCTTTAGATCTAAGACTTAGAGAAAAAGAATCTTCATAAAAAACACACATACATGTATATGTAAATATATAAATATATATAATCAGTCTAATCAAAGAGAACCACCAAAACTATTGAAACTTTTACCTCTTAATCTGGGTCATTGGATTTGCTTGATTGTTCAATCATTTCAAGCAAAACCCATTTACCATCTCTCTCTCTCATGCTTGTGAGTTTCAACTTTCATCAAGCTTCATACAAAGTTAGTTCTTACCTTGGTTTGATTCAGCTTTTTGATTACTGGGTTTGGGTCAATTATTTGCCATCATCTTAGGGTTCTTCAGATTTTTAAAGTTCACACGTGTATATATATATATACATATATATTACTTTCAATGGTAGTGATTCACTGATTCACTCTTATTACAGTTCTCTACACTGACAGTGACGAATCTTGGAAATTCTCCATATAGATTTTTGTTGGTCTCTTATGGCAATAAGTTACTTCAATTAATTGTGGCCTCTCTCTCTCTCCCTCTTTCTTTCTCTCTCTCTCTCTCTCTCTCTCTCTCTCTCTCTGTTTAAGCTGGGTTTTAAGTCTATGTTGCTTTAATACAGAATCTATCTACATATATATATATATATATATATATCTGCTTTTCTTTCTGGGTATTTGTGTTTCATACGCAAAGTAGCGTTCTGGTTCCCAGTCTGTCAATTTGCATGAGAGATGTTCGTCACCACAGAGAATGAACAGATCTCACTCCCATCGCTTCACGCAAACGACTCCTTGATGTCCTCGCCAATGGAATCGAACCCGGATTCTCCGTCGTTTCCTGCCGTGTTCACGGATGTCAATGTCGTCCCCGAGCACGAAAAGGGCGAGCTCTCGCAGTCCGTATCGAATCTGGAAGGTGCAAAGCTTTGATCCGAGTCTTGCATTGCCGTCGAGTCCCGCCTTATAAACCTTGTTAAATCTCTTTATTATCTTTTCGATGTTGCGATTTGCAGGAGAAATCGCGCGGTTGAGGCTACAGCGTCGGATATGGAACAATAAGCGCCGGGAAGCGCTGAATAAGATAATTGACATCAAAGGTAAGCGCGTGCGAGTTTGGCGAGATGATCGAAGATAATCCGATAATTGACCTTTTTTTTTTATTATTATTATTCTATATCAGGAAGCATTAGAGTCTTCTGCAGAGTTAGGCCATTCTTGGACACGGAACGAAGGCGGATTCGCGAGCCCGTTTCCGCCGGATCAGAGAAAGTTGTGGTTAAAAACGGCGGAAATAGGAAAGAGTTCGAATTCGACAAGGCTTTTCATCAAGAAGCAAGCCAAGGTAAGTTGTTCAAATCAAATACTTTTTCTTATTTTCTTTCTAATATTCTCGTAAAAATCGCAGATGAAGTCTTCGTTGAGGTCGAACCGATATTGAGATCCTCGCTCGATGGCCACAATGTCTGCATTTTAGCATACGGTCAGACCGGCACAGGAAAAACATTCACAATGGTGAGTCAAGCCGATGTTCTTTTACCGGAATAATGTGATCAAACAGTTGGTATTAATCAGGATGAAACAATTTATAGGATGGCACGAGCGAGCAGCCCGGGATCATTCCTCGGGCGCTGAAGGAGCTCTTCGTTCAAGCCTCGTCCGAAGGTGAGTCATTGACGTTTTCGATGAGCATGTTGGAGGTTTACATGGGCAGCATCCGGGATCTGCTCGCCCCGAGGCCAACTTGCCGAGCTTATGAGGCTATTACGAGATGGTAGTATTTTTACAACTGAGCTGAATTGATATGTAATGGCAAAACCGAAATTTGATTTCTATTTTTCCTTAAATCTGTAAGCGATTACCAATTCGCTTTAATAATCTGTCTTGGTTATTTACGAAACCGGATCAAGTGATATATTCGGTTATTTTATCAACATTGAGAGTTTTTTACTTATGTTTCAAGCCAACTTGTTTGATTGTTTAGTTGACTCTCGGTTCACTTTTATTGCAGCAATCTCAACATTCAAACGGATCCGAAGGGAAGCATCGAGATCGAAGGCCTCACGGAAGTTGAAATCCAAGACTACGCGAAGGCGCGGTGGTGGTACAACCGGGGGCGCCGAGCCCGATCGACTTCGTGGACCAACGTGAACGAAGCATCGAGCAGGTCTCACTGGTGCGTTCAGGTCCGTTTTCTCAGTTTCATGGCGATTTCTTTGTTCGGTAATTGCGTTATAGTTTAGCTTCCCGTGTCCAGCTTGTTGAGGATAACCATTTTCCGCGCCGGAAGTGGTTCAGAAGCTAAGAGCTTGGTGAGCAAGTTGTGGATGGTCGATCTCGGAGGGAGCGAGAGGCTCTTGAAAACTGGGGCTAGTGGGCTTACACACGACGAGGGACGGGCCATAAACCTCTCACTCTCGGCTTTGGGCGATGTGGTTGCTGCCTTGCGTAGGAAGCGCGGCCACGTGCCTTACCGGAATAGTAAGCTGACGCAGATTCTTAAGGACTCACTAGGTAATGAATCGTTTATTTTTGGATGACGATAGAAATTCTCTCGGTCTGGATCTAATTCGACCGGTGTTTGGATGATCGTGATCGATGCAGGCGACGGTTCAAAGGTGTTGATGCTCGTCCATGTCAGCCCGTGCGAAGACGATGTCGGTGAGACAATCTGCTCGCTGTGCTTTGCAAAGCGAGCGAGAGCGGTGGAGTCCAACCGAGAACAAACCGAGGTAAGTTTAAATCTCCGTTTACCGAATGTTACCACGTTATTCCTCCGATATTAGCAATTTTCCGTTAATAAATTTGGGACATAGTCACGCCGCTGATGAGTGAAACGGAATTGCTTCAGGACCTGAGGAAGCAAAAAGAGAAAAGAATCCGCGAGCTCGAAGAACACATGAGGGAAGCCGAACTAGAATGTGAGAAGGTAAAGAATAGGATACAGAAATCCGAGCTCCTTCTCAGCGAGACCAAAAAACTCTACTTAGACGCCGATCAACCCCAAGAAAACGACGACCAAAACGCTCTCGAAACTCCACGCGCAGATACTAAGGAATCCGTTGAAACACCGAGAGCGACGGACAAACCGAGCAGAGGAATCACCCGGAAATCTCTGCCTCGTTTCATGACGTCCACAGTGGCCAGCCGCGAGAGGCAGACCGCTTCAGAGAAAACAGTCGCCGACCGGACGCGGAATCTGCAGGTGAGATCCGTGATGAGAATTTCGGTCAACTTCGCAGCCTCGCAATCGATCAGCTTTTCCGACCGCCGCTTCAAGGCGGCACTACGGAACACAAACAGAAGAAGCCTAGCCGAGGTGAAGATCGTCGAAGCCGTCATTGCCGACACCTCGGATAGCTTGAAATGCAACGATGGGTCAGACACCAAGTCAACCTCTCTGTCCAAAAGCAAACTGGTAACTTCTTCCGATCCGAACTTCCGAGCGACGATCAGCCGTCACCGAAGAAGAATGTCTGATCTGATCTGAATCTTCTGATCAAAGTACATTCCAATCAAATTTGTGTTATGTTTTTGGTTTGCTTTCATAGATTGGTTTGAATAGTATACTATACAGGGTTGCCCTTTGTGACATTTACTTACATGGGTGGTTCAAATATGAGCTTGCTTGGTGAACAAGTTTCCTTTTTTTTCTTTTCAATTTACGAAAATGCCCACATGGTCCTTTTAATTCCTTGTTGGAGTGTTGGTGATTGTAATTAAATTGTAAATTGATATTTGTTGCTTGGCTTGGCGACCAACCAACTGTTTTGAGTTTGATGTTCTTGAAAATAGAATCTCCTCGGATTCGCTTGTTTTGCAACATTCTTCCTCCTTTATTATATTGTTAATTTAATAAACAAGTTACGTTAATAACAAGTATTAACTATTAAGTGTTTCTCCATAATGGTTTAGACTTAGATACATAAGAGATGGATGAAGAAAGGTGTCATAAGTTATTGGTAAAACGCATTCATATACGTACAAATTTGACTAATAATGCTGCATTGATTCAAATTATCAAAGATTTGAACTCTAGAGCTATATCATTATTTTTGTATGGTGATAATATGCGGTATAGTATAACTAAAAACCTTATATTTCTTTTGGAAGAAAAAAAAAAGTCTCGTTAAACCTTCCAATCCCCTAAACGGGTCTTTAGAGGGAAGAGTACTCTACCTCGTTACAACTAAAATCACGGAAAACGAAAGACTCAATACTTGGTGGAACAAACTCCAACCAAATATTCCCTCTCAACTTAATCACGATTTTAGCAGATCACGTGCGACTTCATTGCAACATCTCGGGCTAAAGTAGAAAATTGAAGACTCGATCTGAGTAGTTAATCGATAATAGAGCCTGAATCAGATAGAGGAATAAACTTACTGCTTAGAGTTCTTATTACCCCTAAACAATTCGATTGAATGAGAATCTTCGACCAACTCTGATCATTAGCTCATTCAACTTCACGGCGAATAGCAGAAGCCTCTGTCAGTTGAGGGGAAGTAGTTAGGCCCAACCTTAGTAACGGGCCTAGCAAATCCCAAAAAGCCCGTTAACTCGTGAGAGAATACGGCCCAAAAGCCCATAATCTAAACGACATTCCTCCCGACAGTCTCGAAGACATTTGTCCCAAAAGATAATATAATAATAAAATAAAAATAAAATAAAATCCACATGCGGCTTCGAATCCCGAACCAGCGAATCTCCCACATCTCTCTCTCGTAATCTAAATTCTAAACGCCGACAAGCGGAATCACGCAATTCTCCAGCGACAGTGACACAGAGCGACTGAGCAATCGACAATGGCGACATCGTCGTCGCCGGCGCCGGCGCCGGCGAAGGGCGTGGTCATCACCGTGCCGGTGCTGTTCCTGGCCTTCTCCGCGGCCGCCATCTTCCTCGTCTTCTTCCTCCTTTCGTCCCTCTCCACCTGCTACTGCCCTCCCGCGAGCTCCGTAGCCGTCGCCGGCGACGCTTCGGAGAGGAAATCGGCGACGAAGGAGGATGTGGAGTGGGTGAGGGATCAGATCCGCCGCAACGGGCTCCACATGCAGGACAACGTGCTCCGCAAGGGGATCAACCCTCGCTCTAGGGCTCAGCAGCTCCAAGATCTCTTGCAGTGAGTACCTCTCTCTCTCTTAACTCCGATCATGGCGTTTTTTGAGTTCTTCTGACTGGTTTCAAGATTTGGTTAGAGGCTTGCTTAGTAGTTGTTGGTATGGATATGAGCTCAAAGGGATTTCCCACCATGGACTATCTCCATGTAAGAGGTTGATGAGGAACAAATCTTTTATACTGATCTCTTGAGCTTGATCACACTTCTGAAATGTATATGGTGATCGAAACTCTTGAATAATGTTGTTCTTGTTGATGTGTTTCCTTGGTTCAAGGGGTCCGTTCAATAGGAACAAATCTTTTATACTGATCTCTTGAGCTTGATCACACTTCTGAAATGTATATGGTGATCGAAACTCTTGAATAATGTTGTTCTTGTTGATGTGTTTCCTTGGTTCAAGGGGTCCGTTCAATAGTTATACATAATGGAGATAAATGATGAATCGGTTTCGAGATTTAGTTTCGTATACTCGCGTAGTATCCAACCGCTTTACCGATCTCGTTGAGCTTGAGGACGCTTTTGGTTATATCGTCCTGCAAGGTTCTTATGAGCTCGAGAGGATTTCCGAATATGAGCAATCCGAGTTTCAAGAATTTTTTGTTTTAACTTAACAATGATCTCTTGGGCTTGATCTTACTCTCTTGAACCGACGTTTTTCTCGGTATTTTTTCTAGCTTCAAGGGAATTTCTCACTACGAAGGACCCGAAGCCGATAATCACACTGCCTTACCTTGCCCGGGCGAGCTTCTAGTCGAAGAGCATCACAGTAACTACGGCGAGCCGTGGGCTGGAGGAAGGGACGTGTTTGAGTTTCTTGCGGAGTCGAGCCACCTTAGGGCGAACTCCCGAGTCCTAGAGATCGGGTGCGGGACCCTCCGAGTTGGCTTGCATTTCATCCGGTACCTCAACCCCGGGCGCTTCCACTGCATCGAACGGGATGAGCTCTCGTTAATGGCGGCGTTCAGGTACGAGCTTCCGTCACAGGGTCTATTGCACAAGCGCCCTTTGATCGTGAAAGGTGAGGACATGGATTTCACTAGGTTAGGCTCGGAGGTGTATGATCTGATCTACGCCAGCGCTGTGTTCCTCCACATGCCCGATAAGCTTGTGTGGGTCGGGCTAGAGAGATTAGCCTCGAAACTCAAGCTTGACGAAGGACGGATCTTCGTGTCGCACAACATCAAGTTTTGCACTCGTTTGGGAGGAGACGAGTGCACGAAGCGGCTCTCTAGCTTAGGGCTCAAGTATCTCGGAAAACATACGCACGATAGCTTGCTTTTCAATCATTACGAGATCTGGTTTCAGTTTAGCCGTTTCAAAGCTTAGGTGGCGTTCAGCTGGCTGTAATGATTCAATAGTAAATCGTAATTGTAATGTATTGTAATTGATTCCAATGTTTAGTTGCACTTAGCTCAATAATTTTTTAAGACCTAATTAAATTTGTGAGAATTTTTTACTGGAATGCCCTTGGGCATTTAAAGTCTATTCATTGTTTATTTGATATAATAATATTTTACTACAATATGGTATATAAGTTAGATACTACACCTATCTACTTAAAAATTAAACAATACGTCACACGATTCTTTATATCAATTAGTAAGTGAACATTTTAATATGCAGTCGTACTTATTACAGTTGCAACCCATTACACATCTAATTTTATATTCTTAATTAGTAAGTGAACAATATGAAAAAGCAGTAGTCTTTAAAATTGATATAGAGACGTGTAATGAAAGTCTAAAAACGACACTCAAGCAAAAAGAATCCTAAACAAAACGACATCAAACTGCAAAAACCAGAAACGAGACTCAATACAATACCGAAGCAAACGACGTCGTCTAGTTCAGGGATCAGTCTTAAACCCCAAATGCTAAACCCTAAGATTTGCAGTGCAAGAGCAGAGCAAACCAAGAACCCGATCTTCAATCAAACCAATCTCAGCAGGGCAATGCATTCACGAATCTTCACCAAGAAAATCTCCGACACTCTCTTCTCTCGCGCTCAATTCGCGGCCTCGCAGTACCGATCGATCTCTTCGACTTCGCATCTTCATGGCTCATGGATGGACAAGGTCAAAGGCGTCTTCACCGGTCAAAAAACCAGCTCCGATGGAGAATCATTCACTCTCCTACGTACTCTTCCTCGTGTATTTGCTCCTCGTCGCTTCGATTCAGAGGAATTTTCCTCCGATGATCTGATTTTGTCGAGTTTGGTTGTAGGTTTTGCTAATGAGCTGAAGAATGCGAGGAGACTCGGGAATTTGAAGCAGTACATGGTTGGAAGAAGCAGCGAGGCGACTTTCTCCAGTGCTTTCGAGAAGCAGGAAGCGATCCTTCGATGTCTCGGAGGTTTCGACGCCACTGGAGAGGTAGTTTCTGAGCTCGATCCTATCAAATTATAGTTATTTTCAATCATCGAGAGGCATTTTTATGATTTTGGATCGGGTGAAATGTAGAATCTCCGAACCAATCATAAGCAAGAAGCGGCGAAGATGTGTAATTGCACGATTGCTGATGTCGAAAACGCTCTGTCGAAATTTACGTGGGCGAAAGAGGCGCAGAAGAAGATCGAAAACTTGAAGAAAGAAGGGAAACCAATGCCGAAGAGTTTCGCCGAAGTGCGAATTGTTTCAATTGAACTTTGCTAACTGGGTTGCTTTTACTTTTAAGTTTGTATCGAATAAAAGTACTTAGATTACTGTAAAATTTGCAATTTAAAAAAAATTAAGCTTGGAATACTCGTCTTTGTCGTTGATAAGTTTCGTGTTTGGCCATTTTTAGGTGCAAAAGCTGATGGGCTCTTCACCAGTAGATCTTGCACAGTCTAATCTGGCAAAGAGTGGACAAATTAGTAGGAATGCGTTTTGCCCTTGCGGTTCCAAGAAGAGATATAAACGGTATTTCTCTTTTTCCTTGAAAGACCTTTTCCATTTCAATGCATAATGGTTTTAGATTGATCAGATTATTAGCTGAATAAGTTGATGAGTTTCCATTAATCACCTATTGACGTCGCAAGGGCAAAAATGCCGTTTTAGTTATTTAGTTTAATTCTTTTTTGTAGTTAGGACCTAATAATGTCATTAGGGGTTCTTTCGTCATTACCCAATTATTGTAGTTATGGTTTCAGCTAACTATAGCCGGCCAACCTAGCCGCCGACTATTCTCATGCTTGTTTTAGTTCTCGAAGGAAAGGTCCGTTCATTCTTGAAATTCGGACTTTTATTCAATAGAGAGTCTTGGTGCATTCCCACGGGCCGATTCACGTTTGTTGATTTATTTTGGTACCCAGTCGCATCATATGCTTAACTATTGTATGACTTGGCCGTCTTGTTCTGTTAAAGGTGTTGCGGAAGCAGCTGAAGTGAGAGATTGAAGATCAAGTTTTGATTTGCAGTATGAGATATTTGGTCAATCAATAACAGATTTGGAGATTGGAGACGACCCCGAATTCCTAAACTGGGTTTTAAGGCCTCGTCTTGGAATGTCTCGCTTTCTTGGGTACTTAGACCGATAGGCCTATTAATTCGACGAGATAGAAGAGAATTATGAGGTGGTTGCAATTTTTTCTACTTGTAATGTGTTGTTTCTTTCAGACATTCATTTGCAACAAAGGGTGACCTGGTGAATACAAAGTGCCACATTTTTTCTTCTTTCAAGAATATCCCCATCTAAACATTTCTGATCATTTTTACGAGTAATTTACATTATTCCATTGACATTATATTTTTGGGTTGGATTTTGTGGATTATGCCAAGTATGGAAAATGTAGCATATGTACTTGTATGTGTATAGTTAGTGAGATAAGCTAGCTATTCAATTCTAAGGGTCTCGTTCATACCGATTTTTCGTTCGCTGCTTTCGACGGCTCTTGCCGTTGAAGGACTTTGCAAGAACAAGATCAAAAGCTCTCCATGATACAAGAGGGAACACAATCCTAATACGTGCGGCCGGCGGCTAGGGCGTGGTGTGTTGGGATTTATGCCCACAAAGGAGACATTAAGGACCTTTTTTAGCAAATAATTAAGTTTATTAATAAAGTACTCGATGTAATAATACGATTATGTTCTTTTGCTAAGAATTAAATAAATATTAAATATTCATTCTTATTTATTTAAGTTTGTGTTTATGCATATATGTCTACGCCCTGAAACTATCATCAACGAAAGAAGAGTTAAGTACAGACTTAACAAGATACCTCTTCTTGATAAGTTTAAAATAAACAGTTCGCAATCTTAGGATCGATGGGGCAATCGTATCCGATTAATGATTGTTTGAATAAACTACTGATATCGGATCTTGTGATATTGAGAGTTGTGACTCTGGAGTTTATTCTTGATGTCTTAATGAAGACACTGAACTAGACCTGTGACACTTTGAAGTTAGAGGTAAAACCGTTTCATTACTCGAAGCTTCAAAATCACAAACGAGGGGTATTTTCGTAATTACCTAAATCCTGAAGTGGGTACTTAATTTCTTGTGACACTTTATGACATTTGACTAGTCAATGGGCAAGACCCAAATGATGGATCAAAGACCCGACAGTTAGTGTCACAATATTGTCTCAATAAACTATGTGATTAACAGATATGGAATTTGTGTTATAAGAATGCTACAACATTAGTATCACATCATGCTTTGTTCTTTGAAGTGTGAATGAACAAACCGGGCCTGGTACTCATTGAATAATATATTCTCTGAATAAAACATGTGACATGTTGTGACATCTCACTTTATGTTTTTCTCATTCACAAACAACAAAGGAGTTGATGAAATAATAACTAAGGGGTAAAACGGTAATTTTACATTCCTTTTAGTTACTGATACACACAAAGGGTAATATCGGAAATACACCGTGGACCGTGTGAAGAATAGTTGTATCACATCAAACGGAAATAAGAACGCATATTAACTTAGAGATTGTCAGTATTGGTCCTTTAGTGGAATCGATCAATATTAAGAATTAAAAGTTCGGGAAAAGTTTGTGAACTTTTGTGTCCGGACTTTATTCTAAAGCTTCGTTCATGTGGGTCCATGAGGTCTCAATGTTAGACTCTCGGACGAGATTTTGATGAACATAATAAGTGTTAAAAATATGTAAAGTTGATTTATTGAAATCTTACCTTAAGTTCAATTATTGAATTGAAATATTTTTAAGTACAAAATTAGTTTGATAATTTCTCTTACGTATAAATTGTGATTTATACAGTGGTAATTATTTTCTCATGACTAAATAAATAAATAGTTATTTTATTTTAATCATCTTTATTAAATATAGCGATTTGTATAATTATATTGATAATTATACAAGTATGCGATTTTAATATAATTAAAGGTGGAGAAAATTAATTCATTAATTCTCATTGGTCAATCTAATAAAATTAGGATTAATGATGTGTCATATTATCCTCTTTTGGATTGATTCATGCGAATCGGAAGAGAAAAAGGAAATAGGAATATTTCAACTTAATTCATGATTTTATAAGGAAAATATCATGTGGAATTAAGTTGAATAATTTTTCTTTTATTCAAACCTCATGCGCATAAGTGGTGGTGGAATCAAATATTTGATTTGATTTAATTAAAGATAGATGACTATATATAGATGATATATTGATCACGTTAAAACCAACCCTAGCCACAAAAACCTTATTCGCATGCCCTTTTAAAAGGCCATCAGAGAAGAAAAATTTTCTCACTCTTCAATTCGCATACAGTGACCATCGAAGCTTTGAGAGAAAATATTGAGGCAGAAGTTGTTCTTGTTTTTCTTCTCTCTTGTTCATAAAGAGCCCACTCTCTTCATCTCAAAATATCCGAAAGCCATAACATCGAATCCATCGTGGTTGTTTGATTGAAGACGGAGGGACGACTCGCGAAGATCGACGACGAAAACCGTGAATAAATTCCGGATTTGTAAGTGTTCTTAATCCTATAACTGTTATATAATTTTCCGGGAATTTATCCATTCGTTGTTTACGTAATAAATTTATTTTGTATGCATGATAATCGTTTTTAACGTTATGGTTATTTTAATATGTCGAAAATCTGTTTTCATATTAAAAAGAAATTTTGAAATTCCGCCGTAACTCGTTACGTTCATTATTTATATTAAAAAGTTTAATATCGATCCAACATGGTGCCATAGCTGAACCCCAATTACTAATTGCATATATTACAGAAATAACCTTAATGAATAAATTAAATCCGAATTAGATAATCGGACTAAGTAAACTAAGCTTAAAGATGCTCTTTCCCTTCCGACGCCTATCCGTAATTAGAGAGGTCTGTCATATTTGGACTAATGCCTATCGATTCGACGAGATTCAATGCAAATCGTTTGGAATTGCTACTGTAATTACACTATTCATTTGACATTATATTTTTCTTATGTGATTATATGCTTCAACCATAAAGTTAGGCTGAATTTTGTGACATTATGTTAAAAGTATGGAAAGTGGAACATTTATACTTGCTTCATGTGTAGCAGAGATAATAAATAAAATAATATTTGAGAGAAAAAGTAAATTAATTAATTAATGATAATGCTTTGCAGTTCAGGTAGTACTATACTATTGCATGGTGTAAATGTCCAATATAATTATAAACTGGTGGATCTTTGTACTTCTTCTGTTCTTTATCCAAACGTAAGGACCGTCCAATGTTCTTCAAGTTGATGTCAATCAGTGCGTATATATATAATATATATGCATGTATGAAATACAAGATACTATATCGTATAAGTATGAATAGAATAGATGTCAATGAGTAGTCTATGGTTTAGAGTTGAGAAGCAATGGCAAATGGTCTAGGGCTAGAGAAGCTCTCAGTTGTTCAGAGAAGAGAACAATAGATCATATTCGATCGTTGCCTTGAAATGACATTAATATCCTTGGAGTATTTATACCAAACAGACTTTACAGCAACACCATTTAGTTTCCAAAAAAATAAAAGGGTTAATGACGGCAAAAATACCCAAAGTTTGGTCAAAGAACCCCTCGTGTATCCAAAGTTTAAAAGTGGTGGCAAAAATACCCAAAGTCACATTTGGGGAGTTGACCACTCCATTCTCGTAACTCCGTTAACTTACCTGTTAATTCTAGCCACGTGGACAAATCTGTTTTGTTAAGTGTAATCATTAGGGGTTCAATTAGTTGTGTTAAATAGTATTAATTAGGGGTTTAATTCCTTGTTTTGTCGTAAATGAGGCTGATGTGGGCTCGTTAACGTGGCAAAAATTATTATGTCAGCAACCCACGTTTGTCCACGTGGCTAGAGTTAACGGGTAAGTTAACGGCGTTACGAGAATGAAGTGGTCAACTCCCCAAATGCGACTTTGGGTATTTTTGCCACCACTTTTAAACTTTAGGTACACGAGGGGTTCTTTGACCAAACTTTGGGTATTTTTACCGTCATTAACCCAAAATAAAATAAAAAAAGCAACACCAATTAAGGTTAAAGATGGCAAGCTTATTGTTCAAAAAAAAAAGATGGCAAGCTGATTCTCGCTGTCATGTTGTTACTTTTGGATGCCTTCATAATGTCCCACATGGATTTCGAATGAACGAAATGTGGAACCAACAATGGTATAAAAGCAAGCCAATGAACCCATGACTAATTACTTACCTGGGCGGCGTCAATGGGCGATCAAGAAGGCCCATGGCCGAGGAAGGTGACCTCCATTGCACATACCGGAGGGGTGCCTTGCTATGGTCTCCCCACAGTGGGAGAGCCAACGTCATTATTTGTGGCAGTGGGGGCCTGCGTCCGCGCGGCCCCTACCAATCATAGTTCAACAATTTTCCTAACAAGAAAGATTTATATAAAAAAAAATTATATAAAGGATAACAATCTTAACTTAAACATTATTATAGTTCAACAATTTTCCAAACGAAAAGGATTCATTAGGAAAACTATTTAAAGGTTAATCAACCTAAAATAAGGGAGCTTAAGCTAACTAACCTTCTTTATGATATAAAATTGTCAAATTAAGCTAACTAACCTTCTTAATGATTTAAAATTGTCAAAATAGCCATGGTTTGGTAAATATTGTGTCATAGCCAATAAACCACATTAACGGATATAAAATGACGTTATTAACCTTTGTTATTAATCAATAATAAAAAATATTGAAATATTTACAACGAAATTAGCAATCATCAAATTATAACCAATATTACGTCAAGATAATGAATTCAAATCAAATTAAAATTGGAAATAAAATATTGCTATAAAAAAGGTAACCATATTTTGACTAATAAACAATACTTGGACTTCCAATATGCAAAATACAAAATACGTGGATAATTATAACCATATTCATCGGTCTTTATTAATCAAGCTTAACAAAATTTTGAATTTTAAATTCCTTGTTTCATGCGTGATAAATATTTGGCTATACATAATAACATAAAATAATTTTGTTATGCTTTGGCGCTAAAATAGATATTAAATTGGGTATTCATAATTATATTTCCTATTTTATAGCCTAATATATTACTAGTTTATTTAGTATTTAAAAAAAAGGTTGACTATTGCAACCTAAACTCATTAACACGTCAGATAGCAACATTTTATTTAGGTATTCAAAAGTTTATTTCCTATTTTGTAGTATAATATATTTCTTATTTTATTTAATATCTAAAAAATAACAAATTATTTACCACGCATGAAACAATAAAATAATTTAAAATAGTTAATTATTAAATATTGAAAATATTTTTCAGTCCTTAAAACAAAAATTCGAATTTCTTAAAAAAAAAACAAAAAACTTTTGCCACAGGCTCCAAAGATTAACACAAGTAAACAAATATTAACACGAATTAAACAAATTAACAATTCAAAACAATTCGAATTAACGAACATTAAACATATTAACAATTCAAAACAACTCAAATTAACAAACATTAACAAATTTACACGAATAAACCAAAACAAACGCAAAATAAACGTGAATTAACACATAAGATTAACACGAATAAATACAAAATTAACACGAACAAACAAAATAAATGTAAAAAATACATATTTATTAACGTAAAAAAAATACATCTCCATTTATTAAAAAAAAAATACGAAACGAACTAAAAGATCAAACCATTAACAATGGCTCAATCGGTGGAAGCTCCTCTCTGTACCTTCCAATAACTAGATTCATTTGGTGGAAGCTCCTCTATGTACCTTCCCATAACTAGATGATAAATCTCTAAAAGATCCGAGCTTGCACAACTCAAATCCTCGTCTTCATCATTGTCTTTTTCTTCGGACGCCTGCCGACAATGGCGTCTCGGTGTAGAGCCCTCTGGCGTGGAGCTTGGTGTTCGAGAACCTGGTGTTGACTGAGTTTCTCGGATTCTTCTTCTTCTTCCGGTTAGAGTCGTTGCCGTCCGAGTTGGACCAGGCCGACTCGGACGAGGCCGAGGCCATGACGCTCTGCGTTTCGACCCTTCTCTCGATCCTTGTAGTTCGGCTCCACTCATGTCCGAGGGCGGTGAGTTTTTACTGTGGTGATGGCGGTGACGCTGATCGAAGTTTGAATCATCAATGGAGCGGTAGATGAAGTCGAGGAGAGAGGACGTGAAGGAGAGGTTCGTCTCCATGCTGAGAGAGAGAGAATCGATGACAGAAAGAGAAGAGAAAGATTTTTAATTTAATATCTAAATCTTGCACATTTAATTGCAATTTAAAAAAATAAAATAAAAACGTAAATAATTAATTAAAAATTAAGAAGGGCAATATAGGAATAAAATTTGTGTTTAAATTGCCACGTCATTATAAATGGCTATTTCGCAAAGAGAATACAAAAATTGGCTAAAACGAAATTTTAACGTATACATTTTGCTATTAAGTACCATTTCTCATATAATAATCTCCGTTTGATTTATGTGTAATCTTTAGTTTTTGTTTGTTCTTTTATTCCTAATGAATTACCTGCTGATTGAAATCGAAGTGAGAAGCCTATAAAAAAAAAATAAAAAATCGTGGAACGATCAACACCAGATGAGCTGTTGAGAAATTAATTAGTATATAATATACTAATATATTATAGTTTATATATATATTGAAACATAATTACATGGCTTGATTCTCCATAATTAAGGTCGGAATGCTCGTCTTTGTCGTTATTAAGTTTCGTGTTTGGCCATTTTTAGGTGCAAAAGCTGATGGGCTCTTCACCAGTAGATCTTGCACAGTCTAATCTGGCAAAGAGTGGACAAATTAGTAGGAATGTGTTTTGCCCTTGCGGTTCCAAGAAGAAATATAAACGGTATTTCTCTTTTTCCTTGAAAGACCTTTTCCATTTCAATGCATAATGGTTTTAGATTGATTAGATTATTAGCTGAATAAGTTGATGAGTTTCCATTAATCACCTATTGACGTCGCAAGGGCAAAAATGCCGTTTTAGTTATTTAGCTTAATTCTTATTTGTAGTTAGGACCTAATTATGTCATTAGGGTTTCTTTCGTCATTACCCAATTATTGTAGTTATGGTTTCAGCTAACTATAGCCGGCCAACCTAGCCGCCGACTATTCTCATGCTTGTTTTAGTTCTCGAAGGAAAGGTCCGTTCATTCTTGAAATTCTGACTTTTATTCAATAGAGAGTCTTGGTGCATTCCCACGGGCCGATTCGCGCTTGTTGATTTATTTTGGTACCCAGTCGCATCATATGCTTAACTATTGTATGACTTGGCCGTCTTGTTCTGTTAAAGGTGTTGCGGAAGCAGCTGAAGTGAGAGATTGAAGATCAAGTTTTGATTTGCAGTATGAGATATTTGGTCAATCAATAACAGATTTGGAGATTGGAGACGATCCCGAATTCCTAAACTGGAAGGCCTCGTCTCGGAATGTCTCGGTTTCTTTGGTACTTAGACCGATATGCCTATCAATTTGACGAGATCAAAGAGATTTACGAGGTGGTTGCAATTTTTTCGGCTTGTAATTTGTTGTTTCTTTCAGACATTCATTTGCAACAAAGGGTGATATGGTGAATACAAAGTGCCAGATTTTTTCTTCTTCCAATAATAGGTTATCATTGTCCACATCTAATTCACATTTCTTATCATCTTTACTAGTAATTTACATTATTCCATTAACATAATATTTTTGGATTGGATTTTGTGAATTATGCCAAGTATGGAAAATGTAGCATCTGTACTTGTATGTGTATGGTTAGTGCGATACGCTAGTTATTCAGTTTTAAGGGTCTCGTTTGTACCGTTTTTTCGTTCAAGAACAAGATAAAAAACTCTCCGCGATACAAGAAGGAATGCAATCCTAATACGTGCATTTTATTGGCTGACGGCTAGGGCCTGGTGCCATAGCCAAACCCTAATTACAAATTACAACTATTACAGAAATAACCTTAATGATTAAATTAAATCCGAATTAGATAAACGGACTAAGTAAACTAAGCTAAAAGATGCTCTTTCCCTTCTGACGCCTATTAGTTGTTAGAGAGGTCCGTCATATTTGGACTGATGCCTCTCAATTCAACGAGATTCGGTGCAAATCGTTTGGAATAGCTAGTGTAATTACAGTACACTATTCATTTGACATTAAATTTTGTTATGTGATTATATGCTTCAACCATAGAGTTAGGTTGAATTTTGTGACATTGTAGATGGCGATTTTCACCGCCCTTTTTCAGTCACAGAAATAATCACCAATAACAAATTAACAACAATAATCAGTGACTATCTCTGTTTTATTATATTTTCCGATATGAGCTCGGTTTTCTTTCGTTGAATAGCTGGACAAATGAATGATCAAGAACAAAGGCTTTCTCTATTTCTTTAGCCTTTCTATTACATGATATTTCTCTCTTTTTTCTGGGCTTTCTTCTCTATTTTTCCGAACCTTTACAAACGAGGCTTCTCTTGCCTTTTATAGAGTTTACATTATGTTCCCCTCTTTTCTTTCCCGCCTTTTTTCTCTCTTTAATCATTCGCTTCCCAGAGTGATTCGAGGGAAGCATGGTTAATCCCTGCTTTATGTCACTTCCGAGCAGACTGTCATTATGGGTAGGTGAGCTTCATTAAATGCGCATCTCGTCAGCCGTCATTCGGCTCTGCAAGCCTCGTCGCTGATGCTTCTCATCGAGTGAGTAGGTCGGCTTCATTAAATGCACATCCCGTCAGCCGTCATTCGGCTCTGCATAAACCATCATGACGAAATTCTTCGTCGAACGTGATGGGACACTTCATCGCAATCTGCTTTTGCGTGGCCACACCTCCTCGCGGTCGAACCTCCTCGGAGATAATCATCCTGGAGGATAGTCCTCCTCGGGGATACGCCTTGTTTGCCCCATCGGGCGATGAACTTCCTCACCTTCCCTTATGTCGTTATGGACAAAACGACACGAGTTGTGTTGATGATGGATTTGACCAAATCCGACCTTAACAGACATTATGTTAAAAGTATGGAAAGTGGAACACTTATACTCGCATCATGTGTAGCATGAGATATGCTTTTGGATCGTTGCTAGTTTTCAATGAACTTTCTAGCTGCAGAGTTTTCACCAAACGGTCAAAGTTTGTTAAGGAATAGCCTTGAAATGACATTAATATCCTTGGAGTGTTTATACCAAAAAGTCTTTACAGCAACACCATTTAAGGTTAAAGATCCTTCAAAAAAAGCAACACCATTTAAAGTTAAAGATGGCAAGCTGATACTCGCTGTCATGTTGTTCCTTCAAATTTCTTTGCAAAATGTCCCACATGGAATGCGAATGAAAGAAACGTGGAACCAACAAGGGTATAAAACCAAGCCAATGAACCCTTGGCAAATTACTTACCTGGGCGGGGTCAATGGGCGATCAAGAAGGCCCATGGCCTAGGAAGGTGACCTCCATTGCACACACCGGAGGGGTGCCTTGCTATGGTCTCCCCACTGAGGGAGAGCCAACGTCGTTATTTGTGGCAGCGGGGGCCTGCGTTCGCGCGGCCCCTACCAATCGTAGTTAAATAATTTTCAAAATGAAAAAGATTAGTTAAATAAAGAAATTAATAAAATATTTAAGGTTAACATTTCTTGGTACTGAACGAACCTAATTTTTTTAAATTAGTCGTACAACATTATGATCACCGGTTGATTTGTGATATTGATTCTGTTATGTTCTTTTATTCCTAATGATCTACCTGCATGGAATGATTGAAATCGAGAATGGCCCTATACGGAACGATCAGAAAACAGATGAGCTGTTGAGAAATTGATTAGTATATATATATATTGAAACACAATTACATGGCTTGATTCTCGACAATCAAATAACTAGCTACCATGTATCGCATTTCAATGTTGGAGTCCCACATTGACAAGGTATAGGCGATCAAAACGAATACTGGCTTGCACATTACTTACCAGGGCGGGGTCAATAGACGATCAAGAAGGCTCATGGCTTAGGGAGGTGACCTCCATTGCACAAACCGGAGGGGTGCTTCTCTATGGTCTCCCCACTGAGGGAGAGCCAACGTCATTATTTGTGGCAGTTGGGGCCTGCGTTCGCGCGGCCTCTTTTCCAATTTTTAGTGAAATCATTTCGTTAATTTGGTGCCTAATTTTGTAAAGAAAAAAATAAGGTTCATGCATGCTATTTGGGCATTTAATATATAGTTATAATTTATCCTGATACATTTGTCGACTTGAAATCTGTATCAAATTGGAAGGCTCATTCCAACTTGCCCAACTTGACACATTTTGTCTGGTGCATCCACATGCTTAGCAACTCGCAAAGCACATTTCGTATCGGATTTGACGATTCAGAGTAAAAAATGACATTACTTGTAGTGAGAAATATCTGCCGTACTCTTCGATCCAAGACACGATTAGATTAATTAACTCATAAATCTCAACGACAAAATGTGCAAATATAAATAGAAGCAAGCTCAAACATCCTAAACCAGCTCTTATAACGGCGCAAGCATATAACGAGAAAACATACGCCGTTTCCATCGAGCCAAGACACGCTCTTTCTTCTCCTTACCTCATGGAATCAATGATTTGTTTTTAACCCAATCTTATCTTATTTTGCTTACAGCTACATAGAAAGTCAAAGCCAAGCCAAATTTGTTCTTCGCAATTAATACGAAGAGGCAATCATCAACTGAGCTTAGAACAGTGTCCCCATCGATCGCATTCACTTGAGTCAAACATGGCAGCCTCGAATCTCTATATAAACACCACACTCAAAGCCAACAAAACCAACCCACCATGCCGAGCCTCAGCGACGTCACTCTCCGGCCCTTCGAGCTCTCCGATGCCGACGCCTTCCTCGCCTGGGCCGGCGACGACGCCGTCACGCGCCACTGCCGCTGGGACACCTTCCCCGACCGCGACGCGGCCCGCGCGTTCCTGCGGGGCGTGACCGAGTCACACCCGTGGTACCGGGCGATCTGCATGGGCGGGGCGCCGGTGGGGTCCGTGTTCGTGATGCCCGCGGGGGAGGGGAAGGACGCGAGGCGGGGCGAGATCGGGTACGCACTGAAGGCGGCGTGCTGGGGGCGGGGGATCGCGACGGAGGCGGTGAGGCTGGCAGTGTCGGCGGCGTGGACGGAGCTGAAGGGGTTGGAGAGGGTGGAAGGGCTGGTGTTCGCGGAGAACGGAGCTTCTCAGAGAGTGTTGGAGAAGGCTGGCTTCGTGAGAGAAGGCCTTTTGAGGAAGTATTTCTACGTAAAGGGTCGGAGCAGAGATATTGTCGTTTACAGCATCGTCAAAGACGTCGTTTAGAGAAATTTGTGTCGTTTGGTTATTTGTCATTTTATTTGTATGAAGTTGTAGTTCATTTGTGTCGTTTTGGGTTATTAAGATTATGGTATTTTTCTACTCTTTTATTTTGGCTTTGAAGAGGATACATTTTGTAAGTTACGACATGTTATGTAAAACCCCGTTGCGAGAGATTGTGACGTTTGGTGTTTTGAAGTTTGCAAATTGACGACAAGTTCAATTTATGAGTATACCAAGCCCGGAATGAATATATTCACGAGTATTAATGAGTATTTTTCAGAGCTTAGAAAAATTAAGGCCAACCATAAAAATGCATTCAAGAGGCCAAAATAACTAAAAACCCACAAGGCAACCCGGGCCCGCCCTGGAAAAGTTAATGGGACCCTGCTCGAAAAAGTCAACGGGAAAGGCAAATTTGTAAAAACAAATACCGATTATGCTGATCTAATTTTATAGGTATACTAGAAAACCGTTGAACATACGAAAGAACACATAAGTTTTATTTTTTATTTTTATAGAAAAACACTCGCATGCTTGACCTTGGACGATATTCGGATAGCTTCGATATAATTAAGAAAGTATTTAAAACAAAGTGGGTGGGTTGGCTAAGTGATGTTACACTTCATCTGCCGAAGATGCTCATAGTGCTTGCTTGCTATTTTAATACAATTCTTTGATTGTATCTGATCTCCGAAGAACGAAGATCGAGTACTTATTGCCAATGGAGGAGGAACTAGTGCTTGAATTCTCTTCTTTCCGTCTCTACGTCGATGGCCGGATTCATCGCCTCCAAGGCGAGGACGTTGTCCCTCCCTCGCCCGAGGCCACAGCCGGCGTCCGCTCCAAGGACGTCGTCCTCTAGCCCCGAACCGGGCTATCTGCCCGGATATTCCTCCCCCACACGCCCGACCGGACCCGGAAGCTCTCCCTTGTTGTGTTCCTCCACGGAGGCGCGTTCTACGTCGAGACGCCCTTCCCCGCGCTACCACTACCACGCGCTCGCTATCGCCGAAGAAGCTGCACTACCGGCGGGCGCCCGAGCACCTGCTCCCTGCTGCGTATGACGACGTGTGGGAGGCGCTGGGCTGGGCCGGGCCGGGGACCACTCGGGCGGGTCCGGACCCGAGGCCTGGCTCAACGATCATGCAGACTTGGGCCGGGCGTTCCTGGTCGGGCTCAGCGCCGGGGCGACGCTGGCCCACTTTGTCACGAGGCAGGCCGGGCTGGAGGGCGGACCGGGCGGGTTGAGAATAGCGGGGTTGGTTCTGGCCCACCCGTTTTTCATCAACCCCAAGGTCAGCGCTGCTCCGGTTCATATACCCGATGAACGCGGGTTTGGAGGACCCGAGACTGAACCCGAATTCGGACCTGGAGCTGGGGAGGCTGGGGTGTAGGAGGGAGTTGGTTTTGGTGGCCGAGAAGGATCCTTTGAAGGAGAGAGGTTTGAGTTACTGCGAGGCTTTGAATAAGAGCGAGTGGGAAGGTGAACTGGAGATTTTCGATTCCAAAGGAGAAGGCCATGTCTTCCACGTGTCAGATCCCCAGAGCTTCAACGCTCGAGCCATCATGAACAAGCTTGTTTCTTTCTTGACATTTCTGTAATGCAATCGTATTGAGAGAAATTCGCTGTTTAATTTGAATATATAATGGCTTTATCAATCAAATGTATAGTTCTTTTGGAAATTTAAGCTTAGAATTTAGACCCCTTTTATTCCAACCTTTAAAAATAAGGATAATAGAGGAATTGAGCATTGTCGTTTTTGAAGCGCTCGGATAGGCATTCGTGCAAAGCCTAACTTTCGAGCTGACTTGATTTTTTTACTCGGGTTTCCTACTCGAGCTAGCGTTCAACATGTCAAATTGAAGCTCGAGTCGGTGTGCTTGCATCACCACACCCGACGGACTCTCTAGACGGCGCCTACATCCTAGGCGGAAGAAAAACCTAAAGCTCGACAAGTGTGTTGGAGAAGGCTGGCTTTGTAAAAACATATGGAGATTTATAAATAAATGAGTTTGCATTTAGATGTTGTGTTCATCAATAAATATGATATTATTTATATGGAGTGAATTTCTCGGGACTTGGCTTAGTCAAAAAGTCATGTTTTCGGCCTCGTGCCTCGCGGAGTCGAAGAGCGGCGTGGACAGGTAACGCTCTCCGAAGCTTGGAAACACGACCTGCGAGGATATTTATATTAAGCTTGGACTGATTTTAATTCTCTGTTAATCTGGTAATTAAGCTGACTTGAGACGCAAGCAAAGAAAAATACATGATTTGAAACGGGACTTACAGCAATGAGTTTTTCAGCATTTTCCGGCCTCTTTCCTACCTTCACTGCAGCCGCTGCCGCAGCCCCCGATGAAATCCCGACCTGTAAAAAATTGAATAAAATAAAACACAGCTTATAAATCTCTACGGTTCTTTAAAGTGGGAGTTCTATGAGCCGGTTTTAAGTGATTCTAAATGGCTTACGAGCAAGCCTTCTTTCAAAGCAAGCTGCTTCGCCATTTCGATGGCTTCCTCGCTCGTTACCTGGAAATGTCGAAGTTATTTCATCAGTACTTCCAAAAAAAAAAAAAGTAGTTGACTTTTAATCAAGTCTTCAAGCTCAAGAAGATATATGGCTCCAGATCGGTACTGTGGACAGTGATTATGCTAATTTTATGTTATGATCCCGAGTCATTATTCTCGTCGTCTAGAACCGGCGAAACTTTCATTCTCCGCGAGATCTACCGTAAACTATAAAGAGAACTAAGCTTATAAAATCACTATATTATTATACTGAACAAAACTTGGTTTTTATTTCTCAGCAACCAACGCGATTTAAATAAGCCAAATATTACGCTCATAACTTAACCCGAAAACAAACTTAAATCACCCAAATAACACAATTAGACGACATTATTCCCTCTTAATACTCGACAAATTATATATTAAAGCAATAATTCAATTAAAAACAGCTTCAGCAACTTACTTGAACTACTTCATCGAGCAGGCTAACATCTAGAACATCGGGAATGAGACCAGCTCCGATCCCTTGGATTAAATGCTTACCTACAACGTGAGCATGCATGTACAGTTCAAAACGAATGCCGTTATGCATCATTGAAAATACGATCACCGTGCCCACATATAGTAAGTCCGAATTTACGTGGATCAAATGTAGGACTCGAGCACAAAAAAAATCAACAACAAACTAGAAAATTAACGTAGTCTACACTAACCTGGCGGTCCGCCACTCAAGACTGCGCTTTCAACCGGTTCTACACCGTAGACCTATTCAAGATCAAAAGGCAGACATAGGTTCAGTATATTCAACAAGTATCTCTCTTCCTTGCCATTTCCAAGCAAAAAATTAAATTAAAAATGGACCTTGATATTCGGGTTCTGGTCTTTGAGGAAATGCCCTGCTCCGGTTACTGTACCTCCAGTTCCTATCCCCGAAACGAGGATATCAACCTTTCCTTCGGAGTCTCTCCATATTTCCGGGCCTGTCGTTTCATAATGAATCTGTGAAAACAAAGGTGACAATACAATCATTAATCAAACTAAAGGAAATTTAGTTCATGTCTGAACTAATAACACATATTTAAAAAACACTAACCGGCAGTCAATACGATAATACCTTCGGATTTGCGGGATTTGCGAATTGATGAAGCATATGGCTGTTCGGTGTTTCATTCAAGAGCTCCAAGGCCTTATCGAGAACTCCCTGAAAGCCCTTAGAAGGATCGGTGAGGTGTACCTCTGCTCCGAAAGATAGAAGCACGATTCTTCTCTCGATGCTCATCGAAGCAGGCATCGTCAGTTTAAGCTTGTACCCTTTGATCGCCGCAATGAAAGCCAACCCAATTCCAGTGTTGCCACTGGTGGGCTCCACAAGGACGCTCTTTATTCCAAAAAAAATCCAGAACCATGGAAGCGCGTTAGCTTAAAGTTGGAGGCATTCCGTAAATTAACAGTTGTGGAAAGTTTTCCCTTCCTCAAACTAAATAGAATTTTCGAAAACCAGTAACTGGTACCGGGACCCCCATTTTTTATACAGAAAATGACGGTTTAGTCCGGGAAATGTCGGGTTTTAATAATAATAATTATATTTAGTATATAAGTTCCCGATATTTCACAGAAAATTCCTGGTATGTAAAACGGTACGAGGAACTGGTAATAGAATTTCACCCCTACTTAATAGTAAATACACATATGAAATGTCTGCATTTACTAGAATCATAAACTAAAGCCTAAAACAAATGAAACTAGCTCGAACCGCTAAAACTAGCTTCTGCAAAATCTGCTACCGAACTAAACAAACCGATTTCCGGGCATAGATTACTTACCTTCCCCGGCGTGATCAGACCCTTATCCTCCGCATCTTGAATCATACTTTGTGCAATCCTGTGTATTTTAACACCTAAGTTAGCCTTGTGGCTACTGAAAATCTTCTTCTAAATCAAATTAAATGAATATCAGGATAAGTATGTGCCTGTCTTTAACACTAGAGCAAGGCTCCATCATCTCCAGCTTCGCCGCGATCCGGGCCACGCAACCGTCGACAACATTGTTCAGATACACCATTGGCGTGTTGCCAATCAACTGTGCAACAAATCAGATTAACAATTTGCATAATAACCGAAGAATTAATGGTGATTTTTGAGGCTCAAGATAAATTACTTCTGTGACATCTTTCTTAATCCTAAACCTTTCTTCTTCCATGTCACTCTGCCTCTGAAGAATCTGCTCTCTCTACAAGCTCCGAAGCCCAGAACCAACTGGGGTGAAAAAAGTCAAAGGCTTCACTAGGTTAACGAGTCAAAGCTCAACTGCCCACTACAGGAAAACACAGCACCAGAAATAAAAACCGGAACTTTCAGGAGAGGAGGTCAACTCAGTTGTAAAGAAGACCTACCCAGCTCTGCAAACTGTCCAATCAAGCAAGTTTGAACTTTGAAGAAGAAGAAGATGAGAGAGCAGAGAGTCTATCTTGAGTGTCCCCACAGAGGATAACGAGTGATAGTGATTGTGATCAAGGTTTTAAATACCGCTTGCCGATTTCGTTTCGCATTTTTCGTTTTACGGATATATCGCTTGCCGATGGGTATGCCGATGGAAAAATTGTAAAAAAAAGAAATACCGCATGCCGCATATACCGCACTTTTCGCATGGGCATACCGCATGCCGATGGGGTTTTCGACGGATATTCTGTAAAAAATATTTGAGTATTTAAGCAAGATATTTATATAAGTTCAAAATTACATATTTAATAAATACAAGATATTTGTAACTTAAATATGTAGGTGACATGTATAATGTTAAGTCACTTTATTAGTTTAAGTGTATAATATTAAGTCAAATTATTATGTGAAGTTAATATGTATGTTAATTAAGTGTGTAATATTAAGTGAATATGCATGTTAATTGTATATGTATGTTAACAAATTTAATATTAGTTGAAGTGTATAATATTAAATGAATATGTATATTAAGCGTATATGTATGTTAGGTGAAGTTAATATGTATGCTAAGTGTATAATATTATTTGAAGTGTATAATATTAAGTTAAATTATTAGGTGAAGTGTATGTGTATGTTAAGTGTGAATGTGTGATATTAGTTGAATAACAAAAAGTCCCACATTGATAGATGACAAGAGTTTAGTGATGTTTATATACCAAATATTAGGGACAAGGGCTTGGGCCCTTTGGGTCATAGGATTTTGTGGATGGGGGAGAACTCACACAAATGTTACACCACCACGCGCGCGCGCCGCCGCCGCTGTCCGTCCGGCCGGGGTGGGGTGCTCTTGTGTGAGTATAATTATTTTTGCCGAAAGTTTAATTGGTATTTTTGCCGAAATCTACCAAAAATATAATTTTTAGCGAAATTCCATCCAAATTTCGCAATTTTTACACTAAAAGATTTTCCACACCCGTGCCCATGCGAATTTCGCGAAATTTGGTAGAACGAAAGATAAACGAAAGGGTTTTCGAACCGCATACCTGCGAAAAACGAATTTTGCACGAATTTCGCATGGAAATTCGCGAAATTTTAAACCTTGATATATATAGCCCTTTGCGCTTCACAGTGGTCACCGCTCAGCCAACTCTGCCTCTTCATGACACTACCAACTCCGCTGGGCCCCGCAAACAAAATATATGATGTTTTCCGTGAATTGCAGTTTAGTCCTTTTTCGTGTTCGAGGGGGTAAGTGATTCCCCTGTATTTGCCAATTCAGTTGTATATAGCCCAAGAATGGAACTTGGGATTCTTCGTTGGTTATGGCACAACAGAACAGAACAGAACAGAACAGAATAGAGTATGCACGAACGAGGTGTTTAAGTCAACTGCTTTGACTTCCACAGCTTGCTGCGGAGAGTCCTTCAGGCGGGTTTCTTCGCATTTCCGACGAAACGACGTGTCGGACAGCAAAAGTGATCTGAAACGACACGTAATAATAAAATTTATTTTTTAACGGTTAAAATTGTTTATGTTTATTATAACTTGATTTTTTTACTAAAAATTTGTTTACTTATTTAAGTGAACTTTTCATGTTTTATTAATTTTTTTAAATGACACTCGTCAAAGATTCTGTTAAGTTAATTAAAAATAGATAAAATCAAAATAAAATAAAATTATGAATATTTTTTCTAATAAGAAATAATAGCATTGAAAATTTCAAAGTAGAGAAATATTGAATTCATAATACTATTAAATAATAGAAGCATTAAGTATTATGTCGTTATCTATAAAGAAAAACCGGTTGTGTGTTTCCTAATTGGATTAGGTTAATCCTAACTGACATTGCCTTTCTTGGTTGTAGCGAAATAAAACTATATTATATTACTTTTTGCTAAACAATCTTGGCATAATTAAGCAACATGATAATATAAATTATGTTTTTTGTATCATTGAAATAACCAATTGACTTCAAAGCAGAAAACGACATTCCTTAGCATTCTTATCCTCTCAAGTCATTCTTTAATCTTTCAGTCCCATCTGTTTTTTTTTTTTTATTTCATGCCAGCCAAGGATGCTTCTTCATTAATTACTTTTTGTTAGAAGATATTCAAGCTAATATTTATAGAACACAGAAAATTACAAGTCTTTATTTGCAACTTGCCATTGAACTTTCGTTTTTATAACATCCTTCTATGCTTTACACATCAAAGTACATTATTAATTTGAGCGCATGATTATTTGAATATATTTTTATCAATTATGCACCAGAGATCAATATATGTATATATACTTTCACAAATAAATACTACAGCAGTATATCAAAGTCCCTTAAAATTATGGGTTAATTGCGGCAAAAATTCCCAACCTTTATAAATATTCTCCGATAGGTACCCAACCTCAATAAACGTTGGCAAAAGTACCCAACGTCACACTTTTGTCGCCGACCAACTAACGCTTAGGCACTGCCTACGTGGCCGTTAGGTTGTCTCATGTGAAATGCCACGTGGCCAAAGATTGGGTACTTTCGCCGCCACGTGGCAAAATGTTGGTACTTTTGCCGCCAAGTGGCATTAAGAAAACAATTTTATTTATTTTTTCTTTCCCGTTAGCCTATATGTTTTTTATTTTTTTTACGTATATCAAACATGATCAAATAATTTTATAAAATATGTACTTATAAGAAAATATGTTATTTTTTAAATAATCGAATAATTACTTAAAATTATTAGTTTTAATTTATTTAAGAAAATCTTTCATGTGACACATATTTTTATTTTTATTTTTTTACATATGTTAAATATAATCAAATAATTTTATAAAATATGTTTTTATAAAAATATTTTTTTCTATATAATATCACGGGCATTTTAATATTAAAATTAAGGCATGATATGATTTTTGAAGACATATAACATATATGAAACTAAGGCATGATTAAAACAAATAATTGTATCAAATACGGTTCAAACTAGATTTAAACCGAAAGTTTGGTGATTGGTAAATATTATGTTTAACCTTATTATTTTTTATTTTAAAGTGAAAAAAGAAAAACTAAAATATGCGTTAAGGTTAATCTGTACCAATCGCATATAACCAACCGTCGTATAATGTTTTTATCATTATCTGTTAAATATTGGGTTAATTGCGGCAAAAAAGAAAAACTAAAATATGTTATTTTTCTTTTTTTACTTTAAAACAAAAAATAATAAGGTTAAACATAATTTTTACCAATCACCAAACTTTCGGTTTAAATTCAGTTTGAACCGTATTTGATACAATTATTTGTTTTAATCATGCCTTAGTTTCATATATGTTATATGTCTTCAAAAATCATATCATGCCTTAGCTTTAATATTAAAATGTCTGTGATATTATATACAATAATGTTTTAGTTTCAAAATTTTAATATAATCTATTCAAAAATTATAAATTATTCCTGTAAGAAAAAAATATTTTTTTATAAAAATATATTTTATAAAATTATTTGATTATATTTAACATATGTAAAAAATAAAAATATGTGCTACGGGAAATATTTTTTTTGTAAATAAATTAAAACTAATAATTTTAAATAATTAGTTGATTATTTAAAAAAATAACATATTTTTTATAAGTACATATTTTATAAAATTATTTGATCATATTTGATATATGTAAAAAAATAAAAACATATTGGCTAACGGGAAAGAAAAAATTAAAAAAAAATGGTTTTTTTTAATGCCACGTGGCGGCAAAAGTACTCAACCTTTGGTCACGTGGCGGCAAAAGTACCCAACCTTTGGCCACGTGGCATTCCACTTGAGACAGCCTAACGGCCACGTAGACAGTGTCTAACGGCATTAGTTGGTCGGCGACAAAAGTATGACGTTGGGTACTTTTGCCTACGTTTATTGAGGTTGAGTACCTATCGGAGAATATTGACAAAGGTTGGGTATTGTTGCCGAAATTAACCCTAAAATTAATTTTTAAAAATAATTAATTATAAAAAAAAACCTCAATTAAGTTAACATTTCTCGCCATTTTCAAAGTTAAACCATGAGAGATACGTTTATTGTTTATTTATTATAGATTTGGGGACATTGCAGTTAAAAAAAATAATCTACAAGACTAAATCGTAGAAATGAGCAAAGTTAGGGTGGTGGGTATTTTTGACAATTACACAATTATATAAGTTATTCAATTCAACCATACTAACGGCTAAAAAGCTAATTCAACACTCTTTCACTCTTAGCCAAAATTATGGAGAAGTTCAATTCCTCCAAGATCACAATCCGACCGTTCAATCTGAGTGACGTGGACGGCGTGATGTCGTACGCCGGCGACGATCGAGTGACTGGGCACCTCCGATGGAACACGTTGACTTCCAGAGACGAGGCGTTGACTTTCATCAGGGACGTCTGTATCCCCCACCCGTGGCGGCGCTCCATATGCCTCGCCTCGAACGACCGCTCGGTCGGGTTCCTAACAGTGTTCCCTTGGCCCGGCGAGGACAGGTGCAAGGCGGACATTGGCTACGGCGTGGCCCCCGCGTACTGGGGCCAGGGTGTCGCCACATCAGCGTTGACTTTGGCTCTCCCTGAGGTGTTCAAGGACTTCCCTGAGGTGATGAGGCTTCAAGCGTTTGTGTTTGTGGAGAACAAGGCTTCTCAAAGAGTTTTGGAGAAAGTAGGATTTCAAAAGGAGGGGCTTTTGAGGAAATATTGCTATATTAAAGGGGTTTTGAGGGATTTATTTGTGTATAGCTTTTTGTCCACAGATTTGCCTTCAACTATGAATTGTTAGAACTTAGAATGTTTTGCTCTCACTTCAAGTTTTTCACTTGTGTGTAATTGTAACTTCTTGTGAGTGGATTACTTTAATTAAGGAACGAACAATATGAGAATGCTAAGTACAAAGATACATTATGTACAAGTATGTTTATTCTAGGGTACTTTTGACCTTTTTACTGCCCAATCCCGACTTTTCGAGTCTTTCAAAACCGGGCCCAGTCCAGGGTTTGGTTTCGAAAAAGCCCGCTCTTTAAACCGAGGCCCAAACTTTCTGCCCCAGCCCTAGCTCAAAGTTGATTTCACTTTTGTTCATTCAATTCTCAATAGTGTTCAAGGCCCGATTCTTGCGGGAATAGGTAGGCTAGGTACGGAGGTAGGGCCGTCTAATGAGATCGTTGGGCACCAAAGTCTTGTAATAGGGCGGCTAATTGGATAGCTAGAACCCATCTTTTGGAGTCCATTCCCGACATGTGGATGTGCGAATGCCCCGGGTGGCTTGTAAACGATATCATGGGGGATTTTACCCCTGTTTCTTCTTAATATATCGCTTATTCTATATAAAAAAAAAAAAGTTAGAAGATACAACGACACGGCAAGGAAAATATAGATATTCCCATTGGTGGAGACTCAACAAATAAAGTAGATAGAAAATGAAAATCTAACAAAAATTTAAAATAAAAAGGTTTATAGACCATATATACTTCTAATCAGGCCTTTGAGGACAATGTTTTTATTGCGTAAACTTATATTCTGTAGGAGATATAATCACGTGTATAATAATTTATAAACAATGGACATATATAACTATACCAAAAAAAAAAAAAAAAACTTTGGCACTTTAGGCAGAAATATTTAATTACATCTCATCTCACTCTTGCTCTTCTCTCTTCTTACAACCTAACCCTTTGCTCTTCTTTATACCAGCCAAGAAAAATCAACCACTGCCCATCACCATTTTCTTCACACTTACGAGAACGAAACATTGGGATTCACCGAGATCTCTTCCGGGGGCGAGCTCGGCGTCACGAGCCGTTGCAACGGTTTCAGAGCCACCGTGAGCTGCGCAAACGACGGTCGCGAGTTTGGTTCTCTGCGAAAAATGATCGGCACATAAATTATAAATTCCGTTCAATATAGGTATTCGAAAGAACATTATGAACGTTGTATATAGTTATAGATTAGATAGATATGCTTAAATTTATAAACAAAACAAAAAAATTCAATTCACATTGATAATCAGCTTGACTTTTTCAGCTTTTTTCCTCTTGTAACTTACGTTTGCCAACATTCCCAAATTATTCTTCCAACGAGAGGATCAACTTCCTTTGGGATTTCGAGGCGGCGATTTTGGAATCCAACGGCCCCTACTACTTGCATCGGATTCATACCGCTCCAAGGCAATCTAAGAGTGGCGAGCTCCCATAATATGACTCCGAAACTATATACATCGCACCTGCAAATTTTGCAGAATTACATAATATAGAAATTCAGAAAGTTGGGGAGTAATGAATTATATGTGAGTTCTTTTAAATTAGTTATGAATATTTTTTTGTTAGTGGTTAAGTAGGGTATAAGATGTACTCTCAGTATTTGAATAAAAAAAGAAGAATAATATGACAAAGAAATAGTAAAAAAACTGAAAGAAGTGATAGGGGCTTACTTTTCATTGGAAGGTTCGTTTCGAAGGACTTCCGGCGCCATCCATTCAGGCTAATTTTTTTTTAAAATGAAAACTCGTAGTCAGTAATTGAACCAGACATTCAGGACGAAATGATATTATTTACTGTGTATTCTGCACGTAATACTGACACGGTCAGCAATTCTTACCGTTCCAGCAGTTGATTTGGATGACAAAAACGTGTTGTGTTTCAGGCGGGACAACCCAAAATCACAAACCTGGAACATTGGCAAGAATGTGAAAAAAAATAAAAAAAATAAACAAATTAAGATACCGAAACAACCGGAGTAAACATCATTAATACCTTGATATTCCAGTTTTTATCAACCAATAGATTAGGAGACTTTAAATCCCGGTGAACAATCGTCGGAATGCTTGTATGCAAGCAATTCATACCCCTAGCCTGCAAAATGAAAAAAAAAAAAAACATATAGTTGATACTTTTTTTTGAGGGACATATAGTTGATACTTGATATAAGTATAACATACAGCACTTTTCAACAAAGGATTTTTTTTTCCTTCCAACTGGCAGTTATATCCCTTGAACTTTGCATTTGGTGCAGCTAGCACCATTTTTTATTTTGACTCAACGCCCTTATACTTTCAAAAAGTAGCAAGTTTCTCCCAAAGTATTAATAAATGACAAAAATGTTGACTTATGCGCAAGACATGACTTAGTCGAACGCATCTTTGTCATCTAATTACCGTACAAGATCAATATACTATATGAGACTAGTGTGAAGCATTAACCGGTCCAATTATTCAAAACTATTAAGCTGAAAGTCCCACGACATTCGAGAGAAATAATAAAGTTCATAAAATGCCATCAAGCAAGACTATTATTGCCTATAAGTTCAAAAAATTGGTCACCTTTTAATGATTAGGGGTCAATGCGCAACTTTCAAAAAGTATAATGCCAAAAAATAAAGTTCAGGGGCAAACTGCACCAACATGTAAATTTAAATGGACATTACAGGCAATTACTCTTTTTTATAGGAAACATTATCTCATACCACATCAAGAGCCATCTTAATTCTCTGCTTCTCATCTATTTGACTGTGAGGACGGTGGATAATCCGGTATAAGCTTCCTCTGGAAAAGATAATACATGAAATGTTAAAAACCTCTACAGAATTTATAATCTTGAACTACGGCTGATAAAAATAACCGATAACTGAAACAAAAACTGGCGAATATTGAACTAACTGAATATTTTTCCAAATCCGAATAACCAAAAAAAAATAATTACAGTTTACTGTAACCGCTTCTAAATGGATCGGTAATTGAGTACCAACAGGAAAAATAAATTAAGGGCTATTTTTCTGATACCGTTTTTTTTTTTTTAACAGTATTTTTCTGATACTGTTGTTCACACATTATTTTCAAAACATGAGTATTTGCTAACATGTTACTTTAACTTGTTCAACCGAATCATAAATCTGTTTTGAACCGAATGTCTGACCATTTCAGCCTAATGTGTGAAACAAAAGTCGGTAGATAAAATAAAGAACTCAGTTGAAGCTAGCTGTTACAATAAGTATGTATCTACACATACCTTGGAAGAAACTCAGTCACTATAGAGAGGTTCGGGGGTCGAGTAACAGCACCCATGAAGAGAACCACATTGGGATGACGGAGCCGACGCATAATCCGCACCTTAAGTCCAGAAACAAGGAAGTAAGAAAATTAGGTTTTAGCAATTGCAGATTTATAGGAAGCTCAATATAAATTAGTGATTTAATCACATCTATAGTTAATTAGCTTATTTAACTAGTTCCCTTTTTCTTGGGGATTATTTTCAGTATTATCTTAGATAATTTAAATAGTTAACTATTTATATATTTCATCGAATTCTAGAACAAAAGAATCCGACATCGACTGGTTTGCCTTTTATTTAGTTATATGAGCTGAGACTATACTACCTCCATGATCTGAATCGACCGGGTGTACATAACTTACTTTGTCATTAGCAGGATTTTTAGTCATCTAAATTAATTGAAGCTAGCTCAGCATAACTCATTATTATATTCAGAGTCACATTCTTTCTAGAAATAAGTTGCAAATTAAATACAATAGTCTGAAATTCGAGAGAATAATTACTTACTTCTCTTTTAAATTCATCCAACGCTGCGCCAGAAAAATCCTGGTCCAAGAACTTTTTCACAGCTACCTCCTGAAATCATAAAGAACCATTGAGTAGATATATAATTTATCGAAATAGATCTTTTTTACTGTGAGATTAGCAAAACTTGAGGTAGCCAGAGAGAAGATAAAGAAAGCTTCATGTAATTTATATTTAAATAACAGAAGACAAAAGTAATGACAGATCTAAGAACAGGCATAATTTTTTTATAGAGTGGGTATAAACCGATCTTAGTCTTACAGAAGTATCAGAAAAGAAACACGCTGAACAGTTCTGTTCGCAGAGATTACTTGGTAAGAAGTTCTCAGAACTTAAAAAAAAAAAAAATCTCAGCGATAATGAGAAACTGATTATCCAATTATATAAATGAACTCACTGTTCCATTCCAATCAGCATGGTATACTTCTCCATAAGAACCTGATTGACAAAAATAGGAAAAAAGATAGATATAATCAGACTCCGCTCACATACATGAGACAACGAATTAGAACAAATTTTCACCATACTAGTTTTTTCGCTGGAAAAATTGTGTACCACGTGAAACCGTTTTGAATACGTATTTCGGTATTACTTACCAAAAAACGGATCCATAACCCGCAACACGAGCACAGGCCCGACTCTACCAAGGAGTAATCGGGTTAAAGCCACACGCGGCTTAGGCATTTTCTATGTTAGGCTATTTCTATTATAATAAGGTCTTTGTAAGTATGTGATCATTAGCTGTATAAGTTATTTCCTAACTGATTGTTTCCGCCTTTAGCTTTGTCATGGCCTAGCTATAGTCGGATCCTATTTTTACTACTGAAACATCTCAACGCATCTTGGCCACTCTCTAACAGAGGAGTGGCTGAATTTCGGTTGAGATGTTTGGAGGATTCACGTGTTCTTGAGAGTTCATGTGTTTAATTGTTCATCATCACTGATTGTTTTGAGATCGCAATCCCGGGCTGCATCAGAAACTTAACAACAAATTTAAGCGTATATATAGGTACTCAGTAGTAATAAGACGAAAGACCAATGTGCCTTACCGAGTCCAATTCTTTCGCCAAGAACTAAATCTTCCCATGGAATTTCGCATTCGCCGACATCTACATCATCAAATACTTGAGCAACCCTGCTTGTACCAGAATCGAGCAGACAGGAAGGAGTCTCCATGAATCTATCATGCGTTGATTTTCTATGAGCGTTTGAGCTGATTTCCTTGTTTTCACCTTCTTTAACATAAGTCCAATCAGCTGGCAGTTTCTTCGGCTCTTGTGGATATTCTTCGCCATAACTGGCGTTTTGATCTGATAAAGGAAAGTTATCGGGTACATTTCTCCTTTCTGATGGCAACAATCCATATCTGGAATTTTTCTCTTCATTGTCCTTGCTTGACAAAGTTGTATTGTCACTGCTGCTAGACGAAGCTAGTGATGATACATTATAACCGTTTTCCCGATTAACTCTTGGGAGGTCATAACCACTCTCTGTTTTCTTTGGTAACGCATTGTAAGCGTAACGACTTTTCCACATCAGCGGATTATTATTCGGACTCTGAGTCTCGTCAACTTTCTCCACTGGTTTATTATACACGGGATTCTTTCCAGGTCCTTTTACATGAAATGGATTGAGATCGGCGAAAAGATTCTTGGGGTCCTCCTGATTTTGATTATAGGGCACTATATTTATATTCATTCTAACGCCGCCATCAACGGCGAGAGCTCCACGACTGCCTTTATAATGTGTATTCCCAATAGCTGATGAAGCAGGATGATCAAAATTACTAGAGGGAATTACTTTATTGGGTAATCTAGAGGTACCGACACCATTATCAACAGCTGAACTCGAAATTGACGGTAAAGGCTCAGGCTTTGCAGGTCTTGCTCTTCTATCCATTACCGAATCAGCAGTAGGATTTTGACTGCTGCCCTCACCGTAATATGGCTTTGGTCCTGAATAATCATTACCATAATTATTCAGAGAATAATGGGCCGGAATTTTGCTTATGTTGGGATTATACTGCTTAAAGCCATTATCTTTGGCGTTTGGAAGGTCGGCTGGTATGAGGGTTCCAGGATCTGCCATGAGATCAACCAGAAACTCCCTGAAGACAGAACGAACAAAATGTTCAGAATCACGAAGAAATGCAAAAAAAAAAAAAAAAAAAAAAAAAAAACAGAAGAATTTTATTTTGCTAACAAACAGATATGCGAAATTAACTTAATGATACGCTTTCTTCCGTCTGCTAAGTTAAGAAAACGAGAAAATAAATGTTTCAGAAACTTAATGAACAACCAACCTTTCATCCTGCAACTTAATTACGTTAACAGCACCGTCCTCGACACCAGTATAATGACTTCCTTTCAGAAGTCTACAAGGCATCTTGATATTATCTGCTAACACCTGCAATAGTGAATCATTAAAGAAGTAAAAATAAATAATAAACTGTAATGACAAGCACGAATCGTAGCATATAGTTTCAGAGATAAGGAACGAGCTTAAATAATAAAATCCATAGAACAATATAGAGTGTCATAGGAGCAAACCTTAAAAAGCAAAGCACGATGTCTCGAAAGGCCAACGGTTAAAGACCCAATAGGTAATACACTTGTGTGCAGGGATGCCCTCGACTCCATACTTCTTTCCATCCACCTAGCCAGCATGACGTTAGCATCCTTGACCGGCCCGCCCATATTACCCGTAACAAGCTCAGCGAGCCTCTGAACCAAGATCCCGACCTCGCTCATGGGGCAGTCTTCCGCAATACATTGTGCAATTTGAACCAACTCCTCCAGTGAAGGGTCGATTTTCTTATTTACTAATACAACTTCGTAGCCAGAATTCCCAACGCTGGTCTCGAGTTCAGCGAGAGAAGGCATTTTTCCTTGAACTGCGGTTTCCGGGGAGTGCCCGTAGACATCGTAGAACCCATCGATCACTTTCTCCTCATAGTCAATCACATTATACTCCTGGTTTAATAAGATGATCAAGAACAATTGTTACCAATAATCGATCAAATCCAGTGAATTTCTCCTTTTTTTATATAGCTAATTAACTATAAAATGGCTTAATTTCAGTAGAGAGGTGTTTCGTGAACTAGTCAAAATCCCTAATTCAGCTCAAGCAAGTCCAAGCCATTTCCGAGTTCGATTTCCACAGCGAGAATCAAAGATAAGCATGGAGTAACTAACCCAGTAGTGCTTGGACAAGGTCTCGGCGCTAGCCTCGTCCTTGTCCCTCGCGGTCTCGGTCCTCCGATTCCCCAAGCTCAGGAGCGTCGCCGCTCGGATCTGATCCTTCTCGGGGTCGTCTCGGAACTCCGAATTCGACGCGCTGATCGCCAGGGCCAGCTGGAACTGGAACTCCTCCTCGGAGGACATGTAATCGGACCGATTCGCGATCGTCGGAGACGGAGCAGAAGCCATCGAACTCGCAGTCGAAGCACTCAACGCCGGAGCCGGAGACGGCGATGGAACCGCCGGATAATTCGCCGGCGGCTGAGCCGCCGCCGCCGCCGCTGCGCGGTGATCGGAGGAGCAGGGCTGCGAATCGGCGGAGGCCGAGGGCTCGCCGGAGCGATTGGGGTCGTGGCTGCTTCCGATGTGAAGCTTCTTGAAAATGTGCTTCATGGCTCGAAGAGTTTGTCGGAGTCTCTCTCTTTCTCTTTTTGATTGAGAGAGGAAAGTGGTGTGACTGGTAAGAGGAGGGAAAACTTAACGGGGAGCTCAGGACTGTGCTTTTATACACACACAAAAATTTGCATCTAGGCCCTTTAACTTTTGGGTATTGTAGATTAACTCTCTATATTTTGTTAATTAGCAGTTAGGTCTCTTTTGTTTCACCAGTTGATACAGTTACTAACGTGGGTCAACAAACAATGTAATAATTAAATCCAAAATTTTAACTCTTTTTATATTAAGAATATGGTAAAAAGTAATTTTTAATTTTTTTATAAATATTATGATTTTATATAATATATGTCGGTGTGCCTGCTATTACTAGTACATCCGTAAAACTTTATCGCTTCAAATTAACATTTTAAGAATTTAAAAATTATTTGTCTGCAAACGTGTAACTCAGTAGTGTAGTTGCAATATCGGACCTTCGGCGTGCTTGTTGACAAGACATTTTCTTTCTTGATCAGAGCCATCTAACTTCGCGGTTAATTAATTAAGTTGAGAGGGGTTTCGTAGACAGAAAATTAAAATTAGGGAGAATTTGCAAGAAAACAAAATTAGAAGGGCTCTGCTGCTCATTACAAATATTGAAAAGGGCTATTGCATCAATCAAGTAAAATTGTGGGCGCTCATCATGTGTCACGAAAATTACCTTTGTGTATATAATAAAATATGTTGGGTTGTTACCAAAATAGGCTTGTATTTACATGAAATTACGATAATGGCATATTCCCCTTCGCACGCAAGGTTGAAGTTGAAGACCAAACACGGTTTTACTAGTCAACGGAGAAGTCAATATGCCAGGTTGGCAGTCACGTCAGACAATAATTGGCTACGTGTTGCTTTCTTGTAGTGCCACGTTTCATTTGCTTTCAACAACGCGCGAACTTTTTTCTTCTTGCATGAAAAAAGGAGAAGAAAAGTTGAAATAAAAGTAATTGTATAGAAGATTCCTTTCAACTTTCTCTTATATCTATAATTATGCATTTTAATAAATTGGCCAATTCATAAATAAATTTAATAGAAGATCGATATTCGGGGCATGGAGAAAGAATTCTATCCCAAGTATTACTCTTGTAATTGTTCGTCTTCGTGTTTGTCAAAATTATACTATACAGTAAGGTTCAACTTGCCGAATTTGCCGATAAATCGCTTGCCGTTTTCGACGGATTTATCGTTCGCTTGCCGATTAATCGACGGAAAACTAATAAACACTAGATTATCGTTACCAACACTTATCGAGGATTATCGATGGATTATCGACACTTATCGAGGATTATCTATGAAAAATCACTAAAATATTTTTAAGAATATATTTACTAAGTTTATAATGTTGATAAAACATTAAAATGCCAAAAATAAAATCATTTCATACTCAAACATAGGTAAATAAAATATAGTCTCACTCTCACATATGTAAATATTCGAATAAAATCATCGAAAAGTGCAAAATTTCTTGAAAAGTACCATATTTTTGCTCTATTTTGAAAAGTACAATATTCCAAGATGTTTGCCGATTTTCGACAAAAATCATGGAAAAGTACTGGCATGGCCGTCTTGCCGATAACTACCGGCAAGACGGATAATCGAAGATTATCGAAGATAATCGTGGAAAAGTCGAACCTTGCTATAAAGGTCAATAAAAACGAGAGGACATAGATCATGAATATTTATTAGTGGATTTTTTTTTTTTTTGTAAATTATTATTGTGTCAAAATCATTTATTCATATTTCCATAAGAAAGAGTGAGATCAAACGATTAACGATAACTTATGATCCCCATATATATAAAAAAAAAAAAAAACTACACGAAGTGAGTTTTCCTGAGACTAGGCTGCTACAATTACCTTAATATATCTTAGTCTCCTCACAAACTAGTTAAAATATTTCAATATGTAATTCTTGATTGTGTTAGACATCATTTAAAAAAAAAATTAATAACTTAGACAAAATAAGTAATACAAAAGTTACTGCCCCACGTTGAGACAAGCTAGTGTATAATTAAAACGTACAAGTGCCGAAAGATAGAAGCGACATAACACTAAAGCGAAGCAACATAATACACGTCACTGCATGCAACGACTTGTCATTTTTCTTATAGTAATTATACGAAGAAAATGAGCACAAATTAATAGCATGTTTATGCTTGGTAAACAAGATATTATTTTATCATTTCTATCTTTATAGCTACATGTCATTTCATCAATTTCAAAAACGTTGGTCAACTCCATTCACAAAAATGGTTAATAACACGTCACTCGATTATTTAGAATATGACTTGTCGTTTATGTTAATTTATCTTTGAAATATGACAACGATCTATACTGCCATTAAAAAAGAGTTTATTCGAGCATAATTGTTAAAAAGGAAAAAAATAAGTTGCACGACATGAAAGCTATCTTCATGTTCAGGACATTTACGAACTGTAGCTCCCTTGCGGGAAACTGGCGAGTATATCGGTAGGTGAACTTAAAGCATCGACTATAGCTCCCTCACGGAAAACCGACGAATATATCGTTAGGTGCACTTGAAGTTTTTTTGTTTTTTGTTTTGTTTTTGTTTTTAATTAATAAACGTGTCTGTTCACGCACAACCTTCATTTTTTGTGACCTTAATTAACCGTATAAAGAAAATACTAATTTAATAATTAAATGAGATTTTTCCAATTTCCAGAAAAATTATTTTTACATAGTTCACAACATTTTGGTGTAATTAAATCAAAACATCTAAGAAATTACTTGTGATATTTAAAGATGCCATGTCGTAAGTAACACACCTCAACGCAACACAATTGTCATTGGGGCAGAGTTTGACATTTTGCCCTTTTGTCAACCATTCCTTTATTCCAACATTAATTATAAACACGGCGAAATGAGCAAGTTTTGGAGCCCATAAGCTTTAACGAATGAAACTTCCACGACGACAAGTTTCAAGCCAATGCGCGCCACGTGGCAGACAGTCACAAAAATACACAAATTTCCCCGCTTCAATAATTTGCATTCATCGTAAAACTCAATGATTGAAAACAATCGTCGAGTGTGATAATTTAGTTTAAAATTATTAGAGACTCGGTTGAAGCCATCACCAAGTGTAAATTTAATGAGTGGTAAATTTAATAATACAATATAATTGATTATTATAAATTGAGAGAATCAAAACTGAGAATAATATACAGATTTCTTGCATCAAAAGGTACCTTCAGAGTTGTTAATGGAGGTCAAAGATGTTTCAAGAGCGAGCTCTTTGGCTACCAGTTTCAGAAGGACTTGCACTGCTTCTCTCACTCTTGCTTCCCTGTTTACAAATTTTCCAACATTTTTTATTCTCTTTCCGGCACTGGCGGGACTTTATCAACAAATAGATGAAATTTTAGAGCGAAGTATAAAAATAAAATAATGATTTATGCCAAAATAAAGCAAATAAAAGTTCATTACGTGAGATATACCAATAAAAGCATCAATAATTGGTGCTGAAATATAAGAGCCTCACCTTGAAACGACGAGCTCGCATAAGGACGGTAACATTACAAGAAGGTGTGGGCGCCGGTGGCCAGTCTTCTCGTCGACGAGGCCGGCTTGGAGATGCGGATGCAGTGGAAGCACAGACGCCGTGTCGGAATGGACGTTCATGTTGGCGAGTTCTCGCAGTGCGTGAGCCAGCTCTTCTACCCTTGCGGCAGGTAAAGCGCGTTCGCCTGCAAAAACAGAATAACAATGAGAATACTCAGTCTCGGGTGTCGGTAATAACTTGATTATTTGCAGCGCATGATCGGCACCTAAGTCCTTCTCGTCAACAGCGAATCTCTTCAAGATGTACTCGCATCTGGTCATTAGCACCAAGATTGCGATTTTGCTGACCTCAGATCTATCTGAACTCCACTCGCCAGCTTCATTCTCGTCACTGTAAATGATGTTGTAGGTGAATTATTTGAAATATAAGACACAGAAATGTAAAATAAAAATAGATAAGAAAATTGAAGGACTATCAAAATTCATGTTAAGTACAAATCGAATTCGAAGAGGTCAAAACTGTCTTTTAGAGTAATTAAAAGCGATTCTTTTTTCAACTTCTAACATTGTCTCGATTTACCCTGTCTCGATTTACCCCTTGAACTTTAAGCCTCAAATCAATAATACTTCAAGTACAAGGGGAGATTTCTGATAATCGTAGTTATATCCAAAAACTCAAATAATTATGACATAAAAATCTGAATTATGAAGCTTTATTTTTTTACTAGGATATCAGATCCAGTCCCAAATCAATTGAAAAAGGCATGGTCATGGAAGACCTTCCAAAAAAATATAAAAAAAATCTGTACTCTTATATTTTACTATTTAAATAAAGAACTGTACTCTTATTCAGACACCAAACTATTTTAAAAAATATAAAATGTACGAAATGTATTAATATGTAATTAAAATACAGTTGCGTATTTGACACGTCACTTACCTGCTTAGGGAAAACAACTTCTGCAAGCAAGTCAAGGAAAATCGGCTGCAGTGCAAAGGCATACGTTCAACTGTCTCAACGGGTAAAGAGCAAGTACGTGATGCACATCGGTCCAATGTCGAAACCAGCTTTTGCAAAACCTGTAAGAACTCAAGACGGAAAAATAATCACACGTTACAATGGCTCTCAAGACTCTAGTCTGCTAAAAACTGGTGAAGCAAGATTATTAGCCGCCAAAAAAAGAACATAAATGTTATTGTATCAGGCAAAGCAAAGAACGAATTATATAACTTTTTCGTCCAATCTTGTCCCGCTAAGCACTACTGCGAAATACAACCAAGGACAACGACAAGTGTAGGGTCTCCAGGGGATTACAAACCATAACTTTTATATTAACGTATGTAACACCGACATGTGCCTGAGATTTTATACTAACGAATATATAGCTTGGATCATTACCTCATGAGGCGCATCAACCGGTGACTTAAGAATCTTGTCGCCGAGAATGTCTAGAGTGATGAGCTCAAGGGACTCATCAGCCTTCACTACAGCAGTGGATAGAGAATCCGAAGGCAGAGCCCTTCCACAATAGCCCACGAGAAATATTTCATACAAGTCGGCAATTTCTTTCCATATACGTGTTTTTGCAGGCTTACTAGTGCCAGAATCCACAAACTCTGAGACAGCTGGCAGGCAAACACCGTCAACAGCAACACGGTTGAAGTTCTGAACAGCTAATCGCCAAAGTGCACCGTCCGGATTGTCTCTTCTAGTTGTCATTGACCTAAAGAAATCACAATGCAAGGAGAGCGCGATAAGGAGGTGGCACTATTCATATATTATATTTGTTTACTTGAGTAATTTAACTATGTTTAATTAATTACGTTTAAGGGCTTCATCTCAACCTATGATTTTATGGTGACACTACGGGTTTCACTGATTCTAGACCTGAACAATTTCTGTTGCGAATAATTTAAAGTTTACATCCAATAATCGGGGAAATATCAATAACAAGCTAATCTATACTAATGAACTAATTCTAAAACTAATTTACAGATGGTACACAATTAACTTTGAATAACAGCTAATACAATACAGATGATAGACGCATTAACAACTAACTTGAAGTTTGTTGAGCTCGGTACTAGAAAATATTACCTTTCAAGACTTTGAATAATCTCGGGATATATAATATACTTTTCTACTGATGGGGATTTCATAAAAAGATCGACCAGTAAAGGAACAAGTTTCTCGGCAAGCAAATAATTATGCACTGAACTTGGAGATTTAGTTTCGATTGTTTTTGATGGCGAAGAAGAAGCTGTGCCGTTAGATCTTGCATAACTCGCTCCTGACTTAGCATCTACATAAAGAAATTTCTCGGTAAAAAATTTGCGAAGAATTTTTTGAGTTAAATACTTATATACACTAAGGGAACAAACTCTCCCAACCACCTGATTTCTAGAATTAAAATAAAGATAAAATGAGACGAAGCTTCTCCATACCGGAATTTTGTTCAACATGGCCCGTTTGTCCGGCCTCACTTTCCTCGCTTTGTAAGGGGGTTTCCGATTTTGGTAAATATTGGAGAAGGTTCCGAAGAAGAATTCGCCACATTGAAGAAATATGCTCTGTTGGAACTAACAGAGGTATAACCCCCAGAACTGTGCGTAAAATAGGTGGAACATGTCCCTAAAGGAGAAGAAAGCAAAAGCTCAGTACGAAGTGTTTTCATAACAAATTTAGACAAAACGTTAGTTTCTCGAAATCATAAATCTGGTTATAATAACAACCGATGCGACTGTATACCTCAAGAAAAAGATATATAGACTCTAGTCAACTAAAAAAGGAAGTAACAAAAAGCTTTTGTTTAAAGGTTCACTTACAAATTCAGTTTCAAAGCTTTCATTATATATAATAGCTTGCGTGACAGCCAAATCTATGATCCCGAGCAATTGTGTATACAAAGAATCGTCAAACATCATTTTTGCTTGAACATATAATTCGCCTGCATAAATTTAAACTTGTTAACCAAACAAAAGCATGCAAGAAAATTGTCTCTCATATGAAGAAATAGGATAAGCTTCATAGTAAAGTTTACGAAATATAACACCGAAAAAAAAAAAAAATCCTGCCTAATTAATTACATTACCAAGACCATGTAAAATCTCTTGCGTCACCTTGCTAGCCGCACTACTACTGTAGTTTGTTGACTTCCGAAGAACATGCTCGTAAACATCAAGTACCGATGTAAGGTAATGCAGCGGTAAATTTCCCTGATTAAACGGGAAAAATTATTCACAAATAATTTTCTTAGCAGTGGTGAAAATGATCAGGAAAAAAGGATATTTACCTTATGAGAATGGGAAACGACAGTTATTTGCAAGCAGTTTATCGCCGCAAGAGCAACCTCTTTGCTACCGTTTAGAATGCTACTCTTCACAAAAAGAATCAAAGTCTCCCATCCTGCAAAAACAATAGTGTCTATTACGAGCCAATAATCGAGAAACTAAGAAAAGGCAAATGAAAGAACAAATTTTTAGCCCACCTGACTCGAAACTGCTCAAGTTTCTGAGGAGAGGAAAGAAAGAACGGAGAATACGAGCTATTCCGCCTAGAATAAGTACAAGTGTCTCATCCCACTGTTTTTGAGCTGTGTTGCGACTGAAAATGAATATAAAAGTAAGCAGATATTGTATTGGTTGAGGAATAAGAAAGAACTATTTCGGAATCCTCTCAGTTTTTTGTTAGGCGTGAAACCAGTAACTGATTCCCTTTTTTTTAGCTTAAAAATCGAAACTGGATTACCGGCTTCTTAGATATTAAAAACCCAAACTATTTTTTTTTTAATGAAAACCAGTTTATAAATAATTTAATTAAATCAGAACCTCATAAAACATAAATAATCTTGAGAAAAACCTTAAGTTAAAAAAGGTAAAAATAAACCGGTACCAGATAATGACTAACTACGTACCTATGATGTATGAGCATGTGGACTGCTTTTCCGCCCCGAGTTCCAAGTTCTTTCCCTTGCCATTCATCCTTTGATGAAGTTGCAGCCTAAAATTTAATTCATCAGATGGTAGCTACATTTAAGAAAATCTATGAATAGAATTATTACCACTACTCTGTAACTAACCATATGTGAAGCACGATCCAAGGTAGGGAAAACATAAGTCTGAAGGCAATCTTCCCACATGCTTTCCGGAAGTTTTTGACCGTGACTCCCGAGTGTCTGGAAAAGTGTTCTGACTGCTGAATTCCTGACCTGAGAATACAATCAGTGGAGCTTCAACACTATTTGCAAATGCAAAAAACTTATAAACACGCCAAATAGCTTGTCTCTATTGAATCCCTAGTATGTGAATGGTCAAAAATTACAAAATAATCGCTCCGACACAGTACATTTACTTTCCCTATCTAGGACACACAAAGATTAGTACAGACGTCAGTCTGAAATAATAAAATAGATCACCGTGACTAAAATAATTTTAATCAAAGATATGGAAGATTACTCACTGCGAAACTAAATCATTGACGAAATGTAGAAATAAAACATTCTTTATAGTAAAGCATCAAAGATATACCTCTGGCCTCTCATCAGCTCCAAGGTTTTGCAGTAATGAGAAAACAGAGAACAGCAGCTTGTCATAATGAACTGTATGCGAAGCATTACGTTGTTGTTGTTCCTCTCGTGTTTGGCCATCCGCGTACTTTGGAACAGAAACTCCATCTGAAATTCCTGCATAAAAGCACCAGATTAAGTTATTTAATTACTAGATTAGGCGAAACAAAAAATCAACAAGCAATAAAAGTTCTAGAAGGATATTAACCTGTTTCTTTTTCTTCAGCCAGTTCATGAATAAGGCCCTTAGCAATAAAATCAGTTGAGGTCCATAAAAGGCCTATTGCAGTCAGGCTTATGTTAAGCTCTGTCTTTTGAGCACTATAAGCTCCGGTGACATCAATGCATCTGCAATATTCAAGTTAAGGTCAGGTCCTAAAATTGTTTGATAAGGATACTATAATAATTAGCAAGTACTAACCCATTAAATATATCAATGACGATATTCATGTAATTTTTGACAAGCATCAACAAAGACGTAAGATAATTTGCCGATACAAAAGAGAGTATCTGAATGTCAATGAGGTATACTCAAGTGGTTGAGTATTTGAACTAATACCTCATGACAATTTTTATATTTTTTAGTTTTGAAAAAACACTCACCAATAAAAGTAAAAAATAAAAAGCATGAAAATGTTTGACAAGTAATTATGCAGAATATTGAATCATGGAACTGTGGAGAGCACATAATTTCATTAGTAGGCTTAATATTACAATTGGCTAATTGGCGATCTTACACTTGAAGGCAGTCCTCCGGTATGTTGGTAAGTCCGTCATTCATGATCACGCGTAAGCTCTATAAGCAGCAGATCAAATATATATTAAAGCAAAAAACATAGGAAGAGCTTTTTGTATAAAGATGTGAGCACATACTCATTGTTTTACAGAAGGCACTATCACATCCTCTAAATTATAAGAGCTTTTCTAACCTGAAAGCCCAAAGTGACAAGTTCCTTCTCTGGAGCATCTGCTACGAACCTTGGAACGAGAGTAAGTGCGAAGCGACTATAAGATATATGTAATTTGCAAAAAGAATAGAAGAAGATAATAGATATAAAGTAAAGATAAAGTCAAACCTCAACAATTCAAGAATATTTGGCCAACTGTAGTGTAATTTTTCTCCATGCCTCTAGAAGATATGACCTTCATTCAGTGAGAAACTATACTGGAAATAGCCTAAATAAATAATATGAAATAGTTTTCGGCAATAACATTTCACCTCTAAAGCATGTAGAAGAATCTTTAAAGAACCAGAACGCACATCGACACTAGAAGTAGACGAATAGAGAACTCTCAGAGGAGACATGACAGCACATTCAAGTGATGCAATTTCTGCAAGGCTTGTTTGCACCTGAGGAGAGAGTGTCAGTGAGAAAATTGTTTTAAAATACCTACGCCAACGAATTCCAATATTTTCTAACTATCTAATTGGATTTGATTTATTTCATTATTGTGTTTCCTTGTTTTAAGATATTCTAGAAGATTCTCGTGAACTATAGATATTCTAAATACTCCCATCAATTCTAGAGATTACAATATTCTCATTAATAATAGATGTTATACAATATTCTCATAATTGCTAAATATCCTCTCAACTAGGCTATATTCTCTATATAGTAATGATGTTGTGAAACAAACAAGAGGTTATTTCAATTCCTCCCAATTTTTACAACCTAAATCACACCTTAAACAGCGATAAAAGTAAATAGCAAAGAGTTCTCACAGTTGGTGATGATCCTTTGGATCTGGTTGACAGAGATTGCACGAGCCGTTCTGAACCTAAAACGGCACATATCGATTGATCTAGTGCGTCAAGTGCCAGGTTCCGCAAATGCTGACTAGGATTTTCTGCAAGCTGTAAAACAATGAAAAGTTGTAAACAGGAAGTTTAACACTTGTTTGTAAATTATAATAATGTCTACTTAGTAACATTATAACTAATTGGCTAGGATCTTTTCTGTAGGAACTAGTTAAAGTAAGCATACTTAGTGTGTTAAATATAGCCCAGTATATGTAGACAAATTCATCATTAATTAGATTCATCATCATTAGCACAAAGCTACAGAATTGTCAAGGAGAATGTACACAGAGCAATGGCATCAAAATAAGGAAAGCATAACGAGATACCTCAAGAAAGTGACCCACAACTAAATCCCACAATGGCTCCACTCCTGTTAATGTGAACCCATTAAACAAATGGCAAAAATCATAAATAAAAAAACATGAATGGTGTCTCATGTGAGCCTAAAAATAATGTAAGTCAATAAAGTACACACTGTGAAGATTGTTGACAAGAATAGAGATCATTCTTTCCACTGAGAAAGTTAAGCTTCCAAGTTTCTGACTCGTCGCAGGTCCAGAACCACTTGAAGTTACCGGCACGCACTGCTCCGAAAGCTGACGTAATGCAGAAAGAAGGGACTTCACTGCAGATATATGCATCAATGCTGAGCTCTCAAAAAGCTTCAAAAAGAGAGAAGCAATTGGTCACGACATGTAGTTATAATCACATAAATGTAAATTCCTAGGGGCTGAAGAGCAAGAGCAACAAAGGAAATGAGGAATATCTTCCGCTGATATAATAATGGAAATGTGTGTGTGTATATATATATATATATATATATTCCTTAAAGATAAGGAGCTACGATGGTGCTGAATACCTGAGAGTTCAAAGAAGAAAGAATATTGAAGTCACTGTACTGGCCAGATGATTCCCTCATAAGCTTTTTGGCACCCGATGAGGCTTCCTGTCAAGATAAAACAAACACGCCTATAAAAGCGAGATAATTTCAACAGTGCCCTATTTATATATGAGTACAGATGTCTTTTCTTTATTTTACTTACACAAATATACAACGAGTGAAAATACGAAATTTCTTTATCTTATACGAAACTAGTCACTACTGAGAATCTTCCTGCATATGCCATTTCTTCAAGTTTGTTATTTATATAGCATGGGGCCTAGCGAATAAGCTCACTCCAGAGAGCATCATGTTGTATCAATACCTGTGTGGTGGCGTGTGGTGAATGTATTGCTCTGTCCAAAGCTGCCAGAGTTTCCAGGACCTGCAATTTTCAGGGGAGAGAATTGTGAAATGAATTAACAGACTTCCTCAGCAAAAAATTGAGAGATTAGGATACTGATTCACATTGGAGTAACGGAATTACAGCCTAATTTATAGAGCTAAGAGCATAAAACAATTCCTATCAGCACGGAATCTCACAAATAAGGAAATATAAAGCCTAATATATTTTTTTTAGAAAAAAACTTGGAAAATAAAAGAGAGAATGGAAGTGATATTCTACACATACCAATACCCAGGATGGACCCAACACATTATGCAGACGATGAGCGATGTTGAATAATGTTCTTAAAGCCTTAGTAGTAGGGAAAAAAAAAACATTATGAGAAATATAGATAGTATCAAAGCTCAAAAAGAAGTTGGTCAGTGTATAATGGTTCTTTGATATTGTAGAAATAAATAACGTTAGGTGTATGAAATTAGCTATAAATAGTTACTATAGAGTCTATAGACATAGCTTAGTTATTTTATTTTAAAGAGCTATTTTAATTTTTATGTCCTAAATTAAGTAGTCTTAAGTTGTATATATCAAATTGAGTCATTATGAGATAAAATATTCGGAAAATTCCAAAACAGATGCAGGAAAAAAGAAGCTAAATACCTGGACATTTTTGGGAGTAAGGACAACGCTGTCCCACTGATCAGCTGATGATTCAGAACGTTTGGAGCCAGGTGACTGTAAAGCACTGCTGAAATCTCAATTTAAACCAGAAAACAATGTCATGTTGCTAATTTAAAATAGCTACTGTGCTTTCGTTACAATTTATTTATATTTATCTATTTAAGGGTTAAGGTATTTTCATTAAGTAGAGGTATTAGGGGTACGTTACAATGAATATGATATTAAGGTTTCTAATCTATATATTGGCGTCTGATCTAGGTTTAGTCGTCATATTTGATTAGTGAAATTTCCTATTGAACATCATTAAGAGAGTTTTCCTCTAACTCTTGAATTAGAGAACAGAGTTTCGTTTATCAAGAAAGTGTTTTGTAGCTGTTAGATTTCTACTCCCGCTCCTATCAGCTTTGTCTTAAGCTGAGTTCAACTTATGGCATGTGATCATTAGTCTGGCCCCAATATGGAATCAAAATTTTGGTTTCAGTAAACAGCTTGGATCGCATACTGAAATAGTTTTACAAGTCTGCTGGGTCATTTTGGAAATCGTTTAAAGTCAGAAATGCATAGTAATGATAAATTCAAGCAATAGAGCAAACTTATGGTAAAATACCTTCTTTTCTCAGCCTCATTGGGAAAATTGATCGTGAATTTGCAGAGTGATGCTAGAAAGGAGTTTAGAGGTTCTACAGCATGAAGAACCCCACAAGCCTGAAAAATGATAGTTTAAACTATTCATTAAATAATGAAGTCATTTATATGATAAACATCTATTGTCGGTGATAAAATAAGGGTACGTAACGGAATAGTCATTTACTTTTCCAATTTAAGAAATATAGTACAACTAATGCAGAATAATCACCTGAGTAAATGCTTGGTATCCCTTAAGTATTTCCAATACAATAGCCTCTCCCTGTGACCTGAGAAAACCCCATTAAGGTATCAAAGGCCAAACACCACCAAAAGAATTTTTGAACTTATAAATGTGTATGATAAAACAATAGATAAGTTTCCTTAGAAAGTAGTATAGCAACCAACCTTGATAATATTAAGGACAGTGCATCTAGTATGGTCAACCAAAGTGAATCAACCATTGAGAGGCAGAGCACCGCAGTTTTTCCAGTACACTTAACAGGTGGGTAAGATTCATATCTAGGAGATTCAAGCTGGTAAATAACGAGAAGAAGAAAAAGAAAAAAACGCAATCAACACTCGATTACTGCCTATTTAAATGTTCTAATGTTGCATAGAATGATTTCACTGAATAAGAAGAGTCACTCAAAAAGGCAATAATGAAATAAGATTCTAGTGCTTAAAAAAAATCCTATTCTTTGTCAACAGTTTTCAATACTTATGTATTGAAACAGTAGCATAATATTCTTTACATAGAAAAAGAAATATAAATACCTCACCGACATCGACTGCTTCATCTGTCAATGCAGCCACTGTAAAGACAACACCTAGTAAACCTTCAACAGCCAGAGTTATAGCATGAGCTTCACTAGCAACCAAGACAGCAATGTTGGATGCATCATTATCAAGGCTCCACTCAATTCCTGAAAAAAGACATCTTGTCACATTAAGTCCTGTAATTCCTCGACCATAGTCTAAGAAACTGTTATGATCCAAAATCCGATCTCGAAAAGGGGTTTCGCAAACCTTCTGCTTCACAAAACCCAGTCTCTCTACTTTCGAGGAAAAAAATAACTTTTTCGTGATTGATTATTGGCTACTCTTCTTGTTCACTTAAAGTGTTTTAAAAAGACCAGAATATTACAATCTGATGGGCTGGGCCAAACTCTAAACCCTCAATAACCAAAACCTAATTAAATAACTAACTGAACATATATAAATAAAAAACATAATGACATACTTAATTAACTTAATATGCATAATTAAAACATGAAATATTTTGTAAATGTAACGGAGACTCAATTTAAGTAAAAGAAATGCATGCAAGATATGTGTGGGCCACCCAATAAGGCAGTTACCTTTAGCTTTGCTGCTGAACATCCCTGCCACAGCTGCCAGGCTCTCCTCACAGGTCTCTTGGACCTAAGGTAACCGAACATATTTTAGTAAAAAAAAAGAAGGAACATACTTAACCATCTACTTACGTTAAGAATTTTTAGTTATTAAAGTAAAATGGATGTTTGAAGATAATTCGACTGAGAATTTTCATTGAACTAATTAATTTCCATCTCATACTGTTTTCCCTTCAGACTTCAGTGGTAATTTAACACAATCACCTAAGTTTATTGTACTTGCAAACTTGAAACACATTATCTGGGTTTATTGTACCTGCACATTTGAAACAACTCTTGCAAGTGCTTTAACGACGCCCTCGACAACATTGGTGTTTTTGGGATGCCTACAAAGAAAGGGCATAAACCAGTAAATTGTGGAGCAACAAAATACTATTAAACCTAATTTGTTCGAACTTTAAAGCAAAAGCCTGGCCAATCATTTTGAGGTTAAATGCAAATTTCATTCAAACAAAAATAATAATAATAATAATAAACATGGCTGATGATAATTTCAAAAATTATAATACCCTCTACAATTTACTAGAGAAAATGTTAAATTTGGAACTTAAAGGTACATCAACATGTAGAAAATTTTCATCCCACTTAAATTCGATTACATCAACAGAATCGCGTTAAGTCTTGTAGAAAGAAGTAAAAATGAGAAATATAAAAATGACTTGTTTGAAGGAAACTTGCAGTTGAAACAAGATGGCCAAAAAGAACATTGTCAAAATAAGTGAGCTTACATGTCAAAGTTTTGAAAAAGGGTCTTCAAAGTCCGTGCCTCCAGACATAAACCCTGTCAAATTTAACTCTCTAATCATTCAGAAGTGTTACAAATAGCTAAGATGGGCATCAAGTTAACAAAGAATTGATGTATAAAAAGTGCCCCAATATGAGAATCTACTGTTTACGGCTCAATCCTTGGGGCAGAGAATAGAAAAATATTGAATTCCTAGGGCACCCGCTACTTTTCAAAGAGAAGTAAATGAAAAGTAAGCTTTCACTTGGAAAGTTACCCTTAATACTTCAAGAACCAGAATGCGGTGCCATAATGGAAGATCGAGAAATGTAACCTTCAACAGCATACTGAGAAAAACCTGCATTCAGACACCACAAAGAAAATAAGACAAAGAAAAAAGGACGGACAACCACTTATTCAGGTACCTGGGAGCAGCTCTATATAAAAGGCGAAACTGACAAATCTAAAGCAATTCAATATCTCAAGCAGCAAAGCATATTCATTACGCAGTCTTGAAAGTGAGTAAAATGAAAACAAAAAATTGTGCAAGGAGCGAATTCATTATACAGAAAAGAAAAAATTTGTAAGAGGACATTAAATGCTAAGAAAGACCATAAACTATAGATAAGAGAAAATCTTGTAGTAAAATGATCATTACGTGAAACACACCTCACATTCTGTGATAAGGGATGCACTGTAAAGCCTGATGATATGAGCAACTGATCGCAAAACCAAGCGACGGAATGAAGGTTCTCCTGCTTCTCCCTCTGGCTGATTAAACTTCAAGAGAAAATGAATGTACGGAGAAAATTTTAGTCAACAACCAAAATAGAAGGTCAAGCCAGAGAGAAATGAAATATATATTGTATATACACATACGATACACGTACCTCAGCATCAGTGCGCAGTGAATTCATTAAAAGAGAGCATATCTGATGACGAAGAACCTGTTGCAATATTTAATGAAAATGTTATACGCCCAACATATTAAATAGCCTAGCAAAGAAAAATCTCTCCTTTGAAGTATGAGATACCACAGGAGAAGTCAACCACAAGAAACAAGGATGATGGAGAAAGAAAACACATAAAAATGATACAATAACTTGACCATAAGGCAAGAAAAGAAAGTTAAAGCAACAACATAAGCATACAAATACACGATATACCTGCTGATAAGGAAGAAGAGTTCTGAAAACTGCCACATAAGTGGACAAGATAAACCTGCAAAATCATGAACTCGCCATTATGTGAAAGAGAAATATCAATTTCAATGGAGTCATTGAATTTTGATGGAAGTCTTCTATAGCCCTGAAACTTTGATGTTTGATAAAAGAGATTTCCATGTCATGAATCAGACTTCCTTTGTCGTGTATCCAACGGTTGCAACTTGCAACATTAAATCAATATTCAAACAGGCATCCTCTCAGGCTTCAGCTCACATTCAAAATAAAAATAAATAAAAAAATTTAGGGATAAACTACTGGAAATAACTTCTTACTCAAGAATATCGAGTACAAAGGAGCGCTGAAGAGAGCCGACGTGTAACCAGGTTGCCTACAGAAGGAAAAAAAAAAAGTGAAATCATCAATATTTTGTAATTCTATGTCAATACATCATTCTAACATAAATAGCCTAGAAATAATACATACAGATCCCGATGCAGCAATAGCTATTAGGTCTTCAAGTAGACGAAGCCCAAGTTTTCCAACTTTAGTTAAGGCTTCTTTAGCCATTGGTGGCTCTCCTGCAACTGATTCATGCTCCAATGATCTGTTCATGTGTAATTCAAATTTATTTTAAAACAAGTGTAAAAAATCCCACGGAAAATTAAAACAAGTGTAATTTATTCATATAACAAAAAAAAAACATGAATTTAAAAAAATAAATAAAGAGAAATATCCATATGAACGAGATATTGTACTTCACCAAAATTTTGATTTGAAGGTTTATAGATGTAGAAGAAAAAAATGCTAGGCCATAATATCCACAAAAATCACATACTCCGAAAGATTGATGTTGCGACTAACATCACTGGTGACTGAACTAGCTCGGGATATGAAACTTCCTGAACTAATCTTTCCAGAAGGAAGAGATTCGGCAACAACTACATGATCAAAAATCAAGGCCACCGCTTGCCTGAAAGTAGCTGCAGCAGTACTGAAAACTTACAAATTAAACAAGTCCCACATGAAGCATTTATAGCTTATAAGTATATAAACTTAAAGAAATAACGCATTCTTCACAGCACGAGAAATTGCAAGAGAATTGCGTCAGAGAAGAAATATCGTACCTCCGCACACTATCAGATGATCGATTGTTTTCAAGAAGCCGTAGACAAATATCGAGAGCTTGAACCATACTATCCTGTTATTAAAGTAAAGTAAATAAAAGAACTGTAACAATAACCAGAGCCAACCCGTTAAAATCACGTCATTCAAAGAGTTACTAAAAAGTAATTCTAACCTCATCTTCAGGATGTAATGGTGACTGCAGAATCGTCAATATTGTCTGCAGCGTTTTAAGCTGAACAATCTCATCTGCCATTTCAGCATGCTGTAGGAAGCCGAGGGGCATGTGACGTTTGAAGTAATATACGTATCACACTAAAGAATTTCTCAAATTCAAACGTGAATAATTCCGCAACTTTTTTTTTTTGTTTGTAGTTATTCATAATACAGAGTAGGAAGGCATCTTCAACTCAAGACTACTAGATATAAGCGGGGAAATCAATTTGATTTCGTGCTTGCCGTTACTTTTTCTTTTTCTTAACCTTTGTTCAATAATCTTATTTCTAAGCAAACTTCCGCTCGATATTACAATGAGATACGAATAAAAGCTAGTTAGATAATGAATAAGGCTTAAAATAAATATTCTGGCTTTGGACTGGTATTTCAAATGAAAATTCCTAACCTTCACTTCACGTTCGTGACCTAAAATTTATCCACAAATCCAGATAAAAAATAAAAATTACCAGCACGGATTCCGAGTACGACACTTACATTTTTTAGTGTGGACAATATCTCTTTCAATGCTGATTGAGCAACCGCGTCATGAGAAATCAGCTTTTGCAGACATGAAAGCCCGATCACACTTAGCTTGAAAGTCTTGACCTCACAAGCCGCTAAAAAGATTCGCACTATGTCCTCATTTTGCGCAATCTCTCCGGGACTCGACAATGATCGAAGCTGCAAATTAGCATCCAAAAAAACATCAAACCAAACTAACACCAAAACCTTTTAACAACCCAAAATACCTAAAAATTCAACATAGATGGATAGAAATTTATAATAAAATGATCCAAAATAACGTCTACAAACTCAACATAATCCGAGACCTCACAATTCGAATTTCTTAATCCAAGAAAAATAGAACTAAACTGAAATTTCACATTCAACAAATCGACTCTGTTAATTTTGATAATGGTAAATACCTAACTACCTAAGCTCATCTGACTTGTATACTAAAGTTCAAGCCACACTCTCACACCATGTAACCAACCAAACCAGAAACTACGAGCTTGCAAACAAACATTCCAAACAAATTTACACTCGAGAACCAAATATGACATTGTTTATCAACACACACCGATAGTACACACTTGTCGAATTACACACTCCACGGCTCGAGATCGATATATACATATATATAGAGGGAGATAGAGGAAAGAGACCTTCAAAATGGCGTGCTCAGCTCCGTCCTTGATGGCGGGGTACCGGCGGCGAGCCTCGGCGGAGAGAGCGCGGAGATCCGATTCCAAGACCGCCATGAAAGCCATGGGAGCAAGAGATCATGAAAGTGATCCGAAAGCTAGGCCTAGGGTTCAGAGATCGCGGAATCGAAATCGGCAGAGAAATGCGGAATCATCAAGATCGAGAAGAGCTCGATCGGAGCACACTGGTAGATCTCGTTAAGCTTAAGCAACGGAAGGAAGGAAAGAATGAAGAACAGTTGCACGCGAGTAGAGTGCTTCGCACGTGAAAGTGGAGGTCTTACGTTTTTGCCCTTATAAGAGGATTCTCATTGTACATAGTACATACATAGCTTAGGTTAAAACGACATGTCGTTTCTATTATCCAATATTCATCCTCTTTCTCACTCACTTTAATTTCGTGCATAGATTCGGAGCTAAGTCAAACTCAATCACTGTAAAGATTTAACGAAAAAAATTGATTATTATGTCGAACGTTTTACATTATAAAAAAATTGTCACAAAGTTAAAAAAACAAAAACAAAAAATTGAAAGTATATATCATAAAGTTAAAATATAATATAAACAGCATTACAAAATGCTAAAAACGTTCTCAATACAAACAAGAAAATACAACTGAAAAACTTTTTAAATTACACTCCATTTCGTTGTGCAAAATCAAAAGAGTAAAAACATTTTTCAAGTGATGTCAGACTTAAATACTATGCCCCAACTCCAGCTCGACTCCCTTAAGTATTCTATGCGTATTTATACGTGAACTTGTAATTAAGTATATTTCGATTAGATCCTTGTCCTTAGATTTTTCGAATAAATTATATGTGACATTTACGGCTGTTCGGTTTCATGCTTTGTTCTGGAATATTTTATCTTCGCGTTATAGGAGCGCGTTTGACTTGTCTCTCGAATGTAAGGTCCACTGTCATTCGTTTGATTTGTTTGTGATAAAGAGAACACGAATTCATCGCCTTCATAAACTCCCGGCAAAATTGTGTTTGTCCGGCGTTGATTCATTTTCAATCCCGTTTCTAAACTTGAAAAATTAAGTACCAAAAGAAAGGTTTGAACTGAAAATAAACTGTGTAATTGGTGAAAAATCCTAAGACAGTATAGTGCATAAAATATACTAGCAATATAATCTTACAAACAATAGCAAGGCCCTCATTTGAAACCAAAAAACGCAGAGATGGAAGAGTGGCATATACAAACCATAAACAAAAATTTCAGAGCACAAAGCTCGGCATCCAAACAAAACAAACTATGCCGGGAATCGAGAAAGATGTACTCTAGTCCTCGTCTGCCCCTCCAGCAGGCTGCTGGTCTCTTCTCGGCCCACCAGCCGGTTTCGACATTATAATCTGCGAAGCGTTCGTTGTCAACAAAAAATGAAAATGAAAATAATTATGATAAGACGCATTCCTTGATCTAAGACGGGTTTATCTCTTTTTTCTTTCCAAGCTAATTCTCAAATAAAGCTCTAGTGTTCTAAAACGATATCGCTGTAACTCAAAATTTCTTGTTAAACTTTAACCTTTCATTTAATAAACCTATTAAAAAAATATTGGCCAAACAATATTCTTTTACATTACATGTGTAGAAATGAAATGTAGATTTATGAAATAGGTAATTACCTGATCTACTCGCAATACAGTACACGCAGCATCTGCAGCATACTTGAGTGCAAAGAACCTGCAATAAATTAAGTCACATTTTCATAATGTGCAATATTACTATATAACTCGGTCAATGGATCAACTATAGATCGTAAAATGCGGCACAAATTATCAGCATAACATTTCCACTGCTTAGCTAACTTAGACAGGAAAGTGACTTAACAGCCCCAAAGCTTCTTCAATGCTTCACATCGGTCTGTATAGTCTTATCGCCACATATTTGTGTAATTTTAAGAATACTTCAAATGGATATTTTACATTTTATAAAAATAAACTATTTAGTTTTTTCTTTGTGGAAATTAGCTAAAAAACAATAAATAACGCATGAGATATTCATGTGATTTGATGTTTTATTTGAGATTATTATTATCAGAAAAATATTGTAATGAACAGGTATTTATGGTAAAACATCACATAATAAAGGGTAAATTGTGGCAATAATGCACAACCTTTGGTCAATAGGGGTTTTAGGTCCCCAACCTTTCAAAGTGTTGGCAAAAATGCACAGCCTGCGTTGACCGTGAAATTTGTTGGTCCTTCTGGTAAGGACGTTAACTGTGATGATGTGGCATCGTATTATTGTCAAATGGATAGCCGATTGGGCAGAAGATGACAAGTTTAACATTAATTAACATAACCTAAACTGCGATATTTGTATACCGCAATTTACCCTATTAAGTTATGTTAATTAATGTTACACTTGGCACCTCATGTCCAGTTGGCTATCCATTTGGCAGTAACATGATGCCACATCAGCACAAGTTAACATCATTAACAAAAGGACCAACAAATTTCACGGTCAACGTACGTTGTGCATTTTTGCCAACACTTTAAAAGGTTGGGGACCTAAAACCCCTGTTGACCAAAAGTTGTGCATTATTGCCGCAATTTACCCCATAATAAATTATATGTTTTTTCTTGGAATACTTGGTGGTGGATCGTGGATGAATATTTCAAATCGCGTTATATGTTTTATATTAGAGGCTTACGCCTCGCCGCAAGAAAAGCATGTAACCACTTAATTATAATTTAGAATTCGGAGAAGAAGAAAAAGTCATCTAAAGTAAAGATGCTTACTTGGTGACATGAAGATCCCAAATGTTCAAAGTGGAGACATCCTTACAGGCTCCTTCCTCCAAATCTATTCCAACTTTGACATTCCCAGAGGCATGTTCAGCATATAAAGACGCTATGATTTCCATCGCATTAAGCCCAGCGTTTTCAGATAGTGTTTTCGGAATCATCTCAAAACTTTCAGCGAATTTCGCTATGGCATATTGATCCAAACTGCAAATACATGTCAATATCGTAAGAAACCATAATTTATTTAAGTTTAAATCAATTTAAATAAACTTCCTTAAGTTAAGGAACAAGGGAACCGCAAAAGACTTAAAAACCATACCAAAAAAAAAGTTAGTAAGGTATAAACTCAGTAAAAACAAAAAACTAGACATTCAGAAAAGACAAAATAAAAAAATTATCCATTTCTTGAAAACCCAGTATATTATATCAAAATACATACAAGAAAACCCAAATTCATAAAGTATAGTATATTAACTTTGTATAAGAATAAAAAAGAAGACATTCAGAAAAGAAAAGGCAAATCACCCAGTTTCTTTGAATGAAAATTCCTTCAGTCTCTTGGCTAACTCAATTTCTGTAGCAGCAGCTCCCGGAACCATACGGCTATCTCTGCACATAGCCTAACAAAACGTACATGTTTAATATATGTAAAGGAAACTTGACAATTAGAATTCATAAACTTTACTTTTAATTTTAAAATAATTGCATAAAAATACCTTGTAAGTGTTGACTCCATCATCAACTGCTCTTTCGAGGTCATCCAATATGCTCTCTGTGCTTCCTCGCAATACCACAGTCGCAACAGAGTTACCGCCTTCTTCATTCTTTACAACAACAACCTAGATTTACAGAACAGAACATGTTAATGGAGGAAATATTACTAAATACGAAAAGGAAAGGAAAATTCATTCACACACCCTAACACCAGCAATTTCTTCAACTGATACGGAATCAACATATCCCAAGTCATCTGGATTTGGCTGGCTAAGCTTCAACTGGTACAGATATTGCAAGGGCGTATTAGGAAGATTCTTGAAAAGTTAAATAGCATTACTCGAAGCGTTTGACATGACTTACAATAGCACTGGTGCCAGTTGTGCGGCAAAATCGCCTCAGTTCAAATTTTGAACTAATTTTCAAAACCATAAGCCTGAAAAAGAGAAAGAGCAAAAGCATGAACACAAAGTTTCTAAACTAAACACTAAACGGAATGCTTATGGACTTTAAAATACTCTATATCTTGAAAGCTTTAGAAATTTGAAGTATGGACTAAGTACAAAATAATAACAGCTAACGGGAAATGGGTAATGGGTCGATAATAAGTGACTTTACTTGTAACGCTCACAGAAATGAAGTGCCATCTCTCCAACAGCTGCGCCACTCACAATTACTTTGGCACCTGAATCTGCTACTGCTTTGATGAGCTCTTCAACTTTAGCTTCTTCACTTTTGGAATAATTTTCTAGCTGCAACATTTCCATAGACGCAATAAGTAAGAAGCAATTTAAATGCATAAGCTAGCGATACCATGCGAGCTTGTAATAGGCCAATTTAACATCACTATTACATTATTCTATACAGACAAATAACAACTTATGAAGAAAAAAAAAACAGATAAATGAAACCCATAAGCTAGCGATACATATCTCTAGTTTATGTGTTAATTTTCACCTGCTCAGCACTATGAATCAAGACTGTTCCCTTTGTTTCGGTTGCAGAGGTGTCAACCCCACCAGCAAAAACAGCAACCTGAAATATGCCCAACAGAATGTAGAAGCTTCAAATGGTGTCAAGAGAAACAAACAGAAATTTCATTAGCTCTCATCATTTATTAGAGAACGGGATAATTTCGAAGATTGCAACAATGGGTTACAACCTAACATATACACTACAGAAATAGAATACAAGTACAATCTAATTCCAGAATCATACAATATAAAAGAAAATCTAACCTTGGCCTTCTCCACCTGCTTGATACTCCCAATAGCATCACTTCTCAAGACCATACCTTTCACAACAGTACTATTATGCAGACCGCCTCCCGGAAGTTTGGCAACACGCACACTGTCCACATTAAAGTTTGCTGGATTCTTGGGACATACTTGAATGCACGCCTATGAAAGATAAAGAACATGCTAAGTTGACTCAGTGTCATAATATAACATGTTATAGAAAACAAGGTGAGACGATTACATCAGCAACAAGGGAGGATAAAATATCTTCTTGTCCAAATTGCTTGCTGGCAACAGCGGCTTTCATTCGACGGATCACTTGCTCCTTGACACGAACGTCCATGGTTTCAGAACCTTCTTCTACCAGTTCATCTAAAATTTCAATTGTCTGGAGTACACAAAAAGGAAAGTTTGAGAAGAGAACTCCATAAAAAAAAATTGCCAAAATTTCAACCCTAGGAAACAAATTCATTCAGTATAACAGTACGGAACCTTGTTGATTGCTTTGTTATATCCACTAATGATCTCACTGGGGTGAAGGCCCATTCTAATAAGCTCCTCCGCACCTTGAAGGAGCTCCCCGGCAAAAGAAATGGCCAGATTAGCCCCGTCTCCAATTTCTTCTTGTTGAGCCCTCCCTGCCAAGACCAATATCTTTGCAGCGGGATGCTGAACTTCGAGTTCATTCACGATGGTAGCCGCGTCGTTCGTTACAAAGAGCTTGTCCAAATGGTTGATGACCATCTTGTTCATACCTAAGACAGAGCAATAAATCAAATCCCCAACTAGCATTTTTTTGAGCTTGTGAGTTATTCATCCATCATATGAAACCTGATAGTTCAAACCCTAATCTTCAATCATAAAACACAGAGCTAAACAAAGGCTAACATGATGAATCGCGAACAAAATCACAGCACAAGGATCCACAAACTGGAAATGGCGCGATCAGAATCTCGAACCGGATCTCGCGAAGAGGCATAGAGATTTGAGCGAGTAAAAAGGAGTAAGAAGTACCATTGGGACCGAGAGAAGTGCGAGTGATGGTGGAGAGCTGCTTGCAAGCGTCGATGTTCTTGAGCACAGCCTCGTCGAGGCCAGAGAGATGCTTGTGGCCCTCCTTCAGCATCGACTGAACTCCGTACGACTGCATTTGGAGACCCATGGAAGAGGAAACCCTAACCCTAGATCGGAAATGGCAGTTCGCTTCTGGTTCAGTTCTGAAAGAGTGTGTGTTGAAATTTCAATACAGGGAATGCCGGAGGCTCGGAGCTTACACGCGCTTCTCTGGTCGGAGCTTCGGACGGAGCAGAGGCGAGGTTCGGACGGAGAAGCGAGAGCTTCGGAGTTCGGACGAGAGGCGAGGTTCGACTTCAAACTTCGAAATGTGGTCGACTAGGAAATGGTGCATTAGTTAGAATAGGAACACTTGAAAAACGAAATGAAATTCGAGTGGAACGACAATGAGATTCAAACGACATGAAAGGATAATTGCGTTGCGGCCAATATTAACTAATATTTTTTAAAATTATATTCCATGCTTACAAATAATACGTTTCAACTTTCCAAACTTTGCCTCGGAGCTTATTAAATCGTTACAGTATTGAAACTAGTGATTTTCTTTGATATGTCTCTCAAAAAAAAATGATTTTCTTTGATATTGAATGGGAAATGAAAAGAGAGGAGACATTTGATATATATATATTAGAAACTTAGGACGAAACGTATAAAAAAGGTACAAAGAGAAGCTAATAAAAAGTGATAAACTCTTGGGCAATCTAATATAGAAAAAAAAAAAAACTATATATATACGAAAGGAAAATCTTTTCACAATTTAAGGATAACATAAAGTCTTCGTATTTATCCTTTCAAATATAATTAAGTAATTCCCTTCTCTTTTTTTTCATCGTTGGTGGATAAAGCTTAAAATAATCAAGAGAAATAGAGATCGGATTGCGATTATTAATTATGATGTCAACATAAGACATAATAGATCCTTTGAGGACATCTCCGACCTTCGCATTATTTTAGTGTCAAGATCATTTTAGCAATTTTTTTTTATATAAATCCAACCACAACACCAAATTTCACATCAATAATAATATTCTCTATTATATTGGTAGATAAAATATTCTTATTATTTAATAATTTTGATAAATATTTATTATTCAGTTAATTAGTTACTTATTAAGTAGCTAATAAATAATTAATTAAAACTTAAAATAAAATTAAAAATTAATTTAAAAAACTAATTTTAAATTTAAATAAATTTTACATTTACTTAAAAGACATATTACACTGAAATAACTAAAACATCTATTAAAAAAAAACTAAAACATATACACATACACGTGATGAAGGCCGTGATTCACAAAATGATATTTGAATTATCTTAGTTGGAACTGAAAATAATTTTTCTGGTTTTTAAATTAATATTTAAGTTTATATTATGCATTTTAAGACTATATTATTGCTTTTATTTTCTATGTAGGGTGTGTGTTTGATTGTAATTTTGTAATCATGTTTATTAAATTTCTAGGGGGCGTTTGGGAAGCATTTTGTAAACAGATTTTGTATTTTGCCAAAAGATGCTCAGATATATTCTCTTAAAAACGTGATTGCTTTTGCTTTTGTAAAAATATTTTATTAAACACTTTTTTTGCTTTTCGTTGTTTTTCTCTAGAAAATAAAAACGTCTTTTTTACGTTTTCATGTTTCTCTCTCCTCTTCGCCTCATCTCCCGCGCTAAGCTCTCTTCGTCACTTCCATCTCCCGCTCTGAGTTCAGCCATCGCTGGGTGCTCACATCTGCCGTTGCTCGGAGCTCACGGTCGTCGTTCTCTGGCGCTCAGGTTCGGCATCGCTCGACGCTCATCTCCGCAGTCGCTTGGCGCTCATCGTCTCCGCTCATTGACTTTCGGTTTCACCATCGCTTGCTGCTCACCATTGTCGTTCAGCGATGCTCAATTTCGCCGTCGCTCGGCCGTTGTTTCGCCTCTCCAGGTAGGAAAACGCCATTAAAGTGGAATCAATAGAAACCCTAAGTAGTGTTCTGGGTTTCCAATCTCTGTTTTATTTTAGGGATATGTTTATTCCAGATTTTAGGGGTATGTTTATTTAAGATTTCATTGTTGTTATTCCAGTATTTTGAGATGTTTAATTAAATTTTTTATTCAAGATTTCTGGTTGATGAGCTGATGACTGCAGAAGTGTGGAAATTGATTGGCTACGAAAAATCTGATCCGTGTTCATAGCTCTAGAATCGTCACTTTCACCGACCCCTCAACCTCCTCAACATCAGTTCAATATCTGTGAGTACTTCCATTGCTTAATACAAATTTACATTAAGCAATATAAACTCTAATATGAATGCAGATTATTGTTTTGATAGTTTTTCTTTTAGATATAGTAAAACTTCTTCATATTCTTTTGTAATTATATTATAATATACAGAGCAATGGGTGAAGATAACGCACATTGGCCCGATGTCGTCGAGGAATACTTCATTGAGTTATTGCACGAAGAGTGTAAGGGTAGATTAAAAGGATCAACGTTAGAAAAGAAACAATGGACAAGGGTGGAAATGAAAATGTTAGATAAACACGGGAAAGCTTATAAGCTAGATAAGCTTAGGGCTAAGTGGAATCGACTTCGACAATCGACGAGGAAATTTGACGAAATGATAAACACCACTGGGTTTGGTTGGGATGAAGACACAAATACTGTCACTGCGGAAGATGAAATTTGGGACTCATTTGCGCAGGTAGTCTTTATTGGCACTTATCATTCTTTTATATCGTCATTCATTTTGTTTATATTGTCCCGTGTTATTATTATTCAGAAATACCCGGAGTGTAAAGTGTTCAAAAAGAAGGGATTGCCGAGATTCGCCTTGCTTAGTGAGATATTTAGTCCTTCCACCGCTAAGGGCGAACTGTCAATGAGTCCTGAAGAGGCAACGTCTAGGGCTCGTGAGATGTTATCACAACAGTGTCGCCCTTTTGTTCTCGAAGATAGTGATTCGTCTAACGATGATAATGTTGGACATATGTGTCCTTAAACAAGATATTTTATCCATTTGTAAAAGATTATGATATGTCATTGAATAAAGATAATACTTATTATGTTAATCTTATTATAGTTTCTGGTAGAGTAAAATAGAATGTTTGTTTCCTTAGTTCATAAAGGATGCAATTATGTTATTATTATCACAACAGAGTCAATGTGAGGAAGAATTAATAATCATAATAAATGAACTTAAAATGTCTGTGACTTGATCGAATAAGGTCATTAATGTGACTAAGTGACAATCCTATTCTGGATTTTGTGTGCGTCACACTCACTAGAAGTGCATTAAGTATGAAGTGTCTTCATACTGGACTGGACCTGACTTAAACTCCGGAAGTTATCATATAAGACCGTCACTGATAACTTGGAGCTGAGTCACTAGTAGATGATCAAATGGATATTCGATCTAAGTCCTGAGTGATCTTGAGTCCAAGCTGCTGGCTTGATTGTTCTTTGATTTAACCGTTAAAGAACACGAAATATTACTGCTGTTCCCAACACTATTATTTTGGGAACATGATAGTCAGCAGTAAGGGTAGCTTGGTCATAGACATGGGCATCACACAGCTCTCTTCAGAGTGATGATGATTCCCTTGATTGTCGGTGGTGAGAAGTGAGAGGTACCCGTGCGCAACTTATGAATCGAAACCATAAGTTGGTTACTCATAATATTACTGACTGAGTCAAGGTTGAAAATGCAATGAGGGGCATAACGGTAGAAACCGCCTGCTCGTGTGTGGATCATCAAGTGAAAGATCAATAACCCAAATTTGATTGTATCAATGGACACCCTGCTGTTATAAAGGGAATAATATATACCGTATCACTAAAGAGTGCAGCCTCGGGTCTATAGTGGAATCACTTCGAGGTTTGACGAACAACTAGCAGTTCGTTGGAGCTTAAGCGATACGGGTCCATGGTCCCCAGGATAGCTCCGTAACGGATGATACGTACGTGATTAAAATACATTCTGGATAATGTTTAATCATTTGGCTTGACTTATAAAACTGAAAGGTCTGTGGCAGACGTCAGATAGTTTTATCGTCAGCGTGGCAAAAGTACCATATCTTGGTACACGAAATTAACTGATAAAATAAAGTTAGAATTTAGATTTTCTATCAGTACCATGTTGTTGGAAATTAAATTCTAAGCAATTTTGCTTTTTGAACCAAGTCATTTCGACTTACGGTTAGTGATTTATGGATTTTCTAAGTTTGTGCTCGGTTCGATAAACTATGAAATTAAATCACATGTCACGAATTTAAATGATGGTGTGGCACCATGACATTTTAATGTGTAATATTGAGATCAGGAATTATTAATATAATTTAATTATTTGGATTTAATTATTAATATCTTATTAATAATTAATTAATAATTAATAGATTTATATTAATAATAATAATATATATTTAATTATATATTACATGTGTAAATCGATGTGGGCTTACATGACCTAGCCCACACGAGTTTGACCTAGCTAAGGGTTTGAGGTTTTGCGGCATAAGTACCTAAAGTTTGGTACTTTGGCAAAAACCCTAAAATCAATCTTATCATTTAGATCGGAGATGATTTAATATCAACCGTAGGATTAAGATGATTGATTTTTTGACCTAACCCTAATTCGAAAATAGTAGCTTGGTGACCAAGCTTAAGTTTTTTCGAATTTGACCTAATTAATTGTATCCGTTAGATCGGTTTAAGATTTAATCTTTACCGTCGGATTGGAAATTAATTAATATATATATTTTCGAAGATAATGATGAAGATAAAATTGAATTAGGCTTTTACCCAGTCTTAGAATATTTGATTTTTATCCCAAATTAATTTGATCCATTAGATCGGTCTAAGATTAATCTAAGCCGTTGGATCTAGATAATTAATTTCGAAATTATCATTATTATATATATATATTTCGAAATTAAGATAAGTAGAAAAGATTGGTTTACCAAGTCTTTCTTATTTAATTAAATCCCTAATTAATTATATCCATTTGATTTAGATAAGATTGAATCTAAGCCTTTGGATTAGGATAATTAATTATATTTAATAATAAGTTTCGAAATTAGATATATATATATATATAAATATTCGAATTATATTTAAATAAGAAGATAAGATTGATTTTTGTATTTAACAAGTCTTTCTTATTTAATTAAATACAAGTTTAATTATAACCATTGGATCTAGATGAGATTAAATCTCAACCATTGGATTGGAATAATTAAAGTATTTAAATATATATAAAATTCGAATTTAGGAGTGAAAATCTCTAATTCGGTTACGGGTCAAGTCTATAAATAGGGAGCTCATTTACAACATTTTTCACACCTTCCCCAGAGCAAAAACTCGAGCTCTCCCTCTCTCTCTAGGGTCTGCGAGTTTTCTGCTTCTGATCTCTTTTCTGGTTCGGCTTAGGAGACTATTTCTCCGGAAGCTTCAAAAGAACCTCAGTTAAATTTTGCGACGGAGTCCTGCCGGCGAAGCCCACGCTTCGGTACGAGGAATCCAGGAGAATATCCCGGAAGATCACGGGTGTTTCCCTCAGCACCGGCGGAGCCCTGCAGAACTTCAGAGTCCGCAGTCAGAAACGTCAGTTGAGGTACGGCCTTATGCATTGGGTTAATAAATGCAAACATTTACTGCTTTCTATTTATTTCTTATATTTCGACTATGATATTAATAATGAGTTGTGAATATTAAATATGTAATATTTATCGGATCTTGTTAAAATGGTTATTACCCGATATCCGTGCCGTTACGATAATAAGTTTTCCGCTTTAAAATAATTTTTTAAATGTTACCGGGACGGCTCGGAGGCTTATTCAGGGTAATGGAGTCGGGAATCAAACCCCGATTTCCAACAGATAAAGGCATGTCATCGATAAAAAAAAAGAGATAGTAGATAGATCGATCGACAAAAAAGTACTCGATAAAACCCGTGGTAAAAAGAGAAAGTCTTCGGATAGCGATGATATGTTTAAATTGATTGGCGAAACAGTACAAGCTCAAGCTCAAGCCGAGATGGTGAAGTACTACAGGGAACGTGATGAAAAACGGGCTGCGGTATTAGCCGGAAAAGAGGCAAAAATATCTGAGGACCTCCTTTTTTATCAATGTGTAGAGCGCCTTAACAAGATTAAGGATATAATCAATCCTTACGAATACCTCAAGTTTCTGAAAATGATGGAGGGAAATCGAGTGAAGCAGAGAACGTTCCTATCTGTTCCGGAAGATTACATCGTCCCTTATGTGAATCTTGAAATTACGCCAAATGATGTTTAAGTGTCTTCGGTTATACTTTTTGAGTGAAAGATAGAAATATTTCATCCTAGTGATGCTTTGAAACATTTCTATCTTTCATAGTTCTACTTTTGTATAGGATATTATAATGTATTTAGCACAATGACTAATGCAATTAATTAACGTAATTTTTTATTAGTGTAGATAATTATTTATATATGTTTGATAGGTTTATATTGAATCTCGATTCTTGAGATTAGTTCGGATTTATAAGAATTCATAAGTAGATATTGGATGTATGAACCCTATTAGTTTCATTCAAAACTAAATCTAAATGTTAATGACAATTTACTTATTTGCATATATTACATTAATTAGAATTAATTACAATTAGTTTTAACAAAAAAATAACCAAACACGTTTTTCTTTTCTCTTTTTAAAAATAATGTAACAAAATAATAACCAATCACATTTTGAAAATATATTTGATAAAGCTGTTTTGTAAAATTAAAAATACAAACACAAAATAAAAATACAAAACGCTTCCAAACGCCACCCTAATGTTTACAAATTTTGGCAAAACTCACTCATTTCTTATCTCAATTTGACAGATGACTAATTGTTGGAAAGAATAAAAGATAGATCTACAACTGTCTAGTTATACATTTTGTAATATAAGTTAAAATCAAACATGAAATTTAACTCGAAACGTAAGACTGGAAATTTGTATAATGAAAAATAAACATTGAGCAACGGTGGAGGACAATTTTTTTGATGGAAGTACCAATAGGGAACAAAACTAAAGAATTAGAACTTTGTCCGAAAAAATAGTCATTTTCAGAAAGTATTAGATTTTTTGTCGAGATTAACCCTTTTTTTTAATAAGCTTTTAACTTCTTTAACTATAGAAATCAGAGCATATCCTATTCAAACTTATATTTTATGTGATATTTTTCTAATTCTTTTTAGGCTGGGCCTAATTGAGCTCGGTTGGGCTAGAAATGCTCGGCCCTACTTCGAACAATAGACCAAACAATAAATCTTTTCATTTTCGTCGATTTTATTTATTTTCTTTAACAAAATAAAATATATATAAAAAAAAAAAAAGAAGGTAAGTACTAAGTAAAACTAGCACAAGAGCTTTTCTTAGACTTGGCATTGCTTAGGCAAACGTCATGTTCTCGGCCTCATGCCTAATGGAGTCGAATAGCTCGGTGGACAAGTAACGTTCCCCGGAACTCGGAAAAATAACCTGCAAACACAGCAATAGCATAACACATAGTCAGAGTCAATTGACCTTTGTGTCCGTCGTTTAAGACCAAACACGCCGAACAATGCAGATCCGTGTCTTACAGCGATGAGTTTCCCAGCATTTTCAGGCCTTTTTGCCAGCTCAATGGCAGCAAAAGCCGCAGCCCCAGATGATATGCCGACCTGCAACGCATAATTCACCGATAAAATTGCTTAAAAATGAATTTGACGAACAATAACGGAGTGATTAACAGATGCCGTACCAGCAATCCTTCTTTCAAGGCAAGCTCTTTCGCCATTTTTATCGCTTTCTCGCTTGATACCTTACAATGGAGGGTGTTCATGTATTAATTGGCGGTAATGTAGTAAAAATAAGGACCCATATGTACGTTATTATACGGGGGGGAAAAATGATCCAACATTCCAGATGAACTAATCGTTATTTCAAAAAACGGAAACACTACACAATAAGCTACTTATTACAACAAGTTCGAGTTTTGGAAGGCTCATAGTGACATTGAAGTGGCTAGAGGACGTACTTGAAGAACTTCATCAAGGAGGCTGACATCTAGAATATCGGGTATAAAACCCGTCCCGATTCCTTGTATCAAATGTTTCCCTGAAAAATCGACGAACATACTATCTGAGGACGAGCAGCGAAAAATAATTATCATATAGAGAACTCTTCGATTAACCGACGAACAATAAGCAGTGACGGAGAAGAACTCACCAGCTTCCCCACCATTCAAGACTGCGCTTTCGGCGGGCTCTACTCCGTACACCTAGATATGAAGAAAAGAAAAGAAAAATCAATTTGAACACCTAATGATATCTTCGTATGGCTCTTTTAGATTAATTTTAGTATTAATCACATAAATGGAGTCAGTTTACAAGTTTATAAAGATGAGTTACGAGTATATTTCTCCTGAAACACATAGTAAATACCGGATACTTTATTCAATAATAATAATAATCAAGAGACCGTTCCTCCGAGAACTCGGTCAAAGCTCTCCACACGATGTATTGAGTTGATTCCACAAAACAAAACATAAGACGGGTCTAAGCCCTAAGCACCCCTACTAAGAGAGATTCCGGTCTCCTAATCTCTCACTTATTGCAAATTACATAAATAACCCCGTTTTATACTTAAAACACAATAAAGACTAAAACGGACATAAATAAATAAACTAAATGACTTCCTCGCCTTCATCCATCGATACGCAACTACCGAAGGCATATCACGCGTCTTCTCACATTCAATTTATCGATAACTACACATTTTAAAACTCATTTAATTTAGTTATAACTTCTCAGAAAGACAGAAAGAAAGAAGAAAAACAAAATGACCTTTATCGCGGGATTCTGCTCCTTAAGGAATTTCCCAGCCCCAGTGATTGTTCCCCCGGTTCCGATCCCCATCACTAAGGCATCGACTTTCCCTCCACAGTCTCTCCATATTTCCGGGCCAGTAGTATCATAATGTGCCTGAACTTGCAATTTCAGCAAAGATCACAGCCTTCTTAGACTTCAAAACCAAAGATTACATGCCAGTTGTTACTACATTGTATTTGTACCTGAGCATTAGCAGGATTTTCCAGTTGCTGAAGCATGTGGCTGTTTGGCGTGTCGTGTAGCAGCTCCGAGGCCTTATCTAAAAGGCCTTTGATGCCCTTTGCGGGGTCCGTGAGGTACACGTCGGCGCCAAAAGCTCGGAGCAGAATTCTTCTCTCAATGCTGTATTTAGCTGGCATGACCACTTTAACCTTGTAACCCTTGATTGCTCCGACGAATGCTAATCCAATGCCGGTGTTACCGCTTGTCGGCTCCACAAGAACGGACTTTTGAAGCCATGGCCAAGAAAAATATGTTAAGGGACTGATCTATAAGATGCCTTCTCAAGATGGGAGTTCTTTTTTGCCACTCATCTTAGATCACATTTCATATAAGTATTACGAGATTCCACCTCAAATCTAATTGCCCACGACCTTATAAACCGCGTCACTTCCCTTTTTATCTTTTTCATACGAGATTCTTAACAGCGCCGGGTAGACTAAATTATCACTAACGAAAAACTAACCTTCCCCGGAGTGATAAGCCCCTTCTCCTCAGCATCTTGAATCATACTGCACGCTATTCTGCAGTTAAATTAGAAGAGTTAATTAAGCCGGGAAGATTGCGACAAAAATACCTATAAGTTAGGTAAAAATAGCAGCATATTACTTAAGGCTAACTTTTTGGCAAAAATGAAAAACGCGCCCAGGCTGCCACATTTCTTATTATTTAGGTACTTATGCCGAGATTAGTCAATGATTTAAAGAAGCAAGGTTTTTCATGCCTGTCTTTGATGCTGGAGCAAGGTTCCATGGTCTCAAGCTTGGCAGCGATTCGGGCTACGCAGCCATCAACGACATGGTTCAGATAAACCATTGGAGTATTCCCAATCAACTTCAAGAACAATAAAACTAAATCAAAACTAGGGTTCTTTATAGTTTATCGTATAAACAGACACCATGGAAAATAGCTTCAAGTTCATACCTCAGTGACATCCTTCTTTATTCGGAACTTCTCTTCCATGTTGGCTGACAGAATACTATTCAAGGACTGACCAGGCTCACTGGGTAAGAACTAAGAACTTGTTCCCAAAAACGATATGTACGGCAAAAATACCTGCACGCTAACAAAAGAATATGAATTATATATATTTTTTCCGGTAAAAGTTTCTGATGATATAAAAAATATTTGATAGAAATAATTAAGTTTATCGGTTATGTTCTTTACCGTTAAGTTTCACACAATAAAATATTATGAGTTTTGATGGTATAACATCTAGCAAATTAGAGGTGAAGTTTTGAGTAGAGAATATTCCCATGTGATAAAACACAAGCTTAGATAATAGATGAGTTCTTTACGTTTTCAATGATATGTAAACGACAATTCGCGTAGAATTTGGACAAGACAAGAAATACGAATCTCGTTCACTGTCGTTTTTCTCCACTCCCAAGCACGTGACTTACCAACCACTCACGTGCTTATCTAGATCTCCATCATTCTTTTCTTTATGTACCTAACCTTGATCACTACCGTTGACAAACCTACTTCCTCTTCCACTCTCCGATCCCCTTCAAGCTCGAGAAGAAGAAGAAGACAGCAAAAATGGCCGACCACAACACGCTTCAGATCCCAACGGTGAAGCTCGGTAATCAAGGACTCGAGGTAACAAACCACAAAAATCCCTCTCTGGTTTCTTCTGATTCAGTTCATTAAGCGATCGATTTCGAACTTGTTCTTGAGCAGGTATCGAAGCTGGGATTCGGGTGTATGGGCTTGACCGGAGTGTACAACGCATCAGTGTCCGACGACGAAGGCATTGCCATTATCGAATTCGCGTTTCGAAACGGGATTACTTTCTTCGACACCGCCGATATGTACGGGAATCACGCTAATGAAGTCCTGCTAGGAAAGGTACTATGAGCCGGTTCGGTTTTTTAGATTTTTAGTAGCGTGATTACCGTGTTTTGGCTTTTATAAATGTGGTTTAATTTTATAGGCTTTTAGTGTTTTTACTGCAATTTGCGGTGCTAAATAAGGTATTGCCGTATTTTTTATTTGTACAAAAAATATTAACATAACAAGGTTCGGTTTACATAAATGCGGTTTGATTTTATAGGCTTTTACTGTTTTTACCGCAACGTGTGGTGGTAAATAAGATATTACCGGTTTTTTTTATCTGTACAAATACATTTTTTTTTTAGATTTTAGTGTGTGATTACCGTATTTTGGTTTTTATAAATGCGGTGTGGTTTCATCGGGTTTACCGCAATATGCGGTAGTAAATTAAATAAGGTACTGCCGTATTTTTTGATCCGTACAAAAATATTAGTATAAGAACTAAGAAGAGATTAAATTCCAATTCCTGGTAATTTCATAAATAAATTTTAAAAAAGGATTCGTTAGCTCTCGGGATCGAAAGTACAGTAAAATCGGTAATACTCATGCTAAAACAGAATTTGGCAATTAAAACCGCAAGTGGTGCCAATTGCCGATCACCGCTTGTGATAGTACCATTTTTACCGTACTTGATTGAAATCAACCTAATTTAGTACCGGGTTATCTGTATATTCGGGTTCCGGCGCTCACGGGGACTTTATTTTTGTGTGATTCTATGATTTTATCAGGCATTGAAGCAGTTGCCAAGAGAAAAAGTCCAATTAGCTACCAAGTTTGGAATAACAGGGTTTGATGCTAATGCCAACATGACGGTGAAGGGCACGCCGGAATACGTTCGGTCGTGCTGTGAGGCGAGTCTGAAGCGTCTCAACGTCGACTATATCGATCTGTACTATCAGCACAGGGTTGACACTTCAGTGCCCATTGAAGAAACTGTGAGTGCCTCTCTTTCAACTTCTCATTCTCAAGTAAAAGGTCATTAATGTTCTGTGAGGTTTTTAGAGTGGTGATTGTTTTTGGAGTGTAGATTGGTGAAATGAAGAAGCTTGTGGACGAAGGCAAAGTGAAGTACATTGGTCTGTCCGAGGCGAGCCCGGACACCATTAGAAGGGCTCACGCGGTTCACCCCATCACCGCCTTGCAGATGGAGTGGTCTCTCTGGACTCGTGAAATCGAGGACGAGATCGTTCCGCTTTGCAGGTTTTGCTCGGAATATTGCGAGCTTTTTCAAGCTTTAATGCTCCGTTTGGCGTTATTCTCGATTTTGAGTCACAGAATTTTTGGTGTAAAAACGGAATGCCAGACAAACTTAGGGACTTACCATTAAGTTTTTAGAGATTTAGATTTGAATGAGATCAAATATATTTTGAACTTGGTTGCGATTTATACGTTTAGGGAGCTCGGAATCGGAATAGTTCCGTATAGTCCTCTCGGCCGAGGCTTCTTCGGTGGCAAAGCTGTCGTCGAAAGCGTGTCAGCAAGTAGTTTTCTGGTATAAACCTTTCGAATCTGTCTCAAATCAAACATTGTTACGATCAAAGCGACTTGGATCGTCGACTTACAGTTCTATTCGTCTTTTAAGGCCTCGCATCCTCGCTTACACGGAGAGAATCTGAAAAAGAACAAGAATCTTTACGACCGTGTCGAAGTCCTCGGGAGAAAGCACGGCTGCACTCCGCCTCAAATGGCGCTGGCTTGGGTTCTCCATCAAGGCGATGATGTCGTACCTATTCCCGGTGAGTATTTTACGACGTTTTCCGGCTTCAAGTTGCATGTTTCGAAGACTTTGTTAGCGGAATCTTTAATGATTTTGCTTTCAGGGACGACGAAGATTAAGAACTTGGAAACTAACATCGGCTCCGTGGCGCTAAAACTAACGGAAGATGACCTGAAGGAAATCTGCGACGCTGTTCCGATAGAAGAAGTGGCCGGTGAGAGAACTTATGCAAAGCTTAATTCTACGTCATGGAAGTTCGCTGACACTCCGCCGCCGGCATACACCGAGCTCGCTACCTAAACCATCAATGGCGGCGACTCATTCGCTTGGATGATTTGGTGTTTTTCATTATGAAGATGACATTGAACTCCTGTTTTTTTTCCTTCTGAAATGGATAATATTAGCGATTGATCATTGTTCTGGCTTTATTTCTCCTTTTTAATGGTTTTTTTTTTCTTCATGATGAAAACTCTGAGAAGTATAAACGAGAAGAATCGAGAAGAAAGAGAATCTCTGTATTTTCTATTAAAAGTATTTTTCCCATATATTGTTTAATAAAAGGTATATATATTAGGGGTGAAAATAAAACCCGAAAACCGGGTAAAAATCCGAATCCGAATCCGTATCCGGATTTAAAACCCGAATCCGAATCCGGATCCGGATTCTGGATCCGGGTACCCGTACCCGGTTTTAAAACCGAGTTCGGGTACCGGGTATTGAAATCGTAGAAACCGGGTACCCGGTACCCGGTTTAATACCCGATTTTTTTTTAATTATTTGATTTTCCTTTAATTTTATTTAATTATTTTTATCTCATGTTTATTTGACTTGTAATACTTTTTTTTATTATTGTCATATCATATGTTTACAATTGATGTTGATGATGCTTGATGCGCGGAACGAAAAAATGATGGCGGAAACGGAAAAAAAAACCCGCGAGACTATGTTTTTTTATGCATTTTAATTTTAAGACAATGGATATATGTTTTTATTTATGAGACAATTTTTATTTTGAGATAATATATTTTAAAAAAAATTAAAAAAACAAACGGATATAAACCCGGATCCGATTGAAAACCCGAATCCGATATTCAAAACCGGGTACCAGGTACCGGATCCGGGTATCAAAAATTAGATACCCGAATTTCGGGTACCAGGTACCGGGTATCAAATTTTAAAGGGATAATAGCGGCTAAAGTAGCCAAACTTTCATGATTTGTGTCGATAAAGGTCCAAACTGGATTTCTAGCGGCTAAAGTAGCCAAACTCGGTCAATCTGTTGCAAGCACTTATTTCCGTCCAGTCAAACTTAACATCCGTTAGTCTATCGCCACGTCAATTACACGTGGCAAACTTTGGGTATTTATGCCGTGATAAAACCAAAGTTTGGGTATTTATGCCGCGATAAACTATTTTAAAAAAAATTGGTTGCTGACATCATCTAAATAAAGGTTAAAATATTATGGCTTTGGTAGGACTCGAACTCATCACTTCCCCCACACATAAGAGCAGCATAACCACTAAAACACATTCACCTCACGTTATATCTTGACAAAAATAAGAATATAAATAGAAACTTATTAATAAGTGGCATAGTAATAGAAACATATGTTTTTTCGCACCGGTTTCGGATTGACTTATTAGGAAAGGGGTTGGGTTGACCTTTTCGGACCAGGATTGAGTTGACTTTTTTGGTACGGGGTCAGGTTGACTTTTTCAGACCCATGGGTTGACTTTTTCAGAATTTGGTCGGGTTGAATATTTTGTACCGGATTCAAGTTGAAAAAGTTATCCCGACCCTGTTTCAAAAAGTTAACTCGACCCGATTCTGAAAAAGGCAACCCGAACTCGTACCGACAAAGTCAACATGAATCCGGTACAAAAAATTCAACTTGACCACTGTCCAAAAAATTCAACTCAACCCCATTCTAAAAAATTCAACTCGACCCCGGTTCGAAAAATTCAACTCACCCCGTTCCAAATAAGTCAACATGAACTCGGTGCGAAAAATACATATGTTTCTATTACTATGATCACTTATCAATAAGTTTCTATGTATATTCTTTTTTTTGTCAAGATATAACGTGAAGTGAATGTGGTTTGATGGCCTTTTATGAGGGGGAAAGTGATGGGTTCGAGTCCTCCCAAAACTATGATATTTTAACTTTTATTTAGATGACGTGAACAAGCGGAAAAAAATGGTTTATTGCGGCATAAATACCCAAACTTTGGTTTTATCACGGCATAAATACCCAAAGTTTGCCACGCGTAAGTGACGTGGCGATAGACTAACGGATGTTAAGTTTGACTGGACGGAATTAGTGTTTGCCACAAATTGACCGAGTTTGGCTACTTTAGCCGCTATAAATCCAGTTTGGACCTTTATCGACACAAATCATGAAAGTTTGGCTACTTTAGCCGCTATTATCCCAATTTTAAATACCCGGTTTTCGGATCCGGGTACCGGGTACCTCAAAAAAACCGGGTACCCGACCCGATTTCACCCCTATATTATACCATAGAATAGAGAGATAAAAAAACAGGAAATTACAATCAAGCCCCTCTAACATATACATAAACTAACTTATCTTATTTTAACTCTAATACTTCATAAAACTTTATTTTTGTTGGTTTCACATTCACCACTGATTTGGAACTACTTTGTTTCTTTTTGCTTTTAGGTATTTATGGTATACTTTTACTGGGTGTTTTTCCTCTAAAATTGAGCAGAAACCTGTTATTATATAAGAGAAAGAAAGCATTTGATACATATATAAAAGTTCATGTTGAGATGAGAAGTAATGCAATATATACACGAGATACATAATATGATATAGAATATGATTATTTAAGAGGGGCAAATTGATATATAACGAATCAACGGTACAGGGGCAATTTGATTAAAAAAGTCAAGAGTAAATATTA